>JAJTUV010000072.1:1200000-1736248 GCA_021653895.1 Mastomys natalensis | reverse complement strand
CCCGTGTGGCCCAGCTCTGCTTACTAGGGCTCTTTCCCTGATCTGGATTCTATTCTTCCTATTCTTGCTTTAGCCTCAGGCCAGTCTCAGCTTGCTGGAAAGTGTGAATGACCTGTCACGTACCCAGGCTCCCTGGGCTCCATCTAGGGTTCTGTGTAGATCTTTGCCTTAAGGTTGGTACTTATGGTGCTCTGATCATAGCGTTTACATGTCATATTCCCAGATATCTGGTTGAGGCCTCCCGGATTCTAAACCTCAGGTCCTGGGATCTCTTGGCCCCTTATTCTGGCACAATAGACCACTCCTCCAAATCAGCTTGAATGAAATAGCATCCTCCTGTCCATGGTGGACAAGGAATCTAGGTACCACAGTGGCGGGTCTCACGCCTTCCACAACCCAATCTGTGGCAGTTGCTGAGTCACTCTGGTAATTCTGGCATAGCATGGAGTCAGCCGAGGAGTGTGGGCCACGCCGTTATCAGCCAGCAACTGGGAGAGAGCGGTTTCTAAAAAACAACACAGACTCAGGGTCCAGGACAGCCAGATACACGTAGAACCTTCTAACTCGAAAACCAAATCAACCAAAATTGTTGAGGCCAGAGTCCATCTCCAGTTTCTAACGAATAGCCATATCCATCTGATCTTTGGCCTGGTTCCCTAGCCCATCTACTGCTCATTATACCAGATACAACTTGCCTGTCCTTGCCCACCTCATCAGGACTCAAGACCCAGGGGTGATAGAGCACAGTAGGGAGCTAGGTACCTAGGTCACCCACCCACACCTCTACCCATTGTGTGTGTCTTTTGATTGCATACCTAGCAATCCTAGGCCCAAATCCCTGTGGACTAGTCCCCTCGTGCATGGTTCTGATATTGCTCAGCTTGCCAAGTGCTTTCTGATATTGGCCAATCAGCTTGCAGTGGTCCTTATTACATGCCATTTGATACTTGTCCACTGAGGACCCATTGAATTACAACTGCCGGTTCCTATGTTCCACTGAGGTACTGTGAGAAAGGTGAAGCCTCAGGCTTCCTAAGCACCTGGTCTGATGAGGTTCCAGCTTCCTAGACCTTGCTTGGTGTAAGAGGGAAACAACTGCGAATGTCAGGTTCCAGCCCTTCCTTCCCATAGCGTGATTGATGTCCGTTGACGAGGGAATCCTTTCGATAGGCCGTCCGCCCCAGCTGTGTATGATATCATGCTGCATCCGGGTTGGGCTTGCAGCCTTGTCATGGGGGAGGCTGCAGCCTTTGTCACCAAGCGCGCCACACCTTCTGTCCATGGTGGTCCTTCCCTTGTGACTTGCCCTCCCTTGTCCATCTTTCTACTGTGCATTTTTAAAGAAACTTAAGAACTTAAGAGGACGATAGGGAGATGAGCTGGAGACCACTGGTATCCCAGGTCAGCCATCCGTTTCTTTCCAAGGCAGCCAACCTTCCTCTTGCAGCCGGGAATACATCCTCTGCGCAGGCTGGAGTCACCATGGAAGGCTGCCTCTATGAAGCATGCGCTCAGAATCACAGATGGCTGATCAGTCTGTTGTCAACCTGAGTCAGGACTACACTGAGGGACAAGAGATACTAGCCTCAGAGAACCTAAAGAGTTAGGTTTGTCCATGGTAAATCTAGTCTCTTTGGCAAGCCCCTTAGTTCAGCTCCTTCCTACCCAGCCATCCTTCTGTGAGGCTTGTAAGTAGCCCTTATGAAATGTTAGCCTCTTGACTATCCCAAGATTAGACCCTGGTCAGAGGGTTCCTCTCCACATTGGATAAGCAACAGGGTGGCTCCTCTGCTTCCTTCCTCCTGAGGGATCCACAGGGTCTGCCCCGGTTCTGCTCACAGTGAATCTGGAGATCCAGAGCTGCCAAGGCAGTCTCTGATCTGGTAGCAGTGTGTTCTCCAGACCCCATGTCATCCTAATCCTGCTGCAGGAACTAACTATGACTTGACTTATGGCTCTGTGTTCAGAGCCTGGCTCCCCCCTGCACTGAGATAATATTGTAGGTAAAAATCCTTATAATTCATGGGAAAGGGGAAGCCGGGGCCCAGGACCACCTTGGCCAGCTATTCCTTAGCGCGTGATCTTGTTCCCTCACACTGCCCCTCAGCTGCAGTGTCTTCTCAAAGAGGCTTTCTGAGTTGGCACTGCAGGGTTCCACCTAGGACTTTGGAAGGCCAGACCAGAAGTGACAGGCTGACCCTGGGCAAGTTGTCTTGCCTCAGTAAGGTCCAGTTCCCACCTACAAAGTAGGGTAAAAGCTGCTTATGTACCAGAGTGAGAACAGCGAGGGGCATGGGAAGTGCCCTGTCCATGGGCAGGAGTGTCACTTTGGAGAATGTGGGTCCTCTGTGTCAGTTCCAAGTATATGTATTCCTGGAAGTCATTGCCTGCCAGGGTATGGAACCAAATTCCTAGTCTTTTGTCCATCGTCTTCCTAGAGGCCCTTTGAGAGGTGCCTCTTGCCTTCCTGGGGGGGGGTGGGGGAAACCACTGAGGCTCTGTCAAACTCATGATCTCTGTGCTTCTTTATAGCTGGAGGCTCTGGCATCCATCGCCCTGTGGCTAAGAAGGCTGCACCTGGAGCTGAATACAAGGCCAAGGTGAGAGCTGTGGGCGGAGGATAATGAAGGGCAAGGAGGACCTGTGCCTTCACTGTCCTGGGTAGATTACTTTTTGTAGCCAGACAGACCAGAAAAGAAAAGGGGGCACTGAGGTCATGGTATTTGAAGTTGGAGGCCTTGACAGATGGCCTTTCAGAGCCATAGAAAATTTAAGGCTAGCTGAAGTCAGGGGCAGGAAAAGAACTCCACACTCTGGCTCACTCTGACTCAGGCTTTGCCTTTTGTTTGTGTTTGCCTTTGCTGTTTCTCTGGATGAGCAGAAGGCAAAGGGTGATGTGAAGAAGAAGGGTCGCCTGGATCCCTATGCTTACGTCCCACTCAACAGAACCAAGCTCAACCGCGGGTATGACGGCATCCAGGCTCCTCCGGGGGCAGGTTTCTTGTGGTTATTTTTTATTGTATGTGCATGTGAGTGCCTGTGCCCTGTGTGTATGAATGTGAAGTCTACAAGTCAACCATCAGATGTCTTCTATTGATCTTCATGTTTTCTTGTTGAGCTAGATCTCCCTGACTGTCTAACCTGGCAAATGTCAGGTCTCCAGTATCCCCCTGAGATTGCAAATCTATGGAGGACCGAGGCTAGTGACAGGGGCCTGGTGCCCGGAACCGATGAAACGCCTACTCTCCCTTCAAGGTCCCTGGGTTTCGGGCCTTAGCTCAGCTGGGAACTAGGCCACCTCTCACAGTCCCACATTGCCTGTCACTCACTACACCTGGCTTTTTGTACGGGTGCTGAGGAGCCCGTCTTGTACAGTAAGCACTTTACCGGCCAAATACTACCCAACCCTGTTTTTATTTTACTTTATTTTTATATTCATTTATTTTGTGTATGTGAAAGACATTTGAGTCCATTCTCTTCCTCCCAGGGTTAAATATTCCAGGGATTAAACTCAGGTTATCAAGCTTGGCCGCAAGTGCATTTACCGGCTGAGCCATTGTGCCAGTATCCTTATTTTTATTTTATTTTATTTATATTTATTCATTTATTGGATTTTTGGAGACAGGAAGTTGTGAACCACTAAAGGTAGACATTGGGAATTGAACTTGGGTCCTCTCTAAGAGCAGTGTATGCTCTTGACCCTTGAGCCATCTCTACAGCTCTGACCTTGAACTCTTGTTGATCTTCCTCATCATGGGAGCGTGCCTTGTTTGAACTATCATTTAGATACTAGTCATGGGGGTGGAAATTGGCTTATTAGGAACACTTGCTCTTGCGCAGGACCCAGGTTTGATTCCCAGCATCCACATGGCAGCTCAACAGCCATTTGTAACTCTAGTTCTTAGAGTTCCGATGCCTTCTTCTGGCCTCTGCAGCACCAAACGTGTACATGGTACATACACACATGCAAACAAAACACTCAAACACATAAAATAATAAATCTGAAAATATATATCTATTAAAAACCTAAAAACTCATCAGATATTCCTTCCTTGGAACCCTTTCCCCTCTTATGAGTTTCTCATTCTCTCTTAAAAATAAAATAATACTTGATCTTAGATCACATAGAGATTCTAGAATATATGCGTTCTGCATAGTCACTATCTTTTGTTGTTTTGGGTTTTGTTGTTTTTTAAGAGTTATTTGTTTTATGTGTGTGAGTATACTGCAGCTATCTTCAGACACAACAGAAGAGGGCATTGGATCTCATTATAGATGGTTGTGAGCCACCATGTGGTTGCTGGAAATTGAACTCAGGACCTCTGGAAGAGCAGTCAGTATTCTTAACCTCTGAGCCATCTCTCTGGCTCCCATACCTGTAATAGTTTTCATAATTTCCTTTTCTGATCTTCTTCTGTTGAGAGTTTGTTTCACTTTAATCATTGATTGGGGCTTTTTGGTATAGGTTTGGGGACCACATGAGGTGTGTAGGAGTGCTTGCAAATGTTATGTTCCTAGGAAAATGAGTTCCAAATAGAAGTTACAGGGAGGTGTCTGCAGATTGGCCTTTAGCAAGGACGGTTGGATAGAGCAGTCCTAACCTTATCTGAGGTTTTGTTTTTGTTTTTTTGTTTTTTGTTTTTTGTTCTTTTTTCGAGACAGGGTTTCTCTGTGTAGCCCTGGCTGTCCTGGAACTCACTCTGTAGACTAGACTGGCCTCGAACTCAGAAATCCGCCTGCCTCTGCCTCCCAAGTGCTGGGATTAAAGGCGTGTGCCACTACAGCCCGGCCTTATCTGAGTTTATTAGAGGAAAAATGGAGGAGGGCTTTCTTCAGGGAATGTGTACAGTGACCAGGTCAGGACATACAGGGTCTGCCTATTTCACCCTGTCTATGCCAGAGGTGCCCATCATTTGATTGATTGTTTTTCTGTTGAGACCAGGTTTCCTATGCAGGATCTCAGACTGGCATTGAACTTGCCATCCTCAGCCTTCCACGAGCTGGGATCACAGTCCTGCACCCCCACAGATCAGCACCATAAGGAGAAAGAACTGCCTCTTCTCAATTTGTTCTTTTTTTTCCTGCAGGAAAAAGGTGAAGCTACAGGGACAGTTTAAAGGTTTGGTGAAAGCTGCCCAGCGGGATCCCAGGTGGGACACAAACTCCGCAGAAAGGATCGTCGGCCCTGAATCCTTCAGCTCCTGAATGGAGCTGTTTCTTTGCTGCAGTCCAGGGCCCCTTTCTAGCTCCCATGACGTTTAACACGGACTCCAGGTGTGAGCTTTGCTGCACGGGGACAGAGAATGACTCACTGGAACCGGGCTGAAGACTCGCTGGAAGCAGGACTCAGTTCCAAGAGAGACGCCCAGGATTTTGGAAACTAATGTCCTTAGAAACATTGTCAACATCTAGGAACAGAAACGTGACATTGCTACCTCTGAGAAGGCCTTAAGTGGTGCTCTGTTTTCTGCCAACATGGCCATGAGAGCGAGTGATGACCGTGGTCTGCGTGTGTAAGATCTGCTGTAACCAGGCATAGAATAAATGTGCATAACCATGCATCAACCTGAAAACAAGAGTTTTATCTTTGCCCCTCCAGGGATATGAACAGAGTGGCTTGACCCCTTCCTGTCCAACTCCCTGTAGTCTGTCTAGCTCATAGCCCTAACCTGTGTCAGGAGAGCTCCCTGAGTCAGAAAGTGGCATTGGGAGGTGGAAGGGGCAGTGACTACTCCGTGGCTGGATCACAGGGTGGTGACCATGGCTGACGGCTCTCAGGCCTGTTTCACAAGCCTCTATCAGCATCTCTGCCCATTGACTCCTCACATTACTGATCCCAGTCCTGGCCCAGCAGTCATCGAGAACAAGGCAGGAACATAGAGGAATCAGCTTGCTTGCTTGCTCAGTTTTGTTTTCTTATACCTCCCAGGACCACCTCCCCCAGGGGTACCCAGGCTGGGCCCTCCACGGCAGTCAGAATTGAGAAAATGCCCCACAATGCAGCCATTCCACCCTGATGATTCAAGCTGTGTCAAGTAGACAAAAACCTGGCCACACACCTTCTTCCCTCATTCCTTTTTGTAGATCCAGCTGTGCCCTGTAATCCCCACGCCCAAGACCTGACCCATCACCCAAATAGAGGACCCTAGTGCTTGTCTCCATCCTCTAGTACCATGGAGTATGCTTTGCGTGATTATGACTCTGGCTCCTATTCTGTGAGAGAGATCACATATGCATTTCTTTCCCCTCAAGGAGGGGTTTTTTCTGTACAGCCCTGGGGGCCCTGCTGAACTCAGCTGTGCTCGAACTCAGAAATCTACCTGCCTCTGAGTGCTGAATAAAGTGTTGAACCACCACTCACTAAACATAACACGTTCGTAAGGAGTTTCTGTTTGTTTAATTTCCACAGTACTAATGATGCTTCTGCAGATTCTGCACTATTCTAGATAGCTGACTCTCAGACTCTTTCTTCCACTTTCAAGAGGACCCAAGCCTTTCTATCAGTCAGTGTCTTTCATGTTAGGCATTTCCACCCATATCTGGGCTGAGACAACACGACATGTGCTAACCATGTCATGCCACAACCAAAACAGCAACGGCAAAGTCTAGCAGCAACTCCCTAAGCAAGACGAACATCCTCACACCAAAGCCCCTCTCAACCTTACCTGTAAAAGAGACCGTAGATGGGCATTTATCTAGAGCCTCTCTCATATTCACACACACCAGATCGTAAACTCACCAACTCACAACCTATAGCCAGACAAGACACTCTCTCATCTCTCTCATACCTTTACACACACTCCCATAACCCCCATTATACCACTTAACACATCATCTCACACCACTCACTCACTGCTCCCCTCTCGCGTGAAGAGAGTGTAGAGCGCGAGAGAGAGTATGTTAGAAAGCCTCCGTCATCTTACGGGATGGTTCGATAAGTGTAAACCTGTTTTAGATTATTTTTAGGAGGATCCTTGATAGCCTGTGGTGTGGGGCCGCGCCTTTATGAAATCGGAGCGTACAGTGGCTGTGGTTTAGTAGTTCTATGAATCTGTCTAATTATTACAGAAAGCACCTCTACACAAGAAAAAAGGACGAAAAAAATAAAAATTATTTAATATTATAATGAAGTAGATGCAGCTTATAGCTTATCCCATGGTGCTCGAATTACTTTCAAAGGCCTATACATACCTGCTATGAGTGCTGAGTGAGTGAGAGGAGATGAGATGACCTGTTTTGGAGTGACCTGCTATAGAGTTGGGATGTTGGTAAGATCATGATTGTCTTACATAAATAGAACATATAGTCGAGAGCCTATCTTCCAATATTTGTGAGTGAATGTGGGTTTTTTTTGTACTTACACTGGAAATTATGTGCAAATCCTACTCTCATTATAACAACACATAATCTCTACAGATCGAGAGACTCACGCCAATCTAGCCCAAGGACAGACACAATAATAATAAAAACAAACCGAGAAAGTTCAAATAACTCACAGATTACACATATCAAAACTAGAAAAAGTTCAAATCTACACTTTCTCAACAATACTGAGCATAGCTCGATAGAGAGCGAGAGACTTTGGAAAACAGACTAGGTATGATCTACTATAGACGAGGAGGTAAATAAGCGGGGTCCATACGAGCGCCTATCTATTAATATAAGGTACGAGAGACTCTATTATATCGCCAGGAAATGATGAATAAGCATAATCAACAATATCGCACCGAGAAGAACATCATTCAAAACGTCATCACATAAAATCCGACATGGTGATGTTTAGGTTTTTATTCAATGGCAAATAAGTATACTAACTATATATTCTCGTCCTACACTTACAAACACAAATAGCAAACAAATTATAGAGCAGAATAGTGTGATAGAGTAGAAATGTAGTTATAGGTTATTACATCAATATTACTACACATAACCTAAATAAGCAGTACGCGAAATTTATAAATGATACACTAGAATAATACTCAGAGAAGCGATAAAGCACACACTCTACACTTAATACAAGATTGACTAGAAGCGAGCGAATTAGACTAAGAAACTCTCACTCCTATTGACTACTTTGAAGAATGTACATAGTAAGTTTTATTATCGGGGATATAACAACACTTTGGAACATCAAGGAGTCTCAAACTGAGTGATGAGAGAGTGGTTTGTGTGAGAGAAGGATGAGGCGGAGACGGAAAGAGTACTATTTTGTGTGTTTGGTGAGATAGACAAACACATTTGACACATATATAGTTAGTTTATTTCTTATCTATAGATAATTTAGAAGGTGGAGTGACGGTGTTTAAAGTAGGATGAGGTAGGGGAAAATAGGGGAGGGCGAGGGATTTATGTGAGGAATTTGATTGTGTGCAGTGAAATATAATAAATAATGAGAATTCAGACATACTAAACTAAATAACAATAATATTATATATCTCTCACAGCTGTTTTATTGCTAATCGTGAGAAAGATTATAGGCTTAGTACTAGTTCTTTCACAAGATGAGAGATGTTATTAGTGCATTATATTTTATTGATAGAATGGTTTATTTTAGAGTGATGTGGTAGTATAGAAGTACCTTTGATTTGTTTAGTGATACAGGTTATATATCTTTGCTATATACTTGAAATAAGGACACACTATACATTGCAAATCAACATAAATAAAATTAATAGTAAGAGGTATGTTTGTGTAGGGTAGATTATATGGAAGGTTAGTGTAGGATAAATATTGAAAATGAATGGTTGGGGGAGTGGTGTGGGCTGGGTGTAGTACTTATAACACAACACTCAATTTTATATTAAGGTCTTAATAATGTATGTAATTTACAAATAGCTGAAATATTGTATAGGATAATCTTCTAATATTAGAAATAATGAAGAAGGATAAGATGATTGTTGTGAATGTAAGATTAACACATCAGTATATACACAGTTTTTTATTTTGAAGACAGCTCATTATGAAGCCTAAACCAGCCTCAAATTCACAATCCTCCTGCCTCAGGCACTTGAATCCTGGAATTGCAGTCAAAGCACCACTTCCAGCTAAAACAAGTTTTTGTTTGTTCCTTTTAAAATTATTTGGCTTTTATTTTTAAGATTTATGTGTATGAGTGTTTTGCATATGTGCACAATGTATGTGACCTGTGCCTGTGGAGGTCAGAAGAAGGTTTAGAATCCCCTGGAACTGAAGTTACAGAGGGTCGTGAGTCACTGTGAATGCTGGGAACTGAACCTGAGTCCTCTGTAAGAGCAACAAGTGCTCTTAACCTCTGAGCCATCTCTCCAAATCCAAAGAAACTATTTTTGTTGTTGTTGTTGTTGTTGTTTGTTTGTTTGTTTGTTTTTGTTGTTGTTTTGTTTTTTGAGACAGGGTTTCTCTGTGTAGCCCTGGCTGTCCTGGTACTCACTCTGTAGACCAGGCTGGCCTCGAACTCTGAAATCCACCTGCCTCTGCCTCCCAAGTGCTGGGATTAAAGGCATGTGCTACCACTGCCCAGTTCAAAGAAACCATTTTAAAATATAAGCATTTATTATACATTTGCACTTGACTTATAACAAAGTTTTCACCCTACCTGAGTAAATATTTCAGAAGTATTTCAGTGGCCCAGTTTAGAACATCTGCCCAGTGGACGGAGCTCAGTTTATTTATAAAGGCTTTTGGAGCCTTAAGTATGCTGCTTGTTGCTTACGCAGGAATTTAGAGCCACCACTTGATGCTAGATTGTGCATAATATTTAGAAAATGACATGATGAATGCTCTTTGTTCTATTTTTGATATACATTATTATGATCGGATAGATGACTGTACTCTAGAAAATAACCCTGATTTGGGACAATGTAAGCTGGTTTGCCATTTCCTGAAATTATGCTTAATGTAGCTACTGTCATTAGAAACACTTAGGAAGCTGTTAGCTGACAGCAAGTCACTGAAGGCCGAGGCTGCACAGCAGAAGGTTGCTTCCTCCCACGCCATCCCATTGATTGCCATGGAAATGCTCAGCGGGTCCTCTTCAAGAGCAAGCATTCTTAACCTCTACCACAGCCCCAGCCCGTTTGCTTTGTTGAGAAAGTCTCGTTATGTAATGGTGGCCCAGGCTGGCTTGAACTCATAGGGGTCTTCCTGCTTCTGTTTCTCTGAGGGCTGGGATTAAAATCACCATACTCAGCAGTGGCTTGTTCTGTTTTTCCTTTTCTAAAGGGTCTAATGTAGCCCAGGCTGGTCTTGAATTTGGTGCATACCCAAGGATGACCTAAAATTTCTATTCCTCTTGTGGGGATTATAGCCATTCTATGAGGTGTTGGGTATCGAACCCAGGGTTTTGTTCATGCTAAACAAGTTCTGTCAACTGAGCCTGCGCAGGCCCTCTAGAACAGGATTTCCAGGCTGGGGTCAGTCACCAGTGAAGTCAGGAACGTATAGTATGATGGTTTGAGTAAGAATGGACCCATAGGCTCATAGATTTAAATGCTTAGGTAATGGTACTATTTGAAGGATTAGGAGGTGTGGCTTTGTTGGAGGAGGTGTGGCTTTGTTGGAGGAAGTGTGTCATTGGTGGATGAGCTTTGAGGTTTCAAAAGAGAGACACCAGACCCGGTGTCTCTCTTCTGCTTATTGGTCTAGATGTAGAACTTCTCCAGCACCATGTCTGCCTGCTGTACCTGCTGTACCATGATGATAATGGACAAAACCTCTAAAACTATAAGCCAGCTCTAATTAGATGCTTTCTTTTATAAGAATTGCCTTTGTCATGGTCGTCTCTTCGCAGCAACAGAACACTTACTAAGACATATAGGTTGAGCATGATGGTGCATGCCTTTAACCCCAGCACTCTGGAGGCAGAGGCAGAGGCAGAGGCAGGCAGACTTCTGTGAGTTTGAAGTAAGCGTGAGATGCATAATGGGACCAGTCATCCCCACCCCCACCCCTCCCCCAAATAATAAAATCAAATTAGAACTATAGCTTGGTGTTATAGTCTCATACCAGAGCTGGGTTTGTATGGTCGGCTCTGCAAACCTCAAATCAGTTAAACAAATTCAAGAGAAAATTTGGGCTCAGGAATGAGTCGAGTCAAAAGTGTAATTTCTTTCTTTTCTGGCTTTTTTTTGACTTTTGAAAATGGGTTTCTCTTTGTAACCCTGGCTGTCCTGGAATTCATTCTGTAGACCAAGCAGGCCTTGAATTCACAGACATCTGCCTGCCTCTGTGTCCCAAGTGCTGGGATTAAAGGCATGTGCCACCACACCCAGAAAAATGTATTTTATTAATTTGTAATGAGAAATGTAATGATCCAAGATACAATGATTAGCCAGAACATACTCTCCTTTGCATTAAGTCAAAACTCAGTAGTTAAAGCAACTAAGAAATAGAGAGGGGACCCCATAAATGACAGGTTGGTAGTGTTGTCCTTGTAGTGGGACATGCCTTCGAATTGTGGCCTATTCTCTCACCCCAGCAGCCTGGTTGGGGCCCAACACCCACAGTGAGTGAGCAGGAAAGATAATTTTCTCCTGTGTGAACCAGACTGAGTCTGTTCCCTGCTGCAGCAAAGTGTTTCTGAGATTTAATTAGGCCCGGGCTCCTTCACACATGGCATGCCTGGATCAAATTTCTAAACCCAGCTCCTCTGGCTCTTGCAAAGGAGAGAGTCAGCTGCTTCTAGGGCCTGGTGCGGACAACTGATCCTCCATCCTGTAAGGTAATGTCCAAAGGGCAGCTTGGGTTTTTTCTATTTTTGTGATGTCACCTTGAAGACCTACAGGTACCCTCTAGATCTTATTGTTGAAAAATCACAATTCCAAAAAGCATGGGCAGTCCAGCCACCAGGCAGCTGGATTTGTGACTGGATCCAGGAGTGGCCTATGCATCTCTACAGCTCCTGGGCAGGCTGTGTGCCTTGGAAGCCTGGATTTTAACCAGAACTGCTACTACAACAGAGCTCTTGGACTTGAGGCCACAGAGCAAATAAGCTCGTAAAATGACAAGGGATAGTTATCATTCCGAGCAGATTTTATACAGAGTGTATATTGATTGCGTCACAGTACAATAATTATCTAAACATGCCCTCTTAATCATCCCAACTGCAAGTACTGCTCCTAACAGGGAGGTGGGGCACACCCAAAGCACACACCATAATCAGCAAGTGGTAACTCTGACATGTAGTATTCTGAAGATAAATTCCCTGCCAAGATGAGGACTGTCACATGGGCCACATGTGTTCCCTTTCTTAGCACTTCACACAGAGCCCGGGATGTATAACTGGACACACCTGATCACTGGGGCTGGATCTGAAACTCCTACATGGGGGCCATCAGCAGCAGTTGCAGCCCAGGCTGGTACAGCTTTTACCTGGGGCAGTCACACCACCCTCCATCTCTGTGACTCCTACCACGATAGACTGCATTCTGATTGTGGTTTCGGATTCCTACCTAGCAGTTTACTTAAGCTCTATCCTTCCAAATGCTACCTCCCACCACCAAAGTCTGGGTGGACTCATGGCTTGAGGACTTATGGGGCCAGGCATGGGAAGTTCAATTCATATCCCCACAACCTGCTACACTCAGCCCTGGAGAGGACGTGGTAGTGCCAAGAGGTTGGGCTGTGAATTTGCAGATGCCATGTTAGGTTGTCACACCAGTATCTGTTCTTCCCCGTTCTTACCCTGGGGGGCTCTTTACTCTCCAAATGCAGCTCTAGCACAAGAACCAACTACAGAACTGGTCTAGGTGAGGGAGTGGGGCTGACTGGGCTGAGGTGAAGGCAGGGCAGGACTGAGTGTTTCTTTCCCTTCTACCTTCTGGGAGGCAGACCTGCAGGTCGGTCTTCATTTTATTTCTTTTCTTTCACATTCTTTTTCCCCCTCTCCATCCATCTCCCTACTTCCGTAGATACTTCTGCACTTGTTCAGAGTGAAGCATTTCCAACAAAAGTTTGGAGGCAGTGGGCATAGTGGTAAGCTATGCAGGCAGGATCCCTGCTGTCACAAAGTTGAGGAGGTTGGGGCTGAAGAGAATGGCTCAGTGATTAAGAGCACTGGAGGTCAGGAGTTCAATTCCCAGCACTCACATGGTAACTCACAACTATCTGTTGTCTCAAGGGATCTGATGCCCTCTTTTGATGTGCAGACGTACATGCAAACAAAACACCCAAATACATACATAAATAAATCTTAAAAAAAAAAAAAAAAAAAAAAAGCAGTTGAGATGGAGGTAGATCAAAAAACAAAAACAAAACGAAAACAAAAAACAAGGAAAGGGGCTGGAGAGATGGCTCAGTGGTTTAGGGCACTTGTTGCTCTTGCAGAGGACCTGGGTTCAAGTCCCAGTACCCACATAACCATCCATAATTCTAATTCATTGGTATTCAATACCTACCTATGGCCTGGCATGCACATGGTGCACAGACATACAGACAGAAATACAGGTGAAAGACTCACATACATATAAAATAAATCTAAGGAAAACAGAGAGAGAAAGAAATAGGGCAGGGAGTTGTTTCCCCGAAGTAGCTCCTTCTCCAGAGTACTTGTACTTGATTCCCAGCATCCCACATGCAACCTGCAACCATCTGTAATGCCAGCTGCCCTCTGGCCTCTTAGGGCATCAGGTACCAACATGCTGCACAGATATCTACGCAGCTAAAACATCCGTATGCATAAAATAATGTATACAAACAAAACAGTAAACATGATTGGAAAAGTTCGTGCAGGACGGCATGAATGCTTTGAGGGGCCTGACTCAATGTGAGGCTGGGGTAGGAGGGCCTCCTGAGGGCTGAGAGGGTCTAGTGTTCTCAGGCGTCCAAGCCTGAACGTGGCTAACCAGTGGACCTATCTTTAAGCGTTTTGCTCTCAGGCTCACTGTCGGTGTGATTGGGGAGTAGACAGTTCTTCCGCTTTGGGGTCATGTGGCTACAGGTAAAGTTGGAGAGAAAAAAAATGACCTAGACTGAAGAATAGCATATGACCCCTTGAAGCAGAAGTTTGACCTTTTCCAGTAACTGATGGGAGGTCAGGATTGTCCAACCAAAGGAGCAATGAAGAGGGGGGCGGTGGTCACTTCCGGTGAGGGCCATCTCGTTGTCCCATCTTCTTATCCTATTCCAGACCATCATCCTTGCAACAGCCAATAATCTTTCTTGCTTTGTTGAGACAGGGTTTCTCTGTGTGGCCCTGGCTGTCCTGGAACTCACTATGCAGACCAGGCTGGCTTCAAACTCAGAAATCCACTTGCCTCTGCCTCCCAAGTGCTGGGATTAAAGACAGGTGCCATCATTGCCAGGCAGTCAATGATCTTTCAAAAAAAAGAAAGAAAGAAAAAAAAAAGGTAATAGATTGGATCGTGTACCCGCTCCCAGTTGAAGTTGAGAGAATCCTGTGAGAACCGCCACCACCAACTTCTGGGTGCAACTGTCTGGAGACTCAAGGCTAGGGGAGGAGCTATCAAAATCAGGGCAAGGGTGGGAGAGAGACTGGAATATCAACAAGTGAGTGATAGAGTCATCACCTCTAAGGCTTGAGGTTGAGGTGCCCCAAAATGAAAACTAGAAGAGGAACAACTACTGAGACAGAAAAGCTAGGGCCCTGAAGAGATGGTTCAGTGGTTAAGGGTGAGCACCATTCTTTTAAAGGATTCTTTTTTTTTTTTTTTTGGTTTTTTTCAAGACAGGGTTTCTCTGTGTAGTCCTGGCTGTCCTGGAACTCACTCTGGAGACCAGGCTGGCCTTGAACTCAGAAATCCGCCTGTCTCTGCCTCCCAAGTGCTGGGATTAAAGGCGTGTGCCACCACCGCCTGGCAAGTTTTTATATTTTATATAATAAAAATATTATATAAAATTATGAACATAATGGTGGGCATGGTGACCCAAATCTTTAATTCCAGCAGAGGCAAGTGGATATGAGCCAGCCTGGTCTACAAAACCAGTTCCAGAATAGCCATGGCTGTTGCACAGAGAAACCTTGTCTCTAAACACAAAACACATAATAATGATAATAAAATATAAACTGGTATAGGAGCAGACACCTATTAATCCCAGTACTCAGGAGGCAGAGGCAGGCAAATCTGAGTTTGAGGCTAGCCTGGTCTATAGAGTGAGTTCCAGGGCTGCCAGGGCTACAGAGAAACCCTCTCTTCAAAAACTAAAGCAAATAAACATAGTAATAAATATAACAGGGGCATGATGGTGTACACCTTTAATCCTAGCACTTGGGAGGTGGAGGGAGATGGAGCTCTGTGAGTTTGAGGCCAGCCTGGTCTACAAATTGAGCCAGGGCAACACAGAAAAACCCTGCCTTGAAAAAACCAAAATAGCCGGGCAGTGGTGACACGCCTTTAATCCCAGCACTTGGGAGGCAGAGGCAGGTGGATTTCTGAGTTCAAGGCCAGCCTTGACTACAGAGTGAGTTCCAGGACAGCCAGGACTATACAGAGAAACCCTGTCTCAAAACAAAACAAAACAAAACAAAACAAAACAAAACAAACAAAACAAAACAAAACAAAACAAAACAAAACAACAAAACAAAACAACCCTAACAAAAAAAGTCTACACAATCCCTGGCTACTCTCTGGCCATGGCAGTCTCTCCATTCCCATGGCTACCTCCATGCGGCAGCTTGCCCAAATTTCTGAGGTTCGGTTGCAGTTGAACGGCCGATCCCTGTAGCTAGCTGCTGCCAAACTGATCAGCACTCTCAAATTTCCGCAGCTAGCTGGGGGCACACTCTGGCAAACCCACGCTCTGCCACGGTTACCTTTCCCCTGGAGCTCAGTTGAGTCACAGTGAAATGGAAAACACCAGACAATCTTAGTTTAGAATCAACAGATAACACAACCTCTGGGCTCAGAATCTAGCATCCTAAACTCACCAACTATTCTGTTGGAAATCTTCCGGGGGTGGAATCCACCCCCAGACTAACAGTCCCCAGGCTACATTTTGCCTGCTTTTGCTCCCTCTGTCAAAAAGGAAGTTCCTTTCTCCTGCATTCCTTCTTCATCTCTGGGACCTGGAAGGTCAGCCTCCTCCTTGCCCAGTCAGTGACTGGCTTCTTGTCATCTTTATTACCCAATCAATCAATTAGGGAAAAATTCTGCTTACAGTTTCATATAACTTGTTTATATTTATGTACATTGGTGTTTTGCCTGTATCTAGTCTGTGTGAGGGTGTTGGTCCCCTGGAACTGGAGTTACAGACAATTGTGAGCTGCCATGTGGGTGCTGGGAATTGAACCCAGGACTTCTGGAAGAGCAGCCAGTGCTCTCAACTGCTGAGCCATCTCTCCAACACCCTCAGTTTACATTTAAATTTAATGTGCTATCTCAATTCAGACGAGCTGTGTTTCAAATGCTCAACAGTGCTTAGGAATGAAGGCTTACAAATGGACATTCTATCTCTTGCCTCTTCCTTTATTGACGCACTGAATTCCCTTTAAACAAGAGTTAAGTTTTATTATGTATGACGTACTTGCCATAAAAGTCACTCATCGGATGTACTTCTGCAGCTTTTAGTGTAATCACTACCAGCTTGCAGTTAAAGAACGTTGTGAGCATCACAAAAAGGTTTCCTCGTGTCTGCTTTGTTTTCATTTTGAAACAGGCCTCACTGTGTAGCCTGTGCTAGCCTTAAGCCAATCTTTCCATTTTAGCCTTCTGGTTGCTGGGATTACAGGCGTGCATTACCATACCTGGCTGGCCATTTATTTTCTCACGCTGAATAATACTCCATTGTACACACACACACACACACACACACACACACACACACACACACACACGCGCGCGCGCTATTGTTTTGTTTATCCACCCACTGTTTGAAGGACATTTGGATTGTTTTCAGCTTCAAGACTCTGACTAATACTGCTGTGAACATTCACGTGCCTGCCTGTGTGGACGGGTTTCCAGTTCCTTTGGTGATACCTTGAAAGTGGACTCATTGGGTCACACGGGGAGTTGATAGCAGTAGAGAAACTGCTACTTCTAAAGCGTTTCTGAGACTAGAAGCATCATTTCACGTGCCCTCTGAGGATGAGTAAGGGTTCCAGCTCTCTCTACCTTCTTGAAAGCAGTTGCTATTTTCTGCATTGTATATCTTGTTTTATGTGTGTGAATGTTTTGCCTGTCTGTATGTGCACATGTGTACCCAATGCCCTTGGAGGTCAGAAGAGGGCACCAGATTCCCTGGAACTAGAGTGAGACAGTTGTGAGCTGCCCTGTGGGTGCTAGGGATTGAACCAGGGTCCTCGGGAAGAGCAACTAATGCTCTCATACTCAGCCATCTTTGGAGCCCCATTTATCTGTGTGTGAGCGTACAATAGCGCATGTGTGGATGTCAGAGTCCTTTCTCTCCTTCTGTCATTTGGGCCCTGGGGATTGAATGCAGGTTGTCAGGCTTGTCTGCAAGCACTCTTAGCCGCTGACCTGTCGAGCTGGCCTTTAGATGGCAGTTTCTATGTGTCACTTTCAGTGTGCCCTCAAAACTGAAGAACAGCCTTGCATGGGTTGGAAAATGGCAATGAGATTATTTCCTATCAGCAAATAGACTGTGGCTCCAAATATGAATAAAGATAGGAACCAAATGCCAGATATATCGTGTAATGTTTGGTTGGTTTGCTTGGTTGGTTGGTTATTTTTTTCAGACACGGTTTCTCTGTGGTAGGCACTTAAACCATGCAGCGTGACCTTTGTCTTTTCACTGACACTCATGTTATAGCATGTGTCAGTATATCACTCTTTACAATTTATCTGTGTCTTCTATGTATACACACATATGTATGTACAGGTATGTATCCATGCATGCATGCATGTGTGGAAGCCAGAGGACATATTGGGTATGTTCCTCATCCATGTTCACCTTATTTTTTAGGACAGGATCTCTCAGTGAACCCAGAGCACACTGATTGGCCAGAGAACTCTCTGGGCTCCACCTCTGCCTGCCTTCCCACATAGGGTGTGCATGACTATACTTAACTTTTTTTTTTTTTTTTTTTTTTTTTTTTTTTGGTTTTTTTCGAGACAGGGTTTCTCTGTATAGCCCTGGCTGTATGCTTAACTTATGCTTGCATGGGCAAGCACTTTACCCACCGAGCTGTCCCAAGCCTTTTTAGCTCCTTTTAACCTCATCAGTAGCATGAGTTTGTTTGTTTTTTGTTTAAAAAGAGGGTCTAGATTGAATCTCTAACCAGGAGTGGAGCTGTTCCTGCTTCCTTCATTTTCCATGTACATCACAGTTTGTTTATCCACTCATCTACTGACGAAGGGCCACTTGGCAGCACTGCCTTTTCCCACATCAACATCCCCAAAAGTATTGCTGCTCCTTAGGGTATAACTCCATGCTGGTACTATCTGGCAGCCTTCCAGAATACAGCATCTCCTATCTTACAGATCAGAGGCACAAAAGGACCCGAAGTGACCTCACCCAGTGGGATGCCCCATTGCCCTAGCTGGTGTCTCGGGAGGCAGGTATGTAAAACTGAGCCCCCCTGTGAGGTAGGCAAACTCATTGGGGAGGGCTTCTATGTGGCTTGAATGAATGCTGAAGCCTGAGAGTCTGGGGTTCCTCCCAGGATGTTTTCTGAATGCTTGCAATGTCTCTTTCTAGCTGGTAGCCAGGGTGCTGAGCACACGGCTCTCATTGCTTCCCCTTTGGATACCTTCTCATTACTTTTTAATTGCATCTGGGTCTTTCTTACATCTTGTATTTTGCTTCCTAACCCAGGGTATTCCTCTCCACCTCCCACTGGCCCAGCACAGCACTTCTCTTTCCAAGCTCTCCAGGAGAAGTGCCCCGAGAAAAATGGAGCAGGGCTCCCGAAAGGCATTCATCTCTGTAATGAACAGTCTAACATCCCTGCATCCTGGCATATTTACATAGCAATCTCCACACAAAAGCAACATTACAAAGCGAAGGCTTCTCCACCCTCCCTTTCTTCTTCTTCTTTTTTTTTTAATGCCACCTCCAGGCTCCATTTCCTACAGTAGTAAGAACACTGTTGGAATTACTCTGACAGGAAGACAAAACAACTTCCAGGGATGCTGGGTTAGAAACAATAGCTTTGCCAGATCCATTAATGTTTAAAGTCAATGGAGCATAAAACTGCGTTTTCTCTGTTTCTCTACTTACAGCCAGGCATCATCTTACAGAGTGGAGGGGGTGGGGTGGGAAATTGCTGTTTTTAACTCTGTTGAAATCCATAAGCCCTCTCGTAATTTTCATCCTCCTTGAAAGTCTCCAGTAAGTACCATCAGAATGAAAATGAGACTTTATCTCTGGGGAGAACAGCTTCCGGCCTTCAACAGCAGAGTGTGTTAGGAGACTTGTCGAAGGAGGAGGGAGCTGCCCGATGGGAAGATGTCCTCACCCAAACCTGCGGAACTGCTGTAGTTTGACACACCTTGAAATTTGGGAGAGTGCTTTCAGGAAGGCCCTAACCCATCCCAGGGCAAAGTCGACAGCAGGTAGAATTCTAAGGGACAATCTGGCCCTAGGACGCATTGCCTTCAGGATCTGCATTACTTAGTGGGCTCAGAGGATAACCTTTATTATTAAGATATTAGCTCTTTCCCCAGGGAATTGCTGGAAGAGAGCCCAGAGGCTGTCAGTAAACCACTGGGCCTAATCCCACAGTACATTTGTGTAATGCCTGACAAAGCCTGCTCCTATCACCTCATTTGATCCAGAAAACAATCTCCAAAGGAGGTGGGGCAGGGATTATTCTTTTTTCCATTTTACAAGTGAAAACACTTGTAAACTGGCCAGGAGTCCCACACCCAGCCTGTAGTAGGGATGAGGCTTGAATCTAGGCCTTTGTACAGCCCATTTGGGGCTCTTTTGGCTCCTTTTAAACTGATCAGAATATTCCCAGCCCCACCCATCCCTCATAAGCACCAGTTCCCAGCACCTGGGAACTAACCCAGGACACAGCCTCTGTGTAATGACTACACTCCTGTCTCAGGAAGTATTGCCTTAGTTGGCAAGCTGAGACGGAAGGGAGAGGAAGAAATTAATTTCATCTCATCTCCCTGAACCAAACACCAAAAAAAACAAAAAAAAAAAAAACCAAAACAAAAAAAAAAAACAAAAAAAAACTCCCAAAGGATTTGAGAAACAAACAAAACTTCCAAATAATCGCAACAAGGCAGGGAGACTAGATCTACCATTGTTAGAAGTCTCAAAGGAAGCTGGTGGGTCCATGCCTTTATTTAATCCCAGTATGTGGGAGGTAGAGGAGGCAGATCTCTGAGTTTGAGGCCAGCCAGGAATACAGGGTAAGTTCCAGGACAGCAGGGCCACTTAGAAAAACCGCTGTTCCCCCCACCCCCAAAACATATATGTGGTTATTCATAACCAAAACAAAAAATAAAAAGGACAGGCAAACTGAAAAATGTCAATTTCACCTGTAAAATGACACAAACATAAGATTTTCAATAATGACTAAAATCTAGTGGTTTCAATGAATGACATACATCACATATTAATAAGAAGAGTACACTCACCCAGTTCTAGGTTTTCCCACATATTTACAAAAAAATAAAAAGGTCAAACTCAAAAATACTCTTATCCTCTGACCTAAAATTCCTCTTAGGAATGTACTCTGAAAAATGAATCATAAATTTGGAAAAGTTTTATGGGAAAAGGCATTAGTCACACACACTTATTACAACGGTGAGATCGGAGAAACAGCAACGGCTGAAGGAATTTAAACAATTACAAGCACTTAATGGATACTTACATAATCCTTACAGTGTTTTCAAAGCGTGTGCAATCACCGGAAAAAGCGTTTATAATTTAATGCGACTGCAATGTGTTTGTGTGTGGCTGTATAATGTACAGAGAAGAGGCTGAAAAGGGGGTGGGGGGAAATGTCTGTAAATCTCGTTTGAATCTTATGGTTAGGAGAACATTTTCCTTTGAACTACAAAAAAAAAAAAAAAAGTCAACTCCAACAACGATGTAGCTCTGAGAATGGAAAGGACGGGAAGAAGCCGGCAAGCTCTGATCACAGGGTCTGCTCCCCAGCAGCGTCGGTTCCTCCTCCTGCCCAAGCCCCCACCGTCGGGGCCGCCCCTCCCCCGGGCCGGCGCAGGCGTTGCCCACACGTGGGGATGGAGCCGGCGCGGCGGGGAGGGGTTGGGTGTGTTGGGGTGTGTGTGTCTGCGAGTGGGAGAAGCCAATTGTCAGTCTCCGAGGGTACCTCCGTTCCCACAGGTCCTAGGACCTGGGCTCGGCGAAGAAGGTGCTGCGACGCGGGAGTTGCTCGCAGGCATGTAAAGTAGTACAGGGCAGAGAGCGTGGGCAGCGGTCTCGCAGTATGCGCGCTGTCCCGCGCCCCTAAGCCTTCTAGAGAACGTCTTCCCCTACGGCCGCGCGCGGTGGTAGGAGCCGCGCGACGTCACCCATTGTTTACAAATCAACCCGAGCCGGCAGCGTTCCGGCTCCCGCGGCTCTAACGCGCGCGGTGCCAGTGCCCGGTGGTCCCGGCTTCCGCGTCCCAGGCTCGGCCCCCGCCCAGCCCGGCCCGGGCCTCCGCCTCGCTCCCGCCCCAGCCGCGGCCCGCCGAGCCCGCGGCCAACCGAGCCGCCAGCGACGCCCGCACAGCCGCGGGGGCCCGGGCGGGGGGGCCATGCCGTGCCGGAGGGAGGAGGAGGAGGAAGCCGGCGACGAGGCAGAGGGGGAGGAGGACGACGACAGCTTCCTCCTGCTGCAGCAGTCGGTGACTCTGGGCGGCTCGGCCGACGTGGACCGGCTCATCGCCCAGATCGGCGAGACGCTTCAGCTGGACGCGGCGCACGACGGCCGGGCCTCGCCGTGTGCCGCCCGGGCCCCCCGCCCGCGCCCCCGCGAGTCCTGACGGCGCTGCCGGCGGACAAGGCCGGGACCCCAGCGAGGCGGCTGCTGCGGCCGGCGGGGTCAGCGGGAGGCCGAGGACCCTGCGCCCCCGGGGGCTGTGCGCTGCGTGCTGGGGGAGCGCGGGCGCGTGCGGGGCCGGGCAGCGCCCTACTGCGTAGCGGAGATCGCCCCGGGCGCCAGCGCGCTTCCCGGGCCGGGGCGGCGAGGGTGGCTTCCCGGAGCCGTGGCTTCTCGGCGAAGTCAACAGCGGAGGTGGACCGCAGGTGGAACGCGCGCGGCCGACGACGACTCGCACAGGCTCCTACAGCAGCTCGTGCTCTCGGGAAACCTTATCAAGGAGGCGGTGCGCAGGCTCCAGCGAGCTGTCGCCGCGGTTACGGCCACGAGCCCCGCGAGCGCGCCGGGGTCCGGGGTGGCCGAAGCGGACCGGACTCAGTTACCCTGCAGCCCTCGGGTTCCTGGCTCTGACCTGGGGTCCCTGGAGGAGGAAGAGGACGCGCCCATGCTGATCCAACAGTGTCTTGCCCGGGACAGTGCGGAGCTGAAGCTGTCGTCTATCCCCCTGGTTACAGCCTCGAAGTTATCGGTCACAAGAGGCTGTTACAGAAAACAGACTCGACTGAGCAGCACTGGCAGCCGAGGACCTGACCTGCGATCTACCGGGAGAACTGTGGCAGCTACTTGATCCACTTGGGCCTGACTTAGCCCTAGGGCATCGTGTGCTTGGATTGTTTATAGATGTGGCTCACATGGGCGGGAATCGGGAGGGCTTCTAATAATACTTGAAAACCTATAGTAGACATACATGATCTCGTTATTTTCGGATAGAGAAGCTTTCTTCATATGGTGCTACAGTTGCAGAGCAGAGAGGTTCTAGGGTGAAGAACATAAAGTTGGCAAATGGGTGGCTTGGCGACGCTTTCTTCTGCTTAATTTGTGATTGCGAAGGTGGGTGATGGGACCTAGTTGGGGATAGCTCAAAGGTGGGGATAGCTGAGCTTAAGTGGGGACATGCAAATGACTTGACCTTGCCAACTTGGACTCAAGGTCAGGTTGGTTGAGTCCGGTGTTGTGGGATTCTTGGGAGCATTAACCCCAATGTCTTTTTCTGGATCCACGCACAGGCCAGAGTGTCTCTTTACCACCACTTGGAGTCTCCCGAGGACACGCAGGCTGACAGTGCTGTGTAGGGAGAGTTCTTTTGCATTTTCTGTGCTTTTCTTTTCCAAAACTCCTCCTCCTGATAGGCCACTCTTGGCCTTAGCACCAGCTTTCTCAGAAATGGTCATAAGCAACCTCCTGACCTCCCTGTGGCCATTGTGTTTGTGGTGTGTGTGGTATGGGGTGAAAAGAGTAAGCAGACTTTCTGCTCTTTTGGCCCTCTGCAGAGTTGGAGGGGGGCCTCTCTATCTTCCTCACTAACCAGTTCTTGGTGAGTGATTGAAACTGTTTTTTTTAAATGTGACACTGGGAGGAGAAAATGCTTTTTCCCTTGTGAAACCCAAGGGCACCCTTTCTGAGGTGCCACCCCCAAACTTTAAGGTAGCTAAACTTTTTTTTTTTTTTTTTTAAAGATTCAATGGCTCGTTCATCCTCCAGATGTGGCTATTGATGTACACTTCGCAACGGAGTGTCTGAAATTGTGGTGGTCCTGATTTATAGGATTCATAATTTAAATGTCTGCTGAATAAATTTGTTTTTTGTTTTGGAAAATGGTCTTTGGTTTTTTTTTTTTTTTGATTGGAGGTTGGGGGGGGGGGGGAAGAAGACCATGTGGGGTGTCTACTTGGGTAACTAGGAGACTGGGGCTAGAACCATGTCTTAGTTAACCCCTGGTGGTATGTTTGAGTATCTCTGGCTATATTTTATTGTGTATACATACATTTTGAGATGGGTTCCCATTGACCTAGAGCTCACTATGTGTAGATCAGGCTAGCCTCAAACTCAGATATTTCCCCCTATCTCTACTTCCTGTGTGCTGGGATTACAGGAATGAAAACAGTGCTCACTTCACCCAGCTATTTGTCCATTTATTTGTTCAGTGTGTGGAGGGTTCACATATGCATTAGGAAAGCCTATGAAAGTCTGATGACAGTTGTGGCAGGTTCTCCCCTTCTACTACTTGGGTCCTAGATACCAAATTTGGGTAGTCTGGCTTGGTGGCGAGTGGCCTTAACAGCCAGGCCATATCGTCTCCTGTGAGATTTTTAGAAGCTGCTCCTTTGGTTCCCATTGATCATCATATTCTAAGGAGGCTCTCAGGGCTTGAGGCAAGGAGGCACTGTGCAGGGAGGGAAGAGGTTTTGTAAGAAGGGGAGTGCACAAAGCCTGTGTTGTTTCAGATAGCCCAGCCTTCAGCTGTAGTCTATAAAGAGAAAAATTGTTTGTTTTGAAACAGGATCTGTGTAGTCCTGGTTGTCCTTAAGCTTGCTACGTAGACCAGGCTGGCCTTATTCCCCTGCCTCTGCCTCCTGAGTGCCGGGTGCAAGGATTAAAGGCCTGTGCCACTAGACCTGGCAAAACCCAAGATTGAGCCATTTCTTTGGCAGTTGTTGAATGGTTTGGCATAGTCAAGGGGATTAGATTGAAGTTCTTGACACATCTGTTCATTCTCAGCCTCATATTCCCTGGGCAGGGCTCCTCATTGCTTCCTGTCTGACCTTGTTTTTCTTCTGAGACTGGGTTTTTCTGTGTAGGCCTCGCTGTCCTAGAACTCAGTCTGTAGACTAGACCGGCCTTGAACTCCGAGATCCGCCTGACTCCACTTCCTGAATGCTAGGATTCAAGGCGTGTACTTTTCAAATAGTCTTCCCTTTTGAGATAGGATCTCTGTATGCATCCCAGGTTTGCCTTGAACATGGTCGGTTCGGTCTTTATACCTCTCCCCCAGTGCTAGGGTTACAGGTGTGTGTTATCATACCTGGGATACTCTGAGTTTGAGACAATCTCACTCTAACTCAGGCTGGCCTCAAATTTGTAGCAATCCTACCTCAGCTTTCCCCATGCTAGGATTATATGTATTTATACCTGTGTAAAGTAACTTTTTTGGCACAGCCAACCTCTGCTCCCAAGTCCTCTAGGGTGCCTCTCCTCACTTGGTACCTCCAGTCTACTGCCGCAAACCAGCTTTGTTATGAAAAGCAAGTCACTGTCCCATCCCCCACCCCCACCCAGTGTTCCCCTTCTCTTCACCGGTAAAGCAGTCTTGGTTGGGAGAGTGAAGTAATACAAAACGGCTCATTCTGGGTAGTACTGTATGGATTTATATATGCCAAGTGGTAGGCACACTCTATAGAGATGAGGATGCTGAAGGTCTAGACCATTAAACATTGTGCTTGAAGTTGTGACTGTGTGTGTGTCACTGTAGATTAAACCAGGACGTCACAGAAGCCAGGCAAGCTCTGCCACTAAGCGCTTTTCTTAGCCCCTTTTATATTAACATTTTTTTTTTGTTCCTGTGTGTGCACATATATTCATGTGTGTGGAGGCCAGAGAGCAACACTCTTCCTTCATCACCCTCCATCTTATTTTTAGGATTGAGACAGTCTTTGAAGCTGGAGCTCACTAACGCAGCTATACTGGATGGCCAGCAGCCTCCCAGGATCCTTCTAGCTCAGCCTCCCAAGTATTTAGGTACTGGGATTACAAGTGTATGCTGCCTGCCCCATCCACTGTGTGCCCTTTCTTTTGAAATGATCTATTCATTCATTCATTCATTCAAGACAGGTCTCACTACTGTGTAGCTCTGGCTCTCCTAGAAGTCACTGTGTAGACCATGCTGGCCTTAAACAGAGATCCCCCTGCTTCTGCCTCTTGAGTGGTAGGATTAAAGGGATGCAGTACTGTGCCCAGCTTTTTTTTTTTTAAAGTGTGAGTACCAAGAATGCAAACTCAGTTCCCCATGTTTGATGTTTGTATAGCAAGTACGAGTACTTGACCTACTGAGTCACCCCCCTAGGCTCCCCCTGAGACCTGCTACAAAGGGACTAGGAGACACACAACAAACAGGGTGTAGCCGCTTCATTCAGAAGTCCAGGTTCTCCATAAGATGAGTCTGGACTCACAAAAAGAGTAGGATACAAACATCCTAGGGGACTGCAGCCTGGCTGGACCAGCTACAGCAGTGAAGTCAAGTCGAGTCATGACTTCTGCCAAGGACAGACGTCTACAGGACCCAGAAAACTAAGAGGAAACAGGAACCGAGCTCTGTGGGCATACCCTGGTGGGCACCTTGTGTAACATACAGAGGAAGAGTAGAATCTAAGCTTCAGGCTGGGCGGTGGTGGCGCACGCCTTTAATCCCAGCGCTTGGGAGGCAGAGGCAGGTGGGTTTCTGAGTTCGAGGCCAGCCTGGTCTACAAAGTGAGTTCCAGGACAGCCAGGGCTACACAGAGAAACCCTGTCTCGAAAAACCAAAGAATCTAAGCTTCAGACTTTTTTTTTTCCCCCCTCCTGCGGGGCTGGGATTCGAACTCGGGAGAGAGGGCCACCTCAGACTCCAGAGGGGCAACTGCAGCGGTGTGCCACTGCTGGCTGGCTAGCTGCAGACTTTTTAAGTTGATCTCTTGCCTCAGGCCAGAGCCTGCCCAGATGGCTTTTGTGGTGGTGGTGATGGGGCAAGGCAAGGAGGAAATAATTTGGTTTTGTTTTGTTTTAGACTGAGTCTGTGTATCTCTGGTTGACCTGGAACTTGCTATGTAGACCAGGATGGCCTCACAGAGGTCTATTTCCTGCATGCTGGGATTAAGGGCAGGGACCACTATGCCTAAGTAAAATATTTTAAAAATGAAACCGTGTAACGCTGTTCAGGGACACACTCATGGCTGCAGTAATTTCCATCTAGATTCCAAGGACGTTCTAGAAATAACTAGGTTTACTAGGCCGATCCTCCACAGTATCAGGATGGGAATGGGGGAAGGATTACAGTCGTCCTCCTGCGACATGTAGTCCTGAGCGGAGCTTTCACAAGCCAGTCTTTTTTGACATGCCACATGTCGTGAATAGTGTCCTGCCAACTTGGATATAAAGTCCTCCCAGATGGTTCCAGGCTTGGAGTCCAGAGGGTTGCTTTCCCTGAAACACCCTTCAGCCTATCTTCCCACCTTCAGTCCCTCCCAGACTGTGCCAGGAACATGGGTTTCACTACACCAGATGGGTTTCACAAAACGAGCATAGAAAAGATGGTCTCTAAGGTTGGTATGTGTTTAAGAAGGCCTTCAAAAGCCTGTATGAAGGACTAGAGAGATGGCTCTGTGACTAAGAACACTGCTGCTCTTCTGAAGGTCCTGAGTTCAATCCCCAGCACCTACATGGTGGCTCACAACCATCTGTAATGGGATCTGATGCTCTGTTCTGGTGTGTGTGAAGAAGTGTGCTTATATACATAAAATAATTAAAAAAAAAAAAGGCCTGCATGGAATTTTAGGCTATAAGGAGGAAGTCCCTTTTGCTCAGAGTGATGTCTTCCCCCAGGAAACCCCTTGGACTGCACGGGGTTTGATGACAAATTGCTTATTGTTGGTCTTTATGGCTGCTCGGGCCTTGACCTGAATTCTCCTGGTACTGATCTTGTCATTTGTAAAAACTAGAGAATGCCTAGACCCAGCTCAGGTCCTGAAAGTGTCTCCATGAAGTCACTGGAGGAAGCAAAGGCCATTTCTAAAAATACTGCATCTTGGAATGGTCCATTCTAGTACTCAGCCCAGGAGTGACTTTGGCTGGGACACTTGGTCCCTGAGAACCACAGAATGATCACTGCAGAATGGTGTGGAGAGGCAGGGTTGAAATGGCTCCTATCTTCTGAAAGGCCTGGTGCCTAAGCTCCCCTGATAAGGTTCCGTAATACTGAGCCAGGGGGACAGCTCTAGGGAACTGACCAGGAGAAGCTGAGTCCTGTCAGGTGACTTGGGTTGTTGGTGGGGAGGGTTGGTTAGGAGACTCATGAAAGAAGTTCCAGGGACAGCAGCCCAGAGTCACAAATGTCTAGGACTTCAGTGATAAGGGTTTGTGATAAGGACTTGGCAGTTTAAGGCTAAACCTGGGAAATGGTCTCAGAACAACAGTAAAAACACTGGCTAATGCATTTAGCTTACCAAGAGCCGGGCTCCTTCCTAAGCACCTTAAAAAGACCGGGTCATCAGGTTTCTGGGATAAAGATGAGAATCCACTCAGAAGCTGACAGAACCAAGGCTGGGAAGCCAAGGATGCTGAAGGGTGAACTGCTGCAGATAGGATCACAATGACTGGGCAGCTGCGTTCACGTTGCCTGTATTCGAGAGCCCCCAGGCTCCAGAATGTCCAGGGCGCATGGACTAGATCTTGGTCAGTGACTGGGGGTCAATAGCTCATTTTCCCTTTATCAGCACCATTAAGTAGTATCTTTTTTTGTTTTGTTTGTTTGTTTTTGTTTTTGCTTTTTCGAGACAGGGTTTCTCTGTGTAG
Source organism: Mastomys natalensis (assembly GCA_021653895.1). Classification (NCBI taxonomy): domain Eukaryota; kingdom Metazoa; phylum Chordata; class Mammalia; order Rodentia; family Muridae; genus Mastomys; species Mastomys natalensis. The sequence continues at coordinate 1,707,967 of JAJTUV010000072.1, read as the reverse complement.
CCCGGGCTGTCCTGGAACTCACTTTGTAGACCAGGCTGGCCTTGAACTCAGAAATCCCTGCCTCTGCCTCCCAAGTGCTGGGATTAAAGGCATGCACCACCACTGCCCCGGCTAAGTAGTATCTTTTTATTCATTTATTTTGAACTTTATTGTTTTTATTTTTTTTATCTTTTCAAAAAATATTTTCAGCCAGGCGGTGGTGGCGCACGCCTTTAATCCCAGCGCTTGGGAGGCAGAGACAGGCGGATTTCTGAGTTCGAGCCCAGCCTGGTCTACAGAGTGAGTTCCAGGACAGCCAAGGTTATACAGAGAAACCCTGTCTCGAGAAACCAAAAAGAAAAAAAAAAATTTCAAAAAAAATTTTTTTTCCTGCCATGGAAGCTCTAATAGACCGGGCTGACCTCAAACTCAGAGATCTGCTGAGTGCTGGGATTAAAGGTGTATACCACCACCACCTGGCTAGTTCTGAACATAATCATGAACTTCCCTTTTTAGATTAATTATTTTTAAAGATTTATTTATTTTATGTATGTGAGTACACTGTCGTTCTCTTCAGACATACTGGAAGACGGTATCAGATCCTATTACAGATGGTTGTAAGCCATCATGTGGTTGCTGGGAATTGAACTCAGGACCTCTGGAAGAGTACTCAGTGCTCTTAATCGCTGAGCCACCTCTCCAGCCCCTTATTTTTTATTTTATATGTATGAGTGCCTTGCTAGCACACGTCTGTGTACTATGTGTGAAGCTGGTGCCCACAATGATCAGAAGAGGACACTGAGTCCCCCCATATCTGGCATTCCAGATGTTTGTGAGCTACCATGTGGGTGCTGGGACTTGAACCTGGGTCCTCTGCAAGAGCAACAAGTGCTTTTAACCATTGAGCCTTCTCTTCAGTCCCAGTCTATGACTCTTGATCCTCTTGCTTTTACCTCCCAAGTATTGGGAGTATAGGTATACACCATTACAGGTATACACATTGTGTGTGCATGTGTATACATGCGCATATGTGTGTGTGCATGTGTGTGTCAGAAGGAAAGTTGAGGAAGTTAGTGCCCTTCTTCTGCCATGGGAATTTCAGGAATCAGATCATAGATAGTTAACTTGGCAGTAGGCACCTTTACCTGCTGAGCCATCTCACCAGCCTCTTTTAAAAATATTTTTTTTTCAGCCATGTGGTGGTGGCACACACCTTTAATTTCAGCACTTGGGAGGCAGAGACAGGTGGTTTGAAGTCAGCCTGATCTACAGAGCAAGTTCCAGGACAGCCCAAGAATACACAGAGAAACCCTGTCTCAGAAATTTTTTCATTACATTTATTCATTTGTGTATGTGTGTATACACATGCATGTACATGTGTGTGCATGTGCATGTATGGGAGTCAGAACAACATGCAGAGTTCTTTCCTTTCACCATGGGGGGTCCCAGGATTGTATTCATATCGTCAGGCTTGGCAACGAGGGTCTTTATCAACTTGAAGGCTTCAGTAGTTTCCTCCCATACTCATCCCAGCTTGGGGAAAAAAAAAAAGTACTATTTAAGGTGCATTTGGAGGAAAGGGCTTGTATTGCTTACATAAAATAAAGCAAATTTATTTTTTAAAGGAAAATAAAAGAAAGGGAAGGAAGAAGTACTTGTGACTATGACTTCCATGTGTGGGAAAGAGTTTTCAAGGAAGCCCTTTTCAATATTAGGCTGTGAGATCTAATTTTGACAGTTAAACAGGAACAAGCAGAGGCAGGGCAAAGGTAGCGGAAGATAACCTGCTTGTGCCTTTTTAACACACCCAAATCAATAAATCAAATAAACCGCCTGGGCAGCCTATCACCTGGGATTCCACACTTCCCTCCCGGAGTCAGTCCGCAGCTGATAAGGAGAAACAGTTACAGAACTCCTTGGTGTCAGTGTTAGTTTGTATTCTTTTGTAGCTTTAGCTACAGGTAATTCATTCACGGAAACACTGGACTTTCCCAGGCTAAAAGGTTATAGAGAAAGTTGAAAGTTGATGTAGCGCCTGGTTAGATCCTGGGATTCTCTATGGTCGGTCAGTTTGTAACCCAAGGGTGCTGTCCTATGAACCATCCACACGTAATTCCTCCCCTTGAGCCCCGCCCACAATAGGAACCCCATTCTTCCTTCCTCTGCCAGGAGCCTGGTCCCTTCAGAGAAGCTCCCTTTAATTGCTCCCCGTCCTCTACTTAGCTTCAATTAAGCATGGGTTTTTCTCTTGGCTGAGAAATCCTTTCTAACCATTTTCTCTTTTGTGATTTTTGTTCTACATCGCCAGGTATTAAACTCTGGGCCATGCATTTACTGGACAATCACGATGCCCCTTGGCCGCATTTCTTTTTTTTTCTTTTTTTTTTTTTTTTTGGGTTTTTTTTTCGAGACAGGGTTTCTCTGTGTAGCCCAGGCTGTCCTGGAACTCACTCTGTAGACCAGGCTGGCCTCGAACTCAGAAATCCGCCTGCCTCTGCCTCCCAAGTGCTGGGATTAAAGGCGTGCGCCACCACCGCCCAGCCTTGGCCGCATTTCTAACCTCTTCTTTTTTCCCTCTCAGTCTCTGTCCTTCCTTTCCCAACTTCAGACTTTTAGTCACTCAGCTCATTATCTCCTTTCTGGCCCCCTTAGCTTGCGCCATGCTGTTGAAACCACCCCGTTTGTTTGCTCTGCAAATATTTACTGAATACTAATACCCAAGTGGTAGTATTTAGTGCAGCCATGTTTTGGGTGTGGGGCCTGAGTGATTTTACTAGTATCACAACAATCTTATCAGGTGGGAACTCTTGTTATTACTAGAGAGGTGAAGAAATCTACCCAGGGTTACAGGAAGGAGCCAGGCAGTCTGGCTCCAACACGCATTTTACGACTACATGGTACTGAACTGTGAGTTTTCTTTTCGAAATTGTCTCTTGTCTTTTCCTCTTCCTACCCATCCTGGGCCTTTATCGCCTGGTGTCTGGTTGCCAGCCATGGATCTGGGTGACCATAAATAGTCCCGCTCAGCCTCAGTTCATTCCCCATGCCATGTGGCTCAACTATCTGCCTAAGACACACTCTTCATTTTGTCATCCCGCTGCCATCAAAGAATATATAATCTCTTTGGGAAGGAGGCATGCACACATGAGTCCCTGAGATAACTCTGTAGTGACAGTAAAGAAGATGAAGCAGGGAATAGAATGAACTGGGACATAATTCCTGGAACACAATTGCATGATTTTTTTTTTTTTTCAGCACAAATTATAGACAGAAGTGCAGAAGGTAGGCAAGCCATACTTTAGCTGAGCACAGAAATTGAATTAGAAGAGGGTGGGTTTTCTAACAAGGAGGGACCGTAAGAGCTGGGCCCCAGGCTCCCTTCCCTGTACACTCTACCCTTCGCTGGTGATAATCCTACTGCCCTGGCTCTACAAGTTCCAAATGGAGTTGTTTCCCTTGCTTGCCTAGAAGGTGACCTCTGCCCCTTCCTTACTGAACCTCTGGATAACGTCTTTAGCTCAGCTACCTTTAACACTTTCCTGTGAAACTGCAATAGGGTTTGAGATTCAGTGATCTGACCTCGGAGGAGACAGGTTTGAAGTGATGGAGGTCGGCCCAGGACCTTGTGCATGTTACCCCTGAGCTAGATCCCCAGTCTCTGTGCCTTTTTGGTTTGTGATTTGAGACAGGCTCTCACATAACCCCAGCTGCCCTTGATCTTGTTTTATAATCAAGGATTTCCTTGAACTTTGCGTTTTCTCTACCTCCACCTCCCAAGTACTGAGGTTACGAGTGTGCATCCCCTCACTGGCTTCCCTGTGCCTCTTTGTTTAAAAATTAATTTTATGTGTATGTGTGTGGGATTGGCACACGCCATAGCACACAAGAGTTGTGACAACTTATGGGAGTTGTTTCTATCCACCATAGAAACAACTATGTGGACAAGTGGGCCTAAGGGATCAAACTCGAGTTGTCAGGCTCGGCAGTAAATAAGCCCCTTTACCCACTAAGACATCTTGCCAGCCCCATGATTCTCTGTGCCTTTTAAAAGAGATCAGGGAATGATGGCATATAGCTCTGTGAAATGATCTGTGCATGAGCCTTCACAAGGAAAAGGGGAAAGATGGAGGGGGGAACGAGGGAGGGGGAGAGATACTGATGTTGTCATTAAGAGACATGTTTTTCTGAAAGACTCAAAGTTGTGCTTTTTTGCTTTGGGTTTCTCAAGGGTTTCTCTGTGTAGCCTTGGCTGTCCTAGAACTCACTCTGGAGACCAGGTTGGCCTCAAACTCAGAGATCCACCTGTCTCTGCCTCCCAAGTCCTTGGATTAAAGGAGTGTGCCACACTTCCTGTCTGAAGTTGTGCTTTTATATAACAGTTTCTTGAGCCCGAAGTAATGGTAAACGTTTATAATCTCAGCATTTGGGGGCAAAGGCAAAAGGATCAGAAATTCAGAGGGAGGGGTGACTGTGCAGCAAGTGAGGGTCAACCTGGGGTAACAAGACCCTATCATAGAGGGGAGGGAGGAGGGAGAGGGGAGGAAGGGACAGAGGGAGAGAGAAAGAGAGAGGGGGGGACGGAGAGGGAGAAGAAAACCAAGCAAACAAGCTTACAGGAGTGATGGTTTGTTTTTCCATTTGCTTTGTATGGATTATCATATCTCCACAATTCTGCAAGTTAGGCTCTGTACTTATCCCATTTTGCAGATGAATTTTTGACATAATGAGTTTGTAGACCCTGCACACAGCTAGCCTCAGAGGGCTGCCAGCAGCGCCCAGCTTTAGATCCCTGTGTCTGGGAGGCGCAAAGGCAGCTCAAGTTCACTCCCTTCAGACAGGCATGGGAGCCCTGCCCAGGAGAGTTTTCCTTCTGTGCCTGTACCAGCTTCCAGAGCGTCATGCAGAGTGCATCCATCCCTGGATGAGGCAGGAACCCCAGCCTGCAAAGCCTGAGCTCTCGGGGCTGACATTCTGTGATTACGGAGCATTGGTGGAGAGGGAAGGGGGCACTAATTGAGTGAGTTAGTAATTTGGTTGCCAAGGCAACTCTTTTCTGATTGGGAGGAAAGGATCACAGGGTTCAACACAGACTTTGCTGGATAGGAAAGTGTTGTCTGATCTTCACTCCATGTTCCTGCTTCTAAGCTGGAAAAAGAACTAGAAAAAAAAGGGGGGGGAGTGATAAAAACTGAATTCAGAGCTTTTAAGTCTGGTTTAGAATGATCCAGGGTGGCAGGCTTTGGAGTGTTTCATACGCCTTTCTTTTATCCAAATCACTTACTTGCTAATTGATTAATTTTAGTTGTTTCATTCCATTTGTAGCTTTGGTCTTTTATCTCACTCAGGCATCTTTGTACTATGTAGAATGATTTGTAAGAAAATGGTGACAGTAGGCAAGGGAGGTTGTCCTGCTGGAAGAATGCTTGCCTAGCATGCATGAAGCCCTGGGTTCAAATCCCAGGACTCAATAACACCTGTAATCCCAGTACTTGGGAAGTCAAGGTAGAATGGTCAGAAGTTCAAGGTTACCCTCTGTTATGAAACAAGTCTGGGCTATGTGAGATCCTATATCAGAAAATCAAGATTGTTACAGCATACCTGGACACATGGGAATCTGGGTAGTTGGGACAGCATTTTCAAGGGTTCTAATGTCAAGGTCACCAATTTGGGCAACCACGGAGGTGCCATTTACATGCAGGTTTGCCTAGTGAACAAAATTGGCCTTTTTATAATGGTATGGAGCACTTGGAAAGAGGCCTGAGCTGGGATCCCAAAACATCTGGCTTCTAGCTGGTAGATTTCACACCACTGACGTCAGAGAATCACTCTGTCCTGCCTATGTTCTCCAGCTATAGAATGGTCTGATATGGTTGGGTATATCTATCTCAGTTTTCATGAAACTGGTGTTCAACACCCACTGGCCGAGTGCATGCAAGCATATACAGTTCTTTTGTTTGTTTGTTTTTGATTTTCAAGACAGGGTTTCTCTGTGTAGCCCGGGCTGTCTTGGAACTCACTTTGTAGACCAGGCTGGCCTCGAACTCAGAAATCCGCCTGCCTCTGCCTCCCAAGTGCTGGGATTAAAGGCGTGCGCCACCACCGCCCGGCTAAGCATATGCAGTTCTAATAACATTAATCATTGATATAAATTCTGACTTATTCTATTCTTAAAAAAGGATTTAAGGGTGAGTAGTAGAACTTGGCAAGATTTTTCTTTTTTATTTATGTACCTTTTATTAAGTATAAGTACTCTTTGAAATATCTTAGAATGGAGAGAAAGAAATGGGCTGTGTCTTGCCATATTGCCCAGGCTAGTTTCAAACTCCAGGGCTAGGGACTGGAGAGATGTCTCAGTGGTTAAATGTTGTACCTACAGAGGACCTGAAATCAGTTCTCAGCGCCTACATGGCGGCTTATAACCATCTGAACTCCAGTTTTGACCTCAGAGCACCAGGCATGGATATGGTACACATGTATACATTTTGGCAAATACTTATCTATATATAAATAAAATAAATCTTAAAAAATACAAATTCAGGATTGACCCACCCCTTCTGCTTCAGCCTTCTGAGTAGTTGGAACTATATGCATACCATTATGCTTACCTTGGCAGAAGTGTGTGTGTGTGTGTGTGTGTGTGTGTGTAATTCTAGGCCATATGTATTCTAGGCAGGAGCTTGACTTTGTTAGGTCCTCATCCCTTGGCAAGATTTTTATAAAAGGTTTATAGAACTGTACTGCATTCCAACTACATACTATCTCCATGCATAGTATCTATTAGTTTTCTCGTCCCTCCTCTCCTCCCCCTGCTGCTTTAGAAAGAAAAGGTCTTATGTTACCCAACCTGGCTCTAATATGAAACTAAGGCTAACCCTGAATTCCTGATTCTCCTGTCCGTGCCTCCCAAGTGCCGGGATTATGAGCATGTACGAAGCCTGGTTTCTGTTTCATCTTTACAGGGAGGCCTGTACTGGGTGAGCTCTGGCTGCTTGTGTATTTATAGTCATGTTCTCATTCTGTAGCTTAGACTGGCCTGGAACTTGTACCAGTCCTTCCGTCTCAGCTCCCCAAGTGCTGGGATATAAACATGAACTACCATGCTTCCAAGAATCCAGTTCTTCAGTGCATTAGCACTTGATAATGGATAGTTTGCTGATGGCGAGAAGGTCCTGGATTGCTCAGACCTAGACCTCTGAGAAGTCCCTCAATAACTAAAAACTCAGAGCTATGCCCACACCAGAGCCTCTGACTGCCATTCACACAGGCTCGGCACTACACTGCAGAGGCTCCTTCCTTGTCTGTTGAGTCCCCATAATTGTCCTCCCCTTGCTGGGCAGGTCACAGGAAATGACCTGCTGGAGGTATTCAGAATCTTCCTCTCGGCTCGGACTGTGTGTCTGATGGATTTAAGATGCAATGGTACATTGAATCAAAAGAACTGACATCTAGTACACAAGACAGAGAATGTTCCCAATGAGTGGGTTTCTGTTGAATGGAAAATCAAGGACCCCAATCACCTGGCTACTTAGAGCCAGTTCTGGAAAGGAAGGGCTAGGGACCACCAATCATTCTCTCTCTGGTACATGCCAAGAAGCCACCACACCGGCTGTATCTCACCATCTGTGTGACACAGGTAAGGAAATGGAAAAACCACGGAGTTCTGATACTTCTCCAAGGCCCCTTCCCCACTTCACCCTTTGTTATCCAACTCAGCTCCTTCCTTGAGGGAACAGACTGTAGTATTTCAGGAAAGGTTAGAATCGGGAGATTGTCATCGCTGGGACAGGATATGTTAGTAAATGTACTAAGGGCAAAGAGGGAGGTACCATTTAATGAGATCTCACCCAGTGTTCCTACCACAGGGTTTGTATCTTGAGTAGCACCTGGTTAACAGCCCCATTAGGGCCCGTGTAGGTGGAGTTCACGTAAACCTCCCAGACTGCTGCTCTGATGTCCTTCCTGACACCCAAAAGGCTCTGGATTGCTGAACGGGATTGGTCCAAAATCTGACCTCACTTTCATTTAATTTCATGCCAGCACCGACACACACCCAGCTGCACAGACCTCGTCTAACTACTGAGCTGCTCAGACACAAAGGCCTCTAATTACCAGCCTCGAGCCAGGCTGACAGAGATTTCAAGTGTTTTCATGTTTATGGAGATCAGAGAAATGTGTTCTGTACATCTTCCTCACTGGAGGCAAGTACAAAATAAAAGCGGGGGTGGGGGCAACACATTTATTCAAAAACAGTTATTTCAGTTAAGTTAAAATCCTATAATCAGGACAGCCACGATTCCAGTCACTCCGGTGCGAAGTGTAGATATGTCAATAGCCACATCTGGATGCTGAACAAGCCATTGACTCCATAAAACTAAAACGAAACAGCCGCTCAGAGTGAACAGTATTTCCAAGCACTTCACAGTCACGATAGCAAAAAGCCTGCAGCTTTCCCATTTGGAGGGTCACATTTTCTACTAGGTCTCCTTCCCTTACAAAGGCGAGCTGGCACAGCTCGGGAGGGTCAGAAGGAGGAAATCAACTCTTGTCTATCCAGGGAACTGCAGCTGTTATTACAAATGGCCCCGAGAGCCCATTAGAAGAAGAGGCTGTGTGAGACTGTCCCAAGCTGTGTCCCTGGAGTGCCCATTAAGTGGAACCTCCCCAGTCCCTTAGCCTGGCCCCTAGCAGCAGGAGAGCCACCTCGCTTGAGTAGGGCAGCAGAACCAAGGGGAAAGGTAGTACTCTGTCACAGTCTCAAGGCAGTTTGTCTGCAAGCCAGGAGGGCAGGGGCGGGGCCTCAGGCGAGAAGCACAGACACTCAGCACCCGACACACCCCACTCCCTTTGGGAGGTGGCGGGAGCGTCCCTAGAGGACTCCTGCATTTGCAAAACAGTGTGCTCTTCTCCCAGCAAGGCAATTCGGTTAGTTTCAGTGTGGGAGCCCCCACGACCCGGTGCACCCCCAGGAAACAGTGACCTTGAGCCCAAAGAGGAATGAGTCTCCTTTAAAAACATACTTTAGGAAGGCAGGAGGGTTCACTCCGTGCTTCGCCATACCCTTCCATCACCCGACACAGCTCACTGCCGCCTCCCACCCTACCCTCGTGGGGCACGGCTTTCCCTTAACACTATGCTAACAGCAACCCGTTGAAAAAAAGGGGGCAGACAAAAAAAAAAAAAACAAAACCGGTTATTTCTATTCAGCCCCAAGAAGGTCCTCTCGTGGTACCGCATGTTTTACATTGAAACCAGCACCGCAAACGATGAGATGGTCTTTTAACTGTCGTTAAATGTTCAAGTGTGGTATTTTGGGGTGCTCCCCGAAATTAAGTCCACTCTTGTTTTCCCCCTCCCCCAAAGTGGATCAGGAACCAGCCCTGAAAAGTACAGCAAGTCATCGTCCTTCGTTCCATCCTGAGAGCATGCACCGTGGCCACGTGGTCGCCAGGTTGGCCAGGAGAGTCTGCGCGGAATTGCAGCGACCAGGTTGGATCACGCCAAAAAAAGGAGTCCTGCTGACAGCCTGGGGTGCGCGCTATAGAATCTGCTTTAAACAAACCTAAATCCCAGGTTTCAAACAGTTTGGGGCTCTCAACTTCAGTTATCCATGAAAATATCTGCCATTTTTCGGCTGTCTTCCTTAGCTTATTTTCCCGTTTCCAAATGCTCGAGTCCTCCACCAGCTCCGGGTGGGTGAAGCCCTGGGGTGAATCTCTTGGTCCCCGGCTATAAGCTGGTGCTGTGGTCACCTAGGTTGTTAGCTGCCAGGGACAAGAAGGTCGTCCCCAGTTCTGAGCTGCGCCCTCCTCATGCAAGCGCCAGGGTCGCTGCAGGCCGCGCGAGGGCTCCCGGGCGAAGGCGGCTCATGCACCGGGGCTGACAGAGGCCCGAGGAACTGGTGTGCGGGAAGCTTTGCGTGTAGTTGTAGCCGTCGCGAATGAAGTCTCCGCACCGCCTCCTTGATGAGGTTTCCCGAGAGCACGAGCTGCTGCAGGAGCCGGTGCGGGTCGTCGTCGCCGGTGCGGGTCTCCGGCTGAGATCCGCGTCGCTGTTGCAGGCGGCGGGACGCGGCTGCGTTCCGGAGCCAACCCCGCCGGCACGGGCCCGACAGTGGCTGCGGGGTGCTTAGTTTGCCGGACCCCGGGGGTCCCTCAAGGCCAGGCTGCTGGGGCAGCGCGCTGGCGCCCGGGGCGATCTCCGCTACGCAGTAGGGCGCTGCCCGGCCCCGCACGCGCCCGCGCTCCCCCAGCACGCAGCGCACAGCCCCCGGGGGCGCAGGGTCCTCGGCCTCCGCTGACCCCGCCGGCCGCAGCAGCGCCTCGCTGGGTCCCGGCCTTGTCCGCCGGCAGCGCCGTCAGGACTCGCGGGGGCGCGGGCGGGGGGCCGGGGCGGCACACGGCGAGGCCGGCCGTCGTGCGCCGCGTCCACTGAAGCGTCTCGCCGATCTGGGCGATGAGCCGGTCCACGTCGGCCGAGCCGCCCAGAGTCCCGACTGCTGCAGCAGGAGGAAGCTGTCGTCGTCCTCCTCCCCTCTGCCTCGTCGCCGGCTTCCTCCTCCTCCTCCCTCCGGCACGGCATGGCCCCCCGCCCGGGCCCCCGCGGCTGTGCGGGCGTCGCTGGCGGCTCGGTTGGCCGCGGGCTCGGCGGGCCGCGGCTGGGGCGGGAGCGAGGCGGAGGCCCGGGCCGGGCTGGGCGGGGCCGAGCCTGGGACGCGGAAGCCGGACCACCGGGCACTGGCACCGCGCGCGTTAGAGCCGCGGGAGCCGGAACGCTGCCGGCTCGGGTTGATTTGTAAACAATGGGTGACGTCGCGCGGCTCCTACCACCGCGCGCGGCCGGGGGGTGCTGTCTCCTTGGCAGTGGGGAGCCTGTAGAGCCAGGGGACAGAGTAGAACCTGGGTGTCCCCGAGCCTCATCGGCGTACCTACTGTGTGCGGGGATGCACTGGGAAGTTGATTCCGGTTCGCTCAGCCGTGCCTAATTGACATTCCACAAGATGGACACCTTGGGGGACTCGATTGGTTTCTTCCACACACAGTCACTTCCACACACTTACACCTCCACACACTCCCCTCAGCACAAGTGGTTTGGTTTAGGCGGTGGCTTTTTTTTTTTTTTTTTTTTTTTAAAGGTTTGGGTGCCAGAGTCAGACCAGGATGGAAAGGAGAGGGAGTGAGGCTAGGAATCGGAGTGGCGATTATGAAAAGGATTGTTACCAAAGATGGAAAGGAGGATGGGGACCTTGTTGTCTGATGTGGATGGCTGAGTTCCTGCAAAACACCACAGATTAGTGTTTCTTGACTGTGGCCCCCAGGGCATTTAGGGGTTTCGTGGACTACTGGCCCTTTGCCAGGATCTGTAATATGGAAAGTAAATGTGTGTTAACGGAATTCACCAGTCAAATGAAGACTAGTCACCTATAAAGAATAGCAATGGTGAGCCAGTTATGTGAAAACAGAGCCTCGGCCATCTTTTTTTTTTTTTTTTTTTTTGGTCTCTCGAGACAGGGTTTCTCTGTATAGCCCTGCTGTCCTGGAACTCACTCTGTAGACCAGACTGGCCTCTCGAACTTAGAAATCTGCCTGCCTCTGCCTCCCAAGTGCTGGGATTAAAGGCGTGCGCCACCACCGCCCTGCGAGCCTCAGCCATCTTAACTGTTCCAGATAGCATTGTTGAATTAATGGTTAACCAAATCTTTATTAGTTTTTTTTTTTTAATATTTATTTATTTTGTGACAGGGCCTTGAGTATGCTCTCGGATTGGCTGTGTAGCTGAGGATAACCTTGAACTCCTCATCCTCTTGCTTACAGTTGGAAGCCACTAGGTTAAGTTTGTTTATTTAATGATTTAAAGTGTTGGGGATTACATCCAGGCCTTGCCCATGGTAGGACTGCTTTTCTTCTGAGCTAATAGTAATTTGATGACCTTTTTCAAAAGGACTTCAACAGAGCCCTGTGTAGTGACACACACCTGTAGTCCCAACACTAGGGACGCGGAGGCAGGAGGATCACAAGTTCAAAATCATTCCTGGCTAAATAGCAAATTTGAGGCCAGCCTGATACACAGAACTCTGTGGCCTAGTTTCTATTCCAAACACACAACACACACACACACACACACACAACACACACACACACAGAGTAAACTGAAGTGGATTTTGTAACATGTAACTTGTACAATATAAGTTATTTTAAAACTAGTCATAAAGCATTTACACAAGACACACCAAGGCCAGCGAAGAGTCTGACAGTGCGCAGGCAGCTTCTTTCTAGTACTGAGCAGGAGCTGAGTTCAGCAGCCAGGGCTTACCCTTGGCTGGGGAGATTGCTCAAATCCATGAGTTCTGGATTAGTTTGGGACAAAACAGTGAGACTGAATTCAAAAGTAAGTAAATAATGAGAGAGATGGCTCATGAGTTAAGAGCACTCGCTGCTCTTCTGGAGGATCAGGGCTTGGTTCCCGGCACTCCCAGAGGCTTACAACCATTTGCAACTCCACATCCAGAGGATATTAACCCTTCCTCCTGGCCTCCATGTACACAGCGACTCAGGTGGTACATAGGTATACATGCAGGTGAAACACTCATACATATTTAAACATTTTAAAAGAGGAATTGGGTAGCCTGTAAGATGCCTAAGAGGAAAAGATGCTTTCCATGGAGATTGGCTGCCTGAGTCCAGTCCTCAGGACCCTTGGTGGAAAGAAAGAAAAGACTCCTACAAGTTATCCTTGGATTTCAACACCATCCCTCAACTAAATGAATGCAACTTTGAACATTTAAAAGGAGAGTTGGGTTCATTTTATTTTTTTTTTTTTTCTGAGACAGAGGTTCCTGGGTAGCCCGGCATGTCCTGAACTCACTCTGTAACCAGGTGGCCTCGAACCAGAGATCGCTAGCCTGCCTCAAGTTTCTGGGATTAAGGCTGCGCCACCACCGCCGGCGGGTTCATTTTTTTTTACATAGAGAAAAGAATGTCGAACAGACGAAGTCAGTTTCTCCCTCCTCTGTGGGATCGTAGGGTATCCTGGTTCTTGGCTGGGCATGGTCTGGAACCCCGAGACTCCAAGGGAGAAACGGCAGGAGTTCAGCCACGTCCCCGAACCCAGGGTCCTGATGAGCAGTCTAATCTCTATGGGCCTACATTGTTCAGTCATGTAGGCCATTACAGCCCCTCCCAAAGTGCACAGGTAGAGGGTGTGACTACAGGCCTCAGGCCCTAGAAGATTTACATACTAATGAAGGTCAGAGGGCGGAGCCAATTAAGCATTATCCCCAGACCCTTCCCACTTCTCCCTCCCTATTTAACTCAGCTTTGCCCTGAGTTGGGGGGAGGGGGTACATCCAGATCCAACCACCACCTGCCATGAAAATAAACCCTTTTGGAACCAAAGACTTCCTTGTATCATTAGGGCCTGCGATTGCCAAAGCTTCTAGCCTTTGGAACTCCAGATCTTTCTCCTGCATGTGGGACTCACCTGGCCTGCATGGAAGCCTCCGGGACTCCACGCTGTCCCCCCCCCCCTGCCCCGTCTCCCACACTCCTCCTCCCCTCCTCCTCTTTTTCTCTTCAGTTTTTGAGACAAGGTTGCCTGGATGCCTAGTTGGCCTGGAATACACTCTATAACTGAAGATGGTCTTGAACTCATGACCATCTTGCTTCTCTCTACCTCCCAAGTGATGGGCTTCCAGGCTCTTTCGACAGCTCCCTCCTTGTAACAGAGCCAGTTTGAAGAAAGTAATTGAACTTCTAAATCTAGGTAATCTGCACTTCTGTGGTATTATAACATCTATCCTTACAGATAAAGAATCTGCCCCCACCCACCCCCCACAGGATCTCACTCTGTAGTCCAGACTATCCTAGAGTTTTGATAATCCTCCTGTCTTAGTTTCCTTAAGTGTTGGGGTTGCAAGCATTTGGCACTGCTCCAAGAATTTTTTTCTTTGTAATTTAGATGCCATTTATTTTATGTATTTATTTATTGCCCTCCTTAGAATCTCTATAAAAAGATTGGATAGAAGTGGTGAGAACAGCCATCTTTATGATCAGGAAATCATTATCTTTGACGTTAGCTGTGGGTTTTGAACTGATGGCTTTTATAAGCCTTTGTATTCCTGGTGTGTTGAAAATTGGTTTTAATCATGAAAGAGTCATTTATTTAATTAGTTTACTTGACACATTGCCTCCTCACTTTGACTTGATGTTCATATGACAGCATGGTCAATGTAGCTCTTGTCAGCCTTTATTCAACTGAAGAAAGTTTAAGGTAAGCAGGGCAGTGGTGGTGCACGCCTTTAATCCTAGCACTTGAGTTTAAGGTGAGATAGGGAACCAGGTATGATGCACATAGTCATAGTCCCAGAACCTAGAGGGCAGAGGTTAAAAGGGTCGGGAGTTCAAGCCCAGCCTTTGTTACAGATCAAGTTAGGATCAGCTTAGACTATAATAAGAGTAAGGAGGCTGGAGAGATGGCTCAGAAGTTTTAAGAACAGTGGCTGTGCTTCCAGGGGACCTGGTTTAATTCCCAGCACCCCACATTGCAGCTCATAACTAACTCCAATTCCATGAAGCCTGAGACTCTCACACAGACATTCGGGTAAATATCAATGTACATAAACAAAGATAAATAAATAATAAAAAAGAAGGTTGAGGCCAAATTTTAAAACAGTAACAACAACATAAGATGGGACAGGGAACATGAAATAATTTAAATAGTAGCAGTTTATAATTTATGAGTTTTTTTTTTTTTCTTCAGCTTCAAAATATATAAGCCCACAAGGCTAAATAAAAATAACTCACTGAATTAAGAATCTGTGTTGCTGTCTAACAGAGTGAGTTCCAGGACAGTCAGGGTTATACAGAGAAACCCTGGTCCTCAATAAAACCCAAAAAAAAAAAAAAAAAACAAACAAAACAAAAAAAAACAACAAAAAAAAAAAACCCAAAAATAAAACGAATCTATGTTGCTCCTCCAGAGGACCAGGGTTCTGTCCCAGCACTGACACAGTGGTTCGCTCTGGTTGTAACCTGTGTTCGCTCTGGGGATCCTATGTCACTTCTGACCTCCACAGGCACAAAGCACCTGTGGTGATGATATACCAAAGATGAAAAAACAGCCAACGTATAATAGAATGGATACATATAAGAAATGTATAAGCCTGATGCATTACTGTAGGTATGGAAAATGAAAAAAACGGCACAGATTTTTTGGGGAAAAGTTTGGCAGTTAGTTTTTTAGTACAAGCAAAACACATAGACATGTAGCTCAGTTCTAATCAGTTTTCACCCAAGAGAAACAAACACACAGACCACATCATTGTCAATCATAGCAACCTTATTGATCACAGTCCCAAACTGGATCTACCCAAGTGACCCTTTACAGGAAACCACAAACCAACCTAAGGTACATCCGCACCACAATGGTGGCAGAATGAAGTTTCCAAACTGTGTACTAAGTGAAAGGAACCTGAAAAGAGTCCGTGCATAGTCAGTGCTAAGTGATTTACTTCCCCTTTTTTGAGACAGGGTTGACTATGTAGCCCTGGCTGTCCCACTCACTCTGTAGACCAGGTTAGCCTCAAACTCAAAGATCTGACTGCCTTTGCCTTCCAAGTGCTAGGATAAGTGGTGTGTATCACCATGCCCAGCAGACAGTGTAATTTTCAATCAGAACAAATGGGAGGATTTGTATCATTTGAAAGGTTCTGAGGAGGCATGTGGGAACCTTGGAGGGAGGGGTAATGCTCTTTCTCTACACTTTGTTGTCGCGGTTAATATTTAAAATGGCTGCTCTCAGTCTGGCTTGTTATAGATGCTGCCATATTCCCGACTAGGCAAGGCCTGAGGCCACAGCAGCGGGGCTTTCTCGCAGCTGCCGTGGCTCAGACTGACCAGAAGCACCGGCCTTGGCACCCATGAGACGCCAGCGTGGGAGATGGCTCTGCCAATCTCCCATGCTGTCTCCACAATGCTTGGCTGAACCCAGACCATCCCGCCATCCCGGGTAGACATGAGACTCTAATGCTTAAAGATTGATTACCCAATGGCTTTATATATTTGATAATGCTCAATTAACAAAATGCCCACACAATTAGAGTTGTTTCCCAATATCTAACCTTAAGATATAAATCGTTACCCAGGACCGTCCTGGACCCGTGTGTGGTTCTCCATGGCTCCTACATCTCTCCTCTTCCTGTCCTCACTCTGCCGACCTCTCAGACAGCCCATTCGCCTGGCGTTATACAAATGTAGTGGGAAGCTATCCCGCTACACTTTGTTCTGGATCTCACAGGTAAAGGTAGCCTTCTGTAGCAACTCAACAAATGCAAAGGGTAAAAAACTACAAAAAATCCTAAAGTCTGGTTACTAGCAGGCATGCTGATGAGTTTGGAGGTAAAGTCACTGGTGCTGGTAATTTATTCTTCAGTGCACTGTAAAAAATAAATCCATTCTCTCCTCTGTTTTTTTTTTTTTTTTTTTTTTTTTTTTTTTTTCCGAGACAGGGTTTCTCTGTGTAGCCCTGGCTGCCTTGGAACTCATTCTGTAGACCAGGCTGGCCTCGAACTCAGAAATCCACCTGCCTCTGCCTCCCAAGTGCTGGGATTAAAGGTCGTGCGCCACCACCGCCTGGCCCATTCTCTCCTCTTAACCCCTGCTCCTAGGATGGTGACTCTGAGACTAATCATTTATTTTATTTTACTTGACTAATCCTTTATTAATAAATACCTAAATAAACGAAAGCTTTGTCTTGTTCTCTGACTTCCTTTTAACTCATTATGCCTTTTATTCTAACCTGGGTTCAGCTATGTGGCTGGTTTCCTCTCCTTGTCTTCTTACATCTGTCTCCTCAGACTTCTGGGGGCGAATCTCCCCTTTATTCTATCCTGAGTTCAGCTACCTCCTAGTTTACATTTGTCTCTTTAGCTTTCCAGCTTGAATCTCTCAACAATTGTCACTATTTCCCAGAAGTCTCTATATCCCTGCTGGATGTCCCACCTCCTATTTCCTGTCTCAGCTCATTGGCCATTAAGCTTTTTTTATTGACAATACTTATAAGAGGTTCTCTCTACAGTGCACTAAATTTTGAGATGGATTAATGTAAGGTAGAAAGGTGGCCAGACAAGTAAATATATGATAAAATAACTACAGAAAATGTTAGCCACTCTATGACCCACATGTGGGTAACATGCTCTTAGGTGTGTACCTAACGTCATGAAAGAATTATGTCCACACAAAACGTGTACACAAGCATTAATAGCAGCACAACTTGAGTGTTTGTCAACTGATGAATGAAATGTATCTATATACTATGGATGGTTACCTACTGTAAAGGAGTGATGTGTTGATATGACACAGCGAAACTTGAAAACCTTCATTAAAAGCTGGGGGGCTGGGCGCAGAAGAATTTACTGTAATTCCAGCTCTCTGGAGGCAAAGACAGGAAGTCTCTTGAGTTTGAGGGCAGCCTGGTCCTGGTCTACATAAGGAGTTCCAGACCAGTCACAGTAACATGGTGAGACTCTGTCAAAAAACAAATTAATTAAATTAAATTAAAAAGTCTGAATTGAAAACTCCATAGAGACACAGTGGATAAGTGACTGACTATTGCCAGGGCAAGTGAAGAGAAGGGAAACAGGACTAATCAGGTGAGAAGAATGTTCTGGAATTAGTGGTGATATTTGCATAGTGTAATACACTAAAAATCACTGAAAAACTGGGCATGGTGTTACATACCTACAATTTCCTAAACTTGGGAGGTGGAGGTACTATGAGTTCACGGTTCTCTGCAGTCACATGGTAAGTTTAAGGCCAGCCTGGGCTACATAAGACCCTGTTCCAAAAAAGAACAAAAAACCCAAACCAACAAAGTAGCAAAGAAAGGCATGTGGGGCTAGGGATGTGGCTCAGTTGGTAAAGGGCTTGTCTAGCATGCAGAAGACCCGGGGTTCCATCTTCAGAATAAATCAAGTGAACAGAACCCTAGAAAACACTGAGGTGCACACTTTATAGTAGTGTAGCCTCTGTTTCTGCCTCCTGAATACTGGGACTAAAGGTGTGCACCACCACTATCCAGCCCCCAGACAGTGGATTTTATAATATGGGAAGTCTCTTTCCCACGTGCTCTCTCTTTCTATCTTTACTTTTGTTGCTGTGCTAGACTCCAAGGTCTTGCATATGCTATGTTTAGACTAATGTAGATCCAGACTCAATCTCAAAATTTAAAGCATTCGAGAGACAGAGGCAAGCTGAACTCCATGAGTTCCAGGCCAGCCTGAGCTACATAGTGAAAAGATTGCAGTGGTGGAGCATGCCTTTAATCCCAGCACTTGGGAGGCAGAGACAGATGGATTTCTGAGTTCGAGGTCAGCCTAGTCTATAAGTGAGTTCCAGGACAGCCAGGGCTACACAGAGAAACCCTGTCTCAAAAAACAAACAAACAAACAAAACACTCCCCAAAAAAAGTTTATTAAAAAAAAAAAAAAAGAAGAAACTTTAGGATCAGCCAGTCTCAGAAAAGGGAAGAGACTTGTGAGCCCAGTGCAAGAGAGGCAGGGATGAGGTTGGGGGAAGGGAGCAGAGGAGATGGGAGTCAAACACGTCCTAAGAGGTTGGCAGAAAACACTTCAGGGGAACTGTGTAAGTTTGCATTCCACGTATGAAAGGATTCCCTTGAACTCTGCTGCTGTGCATTGACCAAATTCTTCCCTGCTGTGAGTGATCACACCAGAAGATGAGGTGAGACTGTGACAAAAGCCAGCAGGGCTCTTGGATTTCAAAAGAAGCAGCAAGACAGAAGAGGTTGGCCTTTGAGGATCCCTTGGTGGCCTGCCAGCTCCCCTGGCAGAGACACCAGGGAGAGTCAGCACTGAGGAACATGATTTGTACAAAGATGAGAATCTGTGGGGTCAGGGGATTCAAACTGAGGTGCTAAGAGGTCTGAAGGAGGGTGTAGACGCCTTCCGTAGCTGCTGAGGAAGCTACGAAGGTTGAAGTCCTGACCTGCTGATGGGGGAGGAGAGAAGAGCAGCCACTGGGCAAACAGGGTGTCTGAGCCCCTGGATCTAGAGCCCAGAGGTTAAAATGCCCAGATGGCTTTGGGCTGACAAGCCATAGTGGTGTAGAGCATTTCTTCACTAATAGAAGGAGAAAGCACTTAGGGAGGTCCAGAGGCATGCTGTCCAGGGTGGGAAATTCACATGGACTGGATTGGACCGTGTCTCTCCCAATACCCCAAAACTAAGACATTGTACATTTGACCTTTGAATGTGGGCCCTGCTACTCTGACTGGCATGCTTATAGAAAGAGGACCAACCCCCAGACACTGAATCATTTTCAAATCTACAACTTGGATCAGCTGTTCAGGGTTCCACAGCCTTCATAGTGGGTATTGGATCACACCAGACCTATCAGGTCTCCTTCCTCAGAACAGGGATCAGGATGAAGAGATGGGAAGACAAAGGTTTGGCAAAGGTGAGTCCTGTCTCCAGGATGACAAGGTGACAGGCAGGCTGAAGTGCATGAGTTTGCCATGAGGTCAAGACTATGATGTGCAGTATGATTGGCTAGCACTGTTGAAGTTGGCCCGGGTGTGCAGAGGGTTGGTGCCTGGTCTGGATGCCACGGCTGGCTGGAAACACACAGTCATCATAGTTCAGTGTCTGCTTTGAAACTCCAGTTTCAATAATGTAAATGGATAATATTTAAAATAGATAGCAGTATGACTCAAAAGGCCACTGAAGGTATTTGTAGCCTGTCTCTTTCAAAGATGTTTTATGAGCTTTGTTCACTGACTCATTTATTTTTGTGTTTATTTATTTACATCCTGCGCTCCATGTTAGACAGGCAGCAGCCATAGTCGGGGCTGCTGTTTATCTTCAATAAGCATTTCTGCCTTTAGTAAGCTCTGAATTGTGGTCACATCTGAGCTAAAGACCTGCATGCATCAGGGCTGGAGAGAGGGCTACATGGTTAAGAACACTGGCTGCTTTTTCAGGCGACCCAGGTTCCTTAGTGTCCATATGGTAGCTCACAACTGTTTGTAACTTCAGTTCTAGGGGATTCAATAACCATTTCTGGCCTGTGTGGGCACCACACGCAAGTGCTGCACATACACACAGCATTCATATACATAAAATAAAACTTTTCAAACAAAAAACCTTAAAAGGAAAAAGACTTCATATATCAATTCCTTTTGCAAACAGGTGTAGCCATGTGATTAAATTCTAGACAATGAGCTATAAGTAAAAGTATCATGTTGTCCCTTAGGGACGTCTCCCTCTGAGGAAAAGGCAGGCCTTTCTCTTTTTTGTTTACCTTTCTGATTGTTTGATATTCTTTTAAGACAGTGTCTCAGTAAATGGCTCAGGGTGGTGTTGAACTTTGCATCCTCCTGTCTTCCTCTCTGACTAAGTGGAATTACAGGGTGCACGGACACACCCGGCTTTCTTCTTTCGTTTTGTTGACTGGAATGTAGACGTGATAAGCTTTGGCGGTCATGTTGAACTCTGCGGCTCCCAGATGAAAGGTGATGAATGTAACAAAGTCTCAAAGCCACAAATAATGTGTACACGGACTTAGGAGTCTCTTTTATGCAAGAAAAAAGCAACCTATCTTGCTTCAAGCCAACCAGGACCTTTTAAAAGATAATACCAGGGACTCCTCAAGGTGGTTTGAAATCATCTGCAAAGTGCCAGAATAGGAAACAGACAATAATTGATACTACCAAACACTAATTGTTTTAGTACATTTTTTTGTTTCTTTAAAATTTGATTTATTAATGTATTTATGTATATGAGTGCTCTGTCTTCATGCACACCAAAAGAGGCAATCAGAATCCATTATAAATGATTGTGAGGCACCATGTGGTTGCTGGGACTTGAACTCAGGACCTCTGGAAGAACATTCAAGCGCTATTACCCACTGAGCCATCTCTCCAGTCCTTTAGTACATTTCTTTTTCTTTCTTTTCCCTTTTTTTTTGAGACAGTGTTTCTCTGTAAAGCCCAGGCTGTCCCGGAACTCACTCTGTAGACCAGGCTGGCCTCGAACTCAGAAATCCCCCTGCCTCTGCCTCCCAAGTGCTGGGATTAAAGTCATGAGCCACCACCTCCTGGCTGTTTAGTACATTTCTTAAGATATAATTTACATGCTAGAAATTCCCCCACTTAAAGTCTGCAGTCTGGTGGCTGTTAGATATTTACAGATGTATACTCATTACCTAACCCAATTTTAAGACATTTGCATTTCCCCAAAGGAAACTTTTTACTCATTTATCTATATTCAATATTTATTCTCCTCCCCCCCCCCGCCCCCGACACTCTGGAACATGCTTTGCCTTAGTCATTTCCTTTAGTCTTCGAGTAACCTTTGAGTTTGGTACTGTTATCTCTTTTTTCTTTCTTCTTTTCTTTCTTTCTTTTCTT
Organism: Mastomys natalensis; assembly: GCA_021653895.1. Lineage (NCBI taxonomy): Eukaryota > Metazoa > Chordata > Mammalia > Rodentia > Muridae > Mastomys > Mastomys natalensis. Next base: position 1,686,568 of record JAJTUV010000072.1, on the reverse strand, counting down.
TTTTTTTTTTTTTTTTTGGTTGTTTGAGACAGGGTTTCTGTGTAGTCTGGCTGTCCTGGAACTCACTCTGTAGACCAAGCTGGCCTTGAACTCAGAAATCTACCTGCCTCTGCCTCCCAAGTGCTGGGATTAAAGGCGTGTGCCACCACTGCCCAGCTTTCTTCCCTTTTCTTTAAGTTTTTTTTTTAAAGTTGTGAATTATGTTATGGATGTGTGTGTTTATGAATAAGTACAGATGTTTAAGAAGTCCATTGAATCCTCTGGAGCTGGTGTTACAATCAATCGAATTGTGAACTGCCCATTGTGCGTGCTGGGAACCAAATCCCCTGGAAATGGAGTTATGGATGGTTGTAAACCACCATATTATGGCTGAAAACCAAACCCAGTCCTCTGCAAGAGCTATAATATTCTTAAACCCACCGAACCATCTTTCTTATCCCTATACAAACTTTTTTTTTATTGCTGGGCGAGCCTGGATCCCAGAATCACAATGGCTTTTTATTCGTTGCCATATGTGTACCTTATACATTGTTTTATTTTATAGTCTACATAGAATGTATATGAGTCTTTTGCCTGTTTGTATGTCTGTGCACCAAGTATGTGTCTGGTGCCCATGGAGGCCAGAGATCAGACCTTGGAACTGGAGTTATAGAAAGTTGTGAGCCACCATGGGTGCTAGGAATTGCATCTAGGTCCTCTAGAAGAGCAGTAAAGTGCTCTTTCATCACTGAGTCATCTCTCCACTCCTTTTATATTTATTTTATTTCTCTATGTAGCCTTGGTCATGCCGGAGCTTGCTCTGCATTCCAGGTTGGCCTCAAACTTAGAGATCAGTCTGCCTCTGCCTCCGAGGGCTGGGATTAAAGTTGGGCACCACCACTGCCATCCTTTCTTTCTTTTTTTTAAGAGGTGAATTTTGCTTTGTTTCCCAGGCTGGTCTTGAGCCCTATGCTCAAATGATCTTCCTGCCTTAGCCTCTGAGTAGCAGGGCTCTGGGTACGGCCAGTGCATAGAGTTTACTAAATGTTTATTTATTTTTTTTAACGTCTCACATCATTCAGGCCGCCTGAACTGTGTGCTTGAAGACGACCTTGACCCTGATCTGTCTGCTTCCACTCCGTGAGTGCAGGGATTACAGATGTGTGCCATCATGCTCAGCCTAAACTTGAACCAACACCAAAGCCGGACCTTTTCAAACTGCTACCCAGAACCCAGATGCTGTAACCTGGGCTTGGAAGATGCCAAAAAGCTCTGAAGCTTGCTTGATCTTCTCTTCCTCTCCTCTCCCCCTCCTCCCTTTCCTTCTTTCTTCTGTAGAGATCCAGCCCAGAGTCTCACATCCTGGGCAGAGCCCGCTGCCTCCTTCTTATTCCCCAAGGCCCGATGGCGGTTTCCTCCAGTGCCCTGGCCAACAGTCCTGCCCTATTTCTGTCCCATTGCCTATGCCCTTTGCATTTCCTTGGCCAGCCTTGTGCCATTTGTGTCCAAGCCCAGACTCTTTCCTTTAATCCGCTCTTGACAGATCGGTTCAAGCTGCCCAGGCCTGCTCAGGTTACCTACCGCTCCTATGCAGGGCAGGTTCAGACTATTGCTGTGCTCCCTTAGCCCCTTCGCTTGGCATCCCATAACTTTAATGTCTCTTCTACCCTCACGCAATCCCTTTGCTCCGGTCATCCTGGGCCCATGCCAGCTTCCAAATGTGGTTCACATGTTCCTCTCCCTCTGTGCATGGCCTCGTTCCTTGTGTTGAAAATGTCTTCGCCCAATCTCCAGAGAATGAAATCCTACCCTTTCCAGCTACAAATTCTCCATGAAGCTGGCTCTGCTCTTGCCAACAACCAATCATTTCCCGGACCTCTGCTCCCTGCCTTGGCCCCTTCCCCCCACTCAACTTCTCTGGGCTCACTTTGTTTGCCTAGTGACTTGGGCTCCGCTAGCCTGTAGGATCCTTCAGTCCAGGGTAGCCTTGTGATTGGATCAGCTCGAGTCAATGGCTTCATTCCCATCCAGAGCACGTGGATTGAGGTTATAAGAGCAGAGACCCCTAAAAGATGCCGGGTGTAAACAGAACCAGGTCTAGTATGGGAGATGGGACATGCTTTTCCCATACGTGAAAACACTGTTTCATTTTGCTAACTTTTTCTTTCAATGCTGGAGATGCAACCCAGAGTCTCATGAACGCTTGGCTTTCACTTTGAGCTCCATTGCTAACCTTTAAGTCCTTTGATTTGATTCACTTGTTCGATCAAATAAATGGCCGAGTAAGCCAAACACAACTTGGCCTTTAACCTAGGGAGATGCTGCCATCAGTCAGACAAAAGTATAAACAGATCTAGAAGGGCAGCACATGTAAAATGAAACCTGGCACTCAGGACGGAGTCTCTAGAGAGTGAGAAGGACTGTGGAATCACTGCGACTGGGACAAGGTTTTAACTTCATAATCAGGATGTCCTTTGAATTCACATGTTCAGAGGAGGGGCTTTTGGACTTAATTTACCCAGAAGTGTAAAGGAATAAGTAAGGCCGCTCTCTCTTGTTACCACTTTGAAAGAAGATAAATCCCATGGATGCGGATAAGTAAGTCTGGGGCTCTGAAGGGCAATCTCCCAGTGCGTGAGCATGAAGCAGGATGATGTGTTAGCCCCTGCTTTCCCCTTCCCTTCTCTTCCTTTAAAAAAGTGTGTGTGTGTGCATGGTGTGTGTCTGTGTGTATATGTGTGCATACATGGTGTGTGTGTGTATATATCTGTGTGTGTACATGGTGTATGTCTCTGTGTGTGTGTATGTGCATGCATGTAGGCACGATATGTGTGTGCATGTGTGTGTGTGTGTGTGTGTTGTTCTTGCACGCAAAGGCCAAAGCAATAAATAAGTCAGGTATGTTTCTTTAAAGCTATATTTATTTTTATATTTATGTAGATGGGTACTTAATCTGCATGCACATCTGCATACCAGAAGACAGCATCAGACAGTTGTGAGCTGCCAGTGTGTTAGCAATCGAACATCCTCACCCCCTGCCTCAAAGAACCAGTGACAGCAGGATAAGTCATCACTAGCTGCCAAGGTTCGACACATTCCTGCTGTTGAAAGGAGTCACATACATACCCTCTCCCTTCGAAAGTACTGAATACCTTTATAAAAGGCCTGTCTCTCCTCTCTTCACTCTCTTCTTCCCCTGCCCAGAGGCACCACTGGCCACAATAAACCTCCCACGTGACATCTGCCTCATGGTGTGACTTTATGCCATCCATTGCTTAGATCATAACAATGTGGGTTTTGGAAATTGAACTTAGGACCTTCAGAAGGGCAGTGAGTGCTCTTAATCACTGAGCCATCTCTCCTGCTCCTCACCTTGGTTTTTGAAACAGGGTTTCTCACTGACCCTGGAGGTCACCATTATAGCTAAGCTGGCTAACCACTGAGCTCCCAGAATCTACCTTTCTTTGTCCCTTAACGCTGGGGATGTGGCTGTGCTGGGGATTTCAGTTCAGATTCTCTGTTGTGGCAAGCATTCCTACCCCTGAGCCACCTCCCCATCTCTATCTTCCCTTCCCCTTCTTTTTGTGAGGTTGGAAGATCAAACCCAAGGCCTACCTCATGCTATGCAAAGTTTGAATGAGAATGGCCTTTATTGGCTCATATGTTTGACTATTTGGTTTCTAGTTGATGGAACTGTTTAGGACGGATTAGTAGGTGTGGCCTTGTTGGAGGAGGTTCATTACTGGAGGTGTGTAACGGGTAATATTTAGAATATTCCCGGGCAGCTGCCATTTTCCCACTGCTCCAGCTCTGACTGAGGCTCTGGCTGTCTAGAAACACTGGCCCTGGCACCCATGAGACGCCAATGTGGTGGCTGGCTCTGCCAATCCACCACGCTGTCTCCACAAAGCTCTGCTAAGCCTCTGACAATACCCGCCATCCTCACGGTACCCAGTAGAATGAAGACTCTTTTTTTTTTTTTTTTTTTTTTTTTGGCTTTTCAAGACAGGGTTTCTCTGTGTAGCCCAGGCTGTCCTGGAACTCACTCTGTAGACCAGGCTGGCCTCGAACTCAGAAATCTGCCTGCCTCTGCCTCCCAAGTGCTGGGATTAAAGGCGTGCGCCACCACCGCCCGGCTAGAATGAAGACTCTTTTTTTTTTTTTTTTTTTTTTTTTTTTTGGTTTTTCGAGACAGGGTTTCTCTGTGTAGCTCAGGCTGTCCTGGAACTCACTCTGTAGACCAGGCTGGCCTCGAACTCAGAAATCCGCCTGCCTCTGCCTCCCAAGTGCTGGGATTAAAGGCGTGCGCCACCACCGCCCGGCAGAATGAAGACTCTTAATGTCTAAAGATTATCCAATGGATTTATATATTTGGAAATGCTCATTTAACCAGATGCTCACATAATTAGAATAGTTACCAATATCTAACCTTTTGATATAAGTTGCTACCCAGGACTGCTTTCGACCGGTATGTCCTCTTCCATGGCTGCTAGCTTACTTTTTTCTCTTCCTCTCCTTCTCTCCTTCCCTTCCTCACTCCGTCCACCTTTCATACTGCCCAGTCACTGAGCTTTATTGCAAATGTAGTGGGGGGAATATCCCACTACAGAGGTGGGCTTTGAGATTTCAAAAGCCCTCACCAGGCCTAGTCTCTCTCTCTCTCTCTCTCTGCCTGCAATTTATGGATCAGATGTGTGTTTTCAGCAACTATTGCTCCAACACCATAGCCCTGCCTGCCTGCCTGTTTCGAACTCCCGGCTATGATGATCTTAAATTCTAATTCCCTGAAACTGTAAACAAACCCTCCAAATCAAATACTTCTTTTTATAAGTTGCCTTGGTCATGATGTCTCTAAACAGCAACAGATCAGCAGTAACTAAGACACTCCCGCTGAGCTCTCTTTGTCACCGTTCATTGCAAGATAAGACGCGGAGCAAGTGGACTTAAAGGGAGAGGGCTGGATTTTGGCTCATAGTCCTAAAGATCAAAGTCCACGATTGTTAAGCTCTGTTGCTTCTGGACCTGGGGTGGAGCAGGCAGTTGAGGCAGAGAGTAGATGGTAGAACAAGGTAGTAGATAGGAAACAGGGACGGAGGGAGGAAGGGGTTAGGGGAGGGGAGAAAGGTCCGGGGCAAGATGTTCCTTTCAAAGGCATGCCCTTCAGTGACTTCACCACAGCCCAATCCATCCCTGAACCTGGAGTGTATATTGCTACAGTGGAGATCACCAACAACATGCAGGGCCTCCTGACGGCTTTTGATGGGAATTTGGAATGTCGAGATCCAATTTAAAAGGTGTAGTTTACTTGTAGGCTTTTTGCAACCACTGAAAGGTGGTATGTTACTAGTCTTTTTGTTTTGTTTTTGTTTTGTCAGAACCTTAGCTGAGAAAATGTCTCCCTTATATCAAGTCTCTGGGGCATTCTCTTGATTAATGATTGAGGTGGGAGGACCCAGCCATCGTCAGCAGAGCCACCCCTGGGCAGGTGTTCTGGGAGATAAAAGAAAGGTAGCTCGGGGGCTGGGCGGTGGTGGCGCACGCCTTTAATCCCAGCACTTGGGAGGCAGAGGCAGGCGGATTTCTGAGTTCGAGGCCAGCCTGGTCTACAGAGTGAGTTCCAGGACAGCCCGAGCTACACAGAGAAACCCTGTCTCGAAAAACCAAAAAAAAAAAAAAAAAAAAAGAAAGGTAGCTAAACTTGAACCTGCGGAGCCAGGCAGTAAGTACAGTTCCTGACTGGATTCTCTCAATGGACTGTGTCCTCAGACACGTAAGCCAAATAAAGTCTTTCATCCCCTGGTTGCTTTTGGCGATGGTCTTTATCACAGCAATAGAAAGCAAGCTAGGAGCCGGGCGGTGGTGGCTCACGCCTTTAATCCCAGCACTTGGGGGGCAGAGGCAGGCGGATTTCTGAGTTCGAGGCCAGCCTGGTCTACAGAGTGAGTTCCAGGATAGCCAGGGCTACACAGAGAAACCCTGTCTCGAAAAACCAAAAAAAAAAAAAAAAAAAAAAAAAGAAAGCAATCTAGGACAGTGCCCATCCCCCCCATGCTCCCTCAGACCCGGCTACTGTGCCAGGCCTGGCTGCTTGGCAGAGCTCTGGTTTTTAGAACTTAGCTTGTCCCTCTGCTGCAGTAGCCCTAATGGCATGGTACCTCAGCTTGGTGTCAGTGTGTGAGCTTTCTGGAGCAAGGGGCAGGACTTGCTCGGCTCCTAGTCTCAAGTCTGAGCTCAGTCCTGGGAGGTGCAGAGTCCTTCTAGATGTCATTTCTGCTGGCCTCTGCCTAGGACCTGGCTGTTCCCAGCTGTGGTAAGAAAATGTCCCCTGACAGGACGTCCTGCTGCTCTCCAGCCCTGGTTTTAGCCATTTTTAGTTGTGAAGGATTGCCTCCTTTCCCTTCTGACTCATCATGTCTGGTCTGTAAGACACACGGACGAGATAAAGACAATGTTTTCTAAATGTAAAAACAACATATCTTTGTTTTTTGTTTTTGAGGCAGCGTTGTAATCCCAATGCTCAACTCACTGAGGCAGGAGAATTGTGAATTCTAAACCAGCCTGAGGTATACAAGAGACTGTTTCAAAACAAAACAAAAACCACACAGAAGAAGATGTAAGATAGAAAGACATGCTGGGGCTGTAAATGTTTGCCTTTTGAAGGTGAAAACAGAGGTGGAATCAAGGGCAGCTACTCATTAGTTCAATCCTTCTACTTCCTTCAGGTCTCCTCTCCATTGAGGCTGAGGCTAGAAACATGAAGAGACCCAGAACACCACTTTTGCTGGCAGAATAGTCTGAAGGGAGGCAGATGGACCAGCAAAGACAATTCAAGTAGACTCAAGGCCAGGCCCCTGCAGGCTCCTCCCCCACAGGCTGGGCTTCCCCTCTTCACATTTTTGCACTTCTAGACATCTGTTTTCTGCTTTGACATTAGTGATGCACAGTTCTGAGCACATTCTGTTATGTGTGATGCTCTGTGAGTGTTGTGTGTGGGTGCTTGTGTGTGTGTGCGTGTGTGCACAAGTATGCATATGTGTACATGTGTGTGAATGCATGTGTGTGTGCACATGTATGCATGTGTGTATCTGTGTGGGAGTGCATGTGTGAATGTGTACATGTGTTTAAGTATAAGAGCAGGCAGGTGTGTAAGAAAGTGTGTGAATGCACATATGCATGTGTGAATGAGTGCATGGAGACGTGTGTATGTGTGAATACATGTGTGTGAGTGCATGGGTATGCACATATATGCATGCATGTGTTCGTGTCTCTGTGTGTGTGTGCATGTGTGTAAGTGTGGGTGGGTGTGTGCGTGGGTATTTGCAAGTGTATATGTGAATGCACATGTGCATGTATGTGAATGAGTGAGTACGTGTATATGATAACAGCTTCAGGTGTCCTTTCTTGAGTCATCTACTTTGTTTTTTGAAAGAGAATCCCCCATTGTCTTGGAGTTTACCAATTTGGCTAGGCTGGCTGTCCAGCTAACCTCAGGAATCCTTCAGCCTCTCTTTCCTGGTGCTGGGATGACAGGTGGTCTGCCTCTCTGTGTGGCATTGACATAGGTTCTGAAGCCCTCATGTTTGAACTTTATTACCTGAGCCATTTCTCCCCGCACCGTGTGTTACTTTTAAGTGTTCACTCTGTCTTTCCATATTGTAAACTCATTGAGGGCTGAGGACATTAATGGCCTTTTGTTCAGCTCAGATGCTTGTACAAACTATCAAAAATCCACTGCTGGACAAGCATACTTATCACCATACTGAATAAGGATGGTCTCACAGCTGACGGGTAATCAGCTAAGTGCAGACCAAAGCACTCAGCGGTGATATTTACTTTGAATCAGAAATCATGGGAGGGGATAGTTGGTTTTGAGGAAAAACTCACCCCTCTCCAGGGTAACAGGTGCAGCTGTAGTTGTGACGTAGCGCATGGTCCTCCCTGCAGGGCAAGAGATGTGCTCTCTTGGAAGGCAGGCCAGCATTCTCAACATTCCTTGTGTCGTTTCAAACAGTGATCTAGTTGCACTGTGTGCTAGACACAGTGTCGATAAGCAACTTTGCAGGATCTTAGTGTTAAATCTTGGAAATAGCCGTGCGAGAACCCTTATTATTCTTACTTTACAGAAGAAGAAATGGGATTTGAAACCCAACCGACTACTCCAGGGGCACAGAGGTGGAAGTGATGGAACTGGGACATGAACCGGAGTTTGACTCTGACTCCAGAGTCTATGTTGTTTGTTTGTTTGTTTGTTTTTTCTGAGAAAGTGTTTCAGTGTAGCCTTAGCTGTCCTAGAACTTGCTCAGTAGACCAGGCTGGCCTTGAACTCAGAGATCCACCTGTCTCTTCCTTCCAGGTGCTGGGATTGACGGTGTGCGCCATCACACCTGACGGAGTAGGTAACGACCATGCACATTTACCTCAGGGTCATGTTGGTGAGCAGGTGAAACAGAAATGGTGGGCTGGAGAGTTGGCTCAGAAGTTTAAAGCATTTATTGCTTTTGAAGAGAACCCCAGTTTGATTCCCAGAACCCTCATGGTGGCTTACAACCATCCCTAACTCCGGTAATGGGATCTGTGGTCCTCCTTTGACCTCTTAGAGTACCAAGTATGTATATGGTACATGCAAAACACTCATACACGTTAAAAAAACATCTAAAAATAATTTAAAAATACAGGTTCCCACTTTGGGTTATGGGCAGAAGTTAAGCCATCATAGTCCTCATGTGTGCAGATAGTGATTCCTACATCCTAGAGTTTCAGCTGATGGTCAGTGGACAATTTCATCAAAAGCTCAGAGCCAGAACACTTATTTAGTATGTGCAAGCCCCACATTTGAGTTCCAGCACACTGAGAAACATGATGTTACTGATACATGATATTTTAATTTTCTTTCATGTATATTCTTAATGGAGATGACTTGTTAGGCAAACTGATTTTACTTGGACACATTTATCAAACTTAAAAACCATTGTGTGTGTGTGTGTGTGTGTGCATGTGTGTGCGCATGTGTGCATTTGTTTGAGTGTGGGCACACATATAGCACAGTAGGCTTACAGAGGTCAGAGGACAACCTTGAGGGAAGGATTCTTGTTGATCATCTCTGGGTACTGCAGGCTAGGTGGCCCATGGGCTTCCTGGGCTTCTCCAGTTTCTGTTTCTTCTGTAGCTACAGAGGTGGTGGGATTACAGATGTGGACCACTGTGTCTGGCTTTACCTGGATTCTGGGGCTCCAAATCCTGGTCCCTCATGCTAACACAGTAGGAGCTTTACGGTAGAGTCATCCCCTAGTCCATACTTAACAGACTTTGAGCGTAAATTTGTCAATTGAAAAACTTTATTAGAGCATGCCAGTCTGTGTACCAGGCACGAGGCTCTGCTTGGCCGGAGTTGTGACTTTCCGAGGTGGGGGCTGGAGCAAGGCGGGTTGCTGGGCCTCTTTAGCTGCCAATGGGGCACAGCAGGATGATGGGACACAGAGGGCGACTAGGAGCCAGGCTCGAGCAGCTTCCAGCTTGGTAGGCTTAGGGAGAGAGTTCTCTTCCCCAAGCTGGTACAGCTCTATATGACAGACACTCTCAGATGATCTTTGGTGAGATAACTCGTGCACTTTATTCCTTGTGGATAGGGTCTTATATACAGTTTGGGGTGGGTTGGGGGTCTAAAGGCAGATGCTGTCTATTGACTTGGTTAGCGATGCCTCAACCTGCATGACTGATTGTCACAATCCTCTCCGTGAGGTGTCATGGTCACACGTTCCAGGACAGGAAACTGGTTGGGAGTAGATTAACCTTACTGTTCTCAGAAATGAAATTACTGGGGTTTCTGAATCCACACAACCTTACCAAGTTTTAGGAGGGGTGTCATCAGAATAACTGTCTCCTATTTTGGAACAGTCCGATATTGAACCAAGACCTGACTAGTCTTTGCAATGCTACTCATCTGCTGCTTTAGATATTGGATGAGGCAAGGTGCCAAAAGAAGCAAGCTCCAATGACTAGCACAGGGCCAAGGAGGGAAGAAGCCAAGCTTCCGAGGGGTTAGAGTACATGGAGTAGTAGTGTTGGGAGCATAGCATGCCCAGAGATCCCCCGGCCCCTGGAGCGCTTTTAAGCATTTGTACATCTTGTTCTGCCAACCCAGATTCGTTGACATAGAAGCAACATTCCTCCTCCAGAAAAAACGCAAGTCCCTCCCTGTTCAGCAGTCAGTAAGTCCAGGGCCCTCTGATTTTGGCAAACAACACCTGCTAAGGAGGTTATCTGGCGTTGAAGGGACTCAAGGCTGTCTGCAGTGACCATTGCCTGGTCAAGCTTGTCCTGGAACTCAATGGTCAGATGTTGTGTTTGGACGAGGGCTGCTCCAGCAGTTCCTGTTGCACCTAGTGAGACAGCAAGGCCCAGTCCAAAGAGCAGAGGGATGAAGATCTCTCTCTTCTTTCAGCTTCCTCCCATCTGCAAGGCGAGTCTTTCAGGCTCATGGAGATAAACCTGGGGAACAATTATCAAGGGAGTGCAGGAGTCTTGAAAAGGGGGATTGATACAGGAAGCCTTAGCACCAGAGGAAAGCAGGAGGGTTAACACCTGTTGACTTGGTGATGGTGGTGTCATGGGCACTGTAAGATGAGGTTTCAAGGAGGGTCCTGGGGCAGTGGACCATGCCACCAGACAAGAACACATACCTTTTTTATTTAGCTAAGGTAGTTGGAGGAGTTGCTTATATTTGTTCAAAAGTCTTTGTGTTCCTGCATGGCTGCTATGTGTCAGTCATGATGGGGAAGGAGGGAGATGTGGACTCCGCCCACTGGTGGCAAGAAACCTATCTTGGAAAGCTCACAGCAAGCTGAAGATCCACAAATTGATTGTACAGGTAGTGATTTTTTGTTCTTTTTGGTTTTATTTGAGACAGGGTCTACATAGCCTTGAAATGTCCTGGGATTCACAACATACACTGGACAGTCTCAGACGTACAGAAATCCACATTTTTTGCCTTCCAAGCATGAGATTAAAAGTATGCATCATCACAGCCAGGTAAGTATAGATGATTTTTTTTTTTTTTTTAATTATGTGGGTTTTTTTTTTTTTTCCCCTCATTTTTATGTTTGTGTACCACATACATGCCCTTTTAGGCCAGATGGGGCATAGCATTCCCATTGTGGGCGGTGCCATCCTGGACTAGTAGCCCTGGGTTCTATAAGAAAGCCGGCTGGCAAGCCATGGGACCAAGCCATGGGATCCCGGCCAGTGAGGAGCACCCCTCCATGGCCTCTACATTAGCTCCCGCCTTAGGCACCTGTCTTGGTTGAGTTCTCATCCTGATGCCCTTTGATGATGCACTTGTGATGTGGAAGCAGAAGCAAAATAAACCCTTTCTTCTCTATTGCTTTGGTTAAAGGGTTTTATGGAAGTGATAGTAACTCTACTAAGGTTTTTTTTTTTTTTTTTAAATATTTTATTCCCTTCTTCTTTTAACAAAGTATTTTTTATTCTTTGTCAATTTCATTCATCTTATGTGCTGTGATCATGCCCCACCTTCCTTACTGTCTCATTCTCTTCCCACCCTTGCCGAACCCCTCTTTCCAATCAGCCTTCCAATGTCCGTCTCTCTCTTGGTGGCCTGTTTTAGCTATTTACTGATTGCTGCAATAAAACATCATAGTCTTGATAAAGCCCAAGGCAACTTACAGTATGGGCTTATGTGCCAGGGGGTTAGAGTCCATGATGGCAGAGCAGAGGCATGGTAGCAGGAACAGGAAGTTGAGGGCTAATGTCTTAATCCATAAGTATAAAACAGAGTGAAGTTGAAATGGTGCAAGTCCTTGAATTCTGAAATCCCTCAGTGACACTTTTTCCAGCAAGACCACACCTCCTAGCCCTCCTCTCGACTATGGGAGATATCTCATCCAAACCACTACATCCACTGATTTTCTTTTCCCCCTCTTCAGACAGGGTTTCCCTGTGTAGCCCTGGTTGTTCTGGAGCTCACTCTGTAGATCAGGCTAGCCTTAAACTCAGAAATTTTCCAGCCTCTGCCTCCCAAGTGCTGGGATTAAAGGTGTGCACCACCTCTCTGTAACACTCACTTATTGATTTTAATCAGGGTTGATTGCTGAGCTTGGGTGAATGGTTTTCTCCTTCTTTCCTTCCTTTTCCTTCCCCCCTTCCTTCTTTCTTTCCTTCCTTTTTTTAAATTGGAGTATGGACAACTTATCAGTGGCTAAACTAAAATTACTCCCCATATTTATTTATTTATTTATTATTTATTTATTTATTTATTTATTATGTATATGTGTGTGCTTGTGTGTGTGTATGTGTGTGAGTATGTGTGTGTATGTGTTTCTCTGTGTGTGTGTATGTGTGTATGTGAGTATATGTGTGTGTGTGAGTATGTGTGAGTGTATGTGTGTGTATGAGTATGTGTGAGTGTATGTGTGTGTATGTGTGTATATGTGTGTGTGTATGTATATATATTTCTGTAAGTGCAGTCCCATGTGTCTGTAGAGTGTGCCTACACCAACCTTCTGTTCCTTAAGCACCATTGATTTTTTTTTTTTTTTTTTTTTGAGATAGTATAGCTGTAATCCCCTCGCTCTCCAGGTGCTAGGGTCACAGGCATGTGCTACCATGCCTGGATGAAGCAGTACCACTACTGCTCTGGCTAACCGTGCCTTCACTGCTTCCTTTACCTAGGTGATGCCATAGACATTTAAGCAGAGACTTGAAAGATGGAAAAGGAAAATGGGAGGCCAATCAGAAAAGCAATCTGTGTGGAAGCCCTGAAGTAGGGCAGAGCTTATTGAGAGACTGAGCTGTGTGGGCAGAGCTTCCTGAATGAGAGGACCAGAGCCAGACATGGTCGCCTGTGTCTCCAATCCCACCACTTAGGAACCTGAGGTAAAAGGACAGTGAATTTGAGACCGGCATGAGTTAATCAGAGAATTCAAGGCCTGCTTTCACAGAGTGAGACCCTAGGTCCAAAATAGACACCAAATCAAGCTCCCAAATACACACACACACACACACACACACACACACACACAAACACACAGAAAGAGAGAAAGTGAGAGAGAGAGAAAGAGAGAGAGAGAGAGAGAGAGATTGAGAGCAAGCAAATGTGAGTAAGTGAGTGAGAGATCAATCTCAACTTAGATGAAGTCATTAGAAGGAATGACAGAAAAATTCCTAGAAAAATCTGGTTTAAAGAAATACAGAAAACAATCTTACATCCATCACCTCTCATGTAGGCTGCCTTAGTACTATACTTGCCTTTGAGCATTCTGACTATTTCTACCGTGGAAGATTAAGGTTCAGACAGGGACAAAGTTGTGCAAATTTCCAAGAACTACACTGTTGCTATCTGCACCGTCTCTGGGAAGTGGGAAGGGAGCAGGTGGAATGGAACAGAAGTGACCCTCTGCTAGGCTGTGTGGCTGAGCAAGGAGACTGGAGACACACTGTACAGTGAGTGCAGCTGTTCCTGGGTATCCATGACTGATCAGGGTCTGGCACCTCATGGATACCCAGACCTCTCATGCTCAAGTCTCTCGTATAGAATGAAATCATTTGTGCTCACTTGTTTTATGTTAACTTGACACGTTAGAGTCATTAAGGAGGACTTCAAGGCCTGTAAGGCATTTTCTTATTTAGTGATTGACGTGGAAGGGCCTAGGCTGTTATGGATGGTGCCACCCCTAGGCTGGTGGTCTTGGATTCTATAAGAAAGCGGGTTGAGCAAGGCATGGAGATCAAGCCAGTAAGCAGCACCCCACCATGGCCTCTGCATCAGCCCCTAACTCCAAGTTTCTTTTCTGTTTGAGTTCCTGTCCTGATATCCTTCAATGATGAACAGTGATGTGGAATTGGAAGCCCAATAAACTGTAAGTCAAAGCATCATCCCCAAGATGGTCATGGTGTTTCATCACAGCAATAGTAACCTGAAATAAGACATAGTTTTTGCTTAAAACCTACTCGTTCCTTCTATAAACTTTAAATCATGTCTAGGTTATAACAGCTAATGCTACATAAATAGCTTTTAAAATGCATAGTTTAGGGAATAAGAAGAAAAAAGTCTGTAAGCATTCCAGAGACGCTCCCAACTTCTCTCCTGAAAGTTTGATGTTGACTTAAGACACAAGACCAGCTCTCCTTGGCTGACCTTCTCTGCCTCACCTCAGTCTTGTGTTTCAGAGAGTAACTTATTTCATTATTGTGCATGTGTGTAGGCCTATTCGTGAGTGCACACATGATGTGAGTACACGCGTGGAGGCCAGAGCGTAATCTTGTGATTCATTCTTCAGATTCTTTGTAGCTTTGAAGGGACAGGCTTCCCCTTCAGGAGAGTTAGGGGTTGGGTGGGAATGAGGATCGGTCCCCAATGCAAGTGTAACAACAGCTCTGCTCCAGCAGGAGGAGATTTCCCCAACGAAAGTGTTACAGCTCTGTTCCGAGATATCCTGGCAATGCTGAGCCAACGAATACCATAAGGTCCGAGCACACAACAAATCTCACACAGGAAATTTATTGGAAGGGAAAACCCCAGGAGGTGGCGGCCTCTGCTAGGGTGAAAAGCAGGAGGAACACAGGAGAAGACAGGTTTTATATAGGGTTTCTTGGTGGGGTGAGGCAGGAGAGGTAGACTGAGTCTGGGATTGGTGGGATTTTGTGTTCAGGGATTGGTGAGATTCTGTTTCGTGGGCCCTGGTTTTGAGCTTGGGGTCAAGTTAGGGTTAAAGTTCTTTCCCCTTGGCCCTGGTCTGGGGGTCAAGTCGGGGTCACAATGTTCTTTCCCTCCACTTTTTATTCTATACCACCTCTATTTTTTACCTTAAGATTTTGTGTCTCTGTGCATCTGTGCGCTCATGCCCTGGAGGTTAGCTCTGGAGGCTCTACAAGGGCAATCAATGCTTTGGAGCTGGACTTACTGGCCTTGTAAACCTCTCAGTGCAGAGAACCAAACTCTAATTCTCAGAAAAAGCAGCAAGTGTTCTTAGAACCACCGAACTGTCTCTAGCTACCCCTTATTGTTAAACAATATTTTTATTGTGAATTTTATATATGCATACAATGTCTATTAATCACATTTTCTCATTGGCCTGAAGTCACCCAAGGAGGCTTGGCTGGTTGGCCCAGAATTTGCCTCTCTAATCCAGCCAGTGCTTTTGGTGCTCTTGTACTTTTTTTTCTTCAAATCTGTGTTCTGGGAATGGAGAGATGGCTCAGTGGTTAAGAGTACTGACTGCTCTTCCAGAGTTCCGGAGTTCAATTCCCAGCAACCACATGGTGGCTTACGACCATCTGTGATGGAATTCAACTTATAGATGTATAAATAAATAAGTAAATAAAATCTTAAAAAAAAAATCTGTGTATATATTCGGAGTGTGTGTGTATGTGTCTCAATGAGTTTACTTAAGGTTGCTTACAGGAATGTATGCAATTCACCACTGACTATATATCATTGAAGACAAGGCCTTTTCTTCCCTTTTACTAAGTCTATGGAATCCTGGGGTAGATTGAATGGGGACTTAAGTGGGATGATGAACCCTTTTCCCTAGCAACAGTTAACTGTTACCAAACTCGGGGATGGGTGGGGCCTCAAGAGTCTTTCTTCTTCAAGTGACTCCTAAAGTCACTTTCTTTTTTTTTCTTCTCTCTCTCTCTCTCTCTCTCTCTCTCTCTCTCTCTTTCTTTCTTTCTTTTTTTTTTTTTTGGCTTTTCGAGACAGGGTTTCTCTGTGTAGCCCGGGCTGTCCTGGAACTCACTCTGTAGACCAGGCTGGCCTTGAACTCAGAGATCCGCCTGCCTCTGCCGCCCAAGTGCTGGGATTAAAGGCGTGCACCACCACTGCCTGGCTTTTTTTGTTTTGTTTTGTTTTTTGTTTTTTTCGAGACAGGGTTTCTCTGTGTAGCCTGGCTGTCCTGGCACTCACTCTGTAGAGCAGGCTGTCCTCGAACTCAGAAATCCACCTGCCTCTGCCTCCCAAGTGCTGGGATTAAAGGCGTGCGCCACCACCGCTCGGCTAAAGTCACTTTCAAAATCGACAGTTCTGTAACTCAGAGATTTACCTAGCGGGGAGGGGAGAGTAGACTGGAATTTCTGACTTGATCCGCGGTATTACTCGGGTTAATCAAAACAAGAAACTACATTTCCCGGCAGGCCTCGGGATCGTGTCTCTCCCACCCTTTCTTTGGTTTTGTGCTACCAATGACAGTTAGATATTTGAATAGGCCAATAGTAGCATGGAATTGTTCTTATTTAGGCGGGGCCATAGTATAATCCAATCGTACAGGGCCTAGAAAAACATCCTAGCCAATCTAAGGGCTAAGGGGCGGAGCCTGAGGCGGGGCCGCAGACCAAGCTGCCGCGGAAGATGGCGGCTGAGGCGCTGAGTGGAGGGGAGGCGCCGGTCTGCGACTCCGGCCGGAGGTGAGCCAAGTTTTCCGTCCTGCTGCCTAGAGACGGGACTGTGGGCTAGCGACGTCGCCGCCCTGCCCTTGAGTCACCGTGGTCCACAGGGCCGGGCTTTGTTTCTTGCTCCCGTGGTGTCCACGCCGACGCGCCTGCGGGGGCTGGGGCGCGTCGCTGCGGTCTGTGCTCCCCGTTGCCCTGCTCTCCGCGAGTCCCGCGGCCGTGCGTGGAGCCCTCCCGGCGCTCTGGCTGCAGACCCCGGGGCCGCGACCGCGGTGTCTGCCCTGGCGCCGAGAGTTTTGAATGGAAACCGAAGCCCAGAGGGGATTAGAGAATCCCCACAACGTCCCGGGAGCTTTAAATGTCCTTCGTGACAGCCTCTGCGCTTCAGTCAGAGCCGCGAATTGAGTGATGGTTAAAAGGGATTTTTGTCCCCAAGCTGGCTGACTTCTCTTGGCTTCAGCCTTTCTCATCTGTAAATGAGCATAAAGATACTTATTTCAGAACGTGGACGGAATGACACAACCTTCTTAAAGCACATAGCGCCCACCCTGGCAAATACTGTTCAAAAATACGATAGATTTTATGTTTCCTTGAAATTGTGACCTCATTTCTTCTTTCTTGAATGGGTACTGTCCCTGACATAAGGCAGAGGCCCTCTTAACTGATTACAAATATTGAGGACTGATACACTCCAATAGAATGAGATTATTTACATTGTCAGAGAGTATGATCAATGCTATGGTTTGGTATGGAGTTAGTACAGAACAGAAGACCCAAGACTTTTGGGAAACTGAGTTTGTGAGCCCGATTCTTTTTGAGCCCAGATGGGCTTGTTTGGGTATGTTACTGTTTTGTATGGAGGAGTTTTCCACTCTTTGACCTACCCATAAATGGTTGACCTTTTTTCTCCTGGGAACTGTGCCCACGGGTTGGCAAATGTCATTAGATTATCCCTCATCCAACTCGAAAATCCTGAAATTGTAATGAAAATGAGGACAAATGAAATACTGTTCTACAGCAAGAGGACTTTGAATTCTTCCTTGAGGCGACTGCCAACTGAATGTAAAGTTTGAAACTGTTAACCGAATGATCAACACAGTGTTATCTGAATCTGAAACTTTCCATTGCTGTTATTGAGACAGGCTCATGCTAAATAGCTAGGCTGGATTGAGCTTCTAATCCTGTTTCAACTTCTGGTGTACTTGTCAATTGCAGATTCCAGGAGATTAGCTTGGGGTTCTTGTGAGGCTTATTTATTTACTTTTTTTTAAAAATAGAGTCTCTCATATAATCCAGGGGACTCCAGTGTTGAGCTTCTGAGCCTACTTCCTCTATCTCCCAAGTGCGGGAATGACAGGCATATGCCACCAAACCCTGTTTTATGTGGTGCTGGACTTCGTGCATGCTAGACAAGCCGTCTGCTGACTGAGTTGCATCCCGAGCCCCATGTAATTAATGGGACTGACAATTTTTAAATCTATTATTTATCGCACTTTTGCGTGCTTGTGCACACTTAAGTACCACAGTACATGCACAGAAGGGCAGAAGGTAACTCAGTTCTCTCCTTCCACCAAGTGGATTTGAGGGTCACACTTGTGGTGTGAGGTTTAGCAGTGGATGCCTTCACTCACTGAGGCATCACATCTAGGTGTGTAGCCTAGCATTTACAGATATGCTGTATACCTCTGTTTTTGGCATCTCAAGCTTGATCTGAGGAGACATTCACTCTATGAGAAGAGCTTCTGTGAGATCAATGTCTTGCATGAGTGGTCACAGAAACGGCTGTAGATTCAGTACTGGGCAGTAATGTATATAGTTAATATCTTTGGGGACCGAAAGGGCTTGCTCTAGGAAGAAAAGCCTAGGGAAAGGAGAGACACAAGGAGGGATGACGGCTGTCTGTTAGAGCACTGAGATGGTGAGGATTGCTTAGCAGGAGTCCTTACATTGAGCCTTGGTAGTCCTGTCTCGAGTTGGGCACCCGCCCGGAATTGGATTCTCTTCACTGTGGTGATCGGGACAAGTTGAGCTCCATGCTTACTGAGCAAACTTATTAAGAACAGATACAGATCTAAAGCCTCCTTTAATCTATGTTCCTTTTTCAAATAGTGGTGATTTAATGGTGCTTAGTAAATACTAATACAAACATTTGAATTTTTAAAGTGCTGTTATTTTAAAAACTTTACAAATATCTATGTATAAAATTATATCTGTATGTTCTGGATTTGGAGATTTATAAAAGAGACAAATTGGTATAGGAGGTTGAATGTTCTTTTATTAATTGAAGCCCCAAAATGGGATTTTGCTGATTCCATTTAATTTAGAAGAGACTGGAATTAAAACTTCATTTTTGGAGTGTAGTTTGTTGTTTGATTGGTAGGGCCATTAAAAGTAAATTGTTATATATTTTTTCTTTTTATGGAACCTGATACTTCATTAATATTTGTGAAGTAGTTGATAGTGTATATGAAAGTTTCCGGCACTCTGTGAGCATGTTTCTGGGCTCTCTATTTTCCTTGTCCTTTTTATTCCTCTTTTTAACCAATTAGGTAGACAATAGGTTAATACCAAATAACCTGTTTGGTAGTTTTCACATGAGAAAACGGAGAGATACAAGCCATTATAGAGCACAGCATAAAGAGCCCCTTCCAAGTTCTATGATGTCACCAATAACTGGAGCCTATCTGTGTGTTCTGCCCTGTGCCCTGTGCTCCTCCCATGTTTATTGCCCACTTCTTTTGTCTTTTGTGGTGCCTGGGGGCATCTATCACTGAATTATATCACCACCCCCCTTTTTTTTTGTTTTAAAGTCAAAATAGTGTAACTATATGTGGTGGTGAACACCTAAATATAGCACTAGTGAGGTAGGGACAGGAGTATCAGGAAGGAGTTCAAGGTCAGCCACAACTTGTAGAGTACTTGAAGCTAGCCTGGGCTACATGAGACCCTGTCTCAGAAACCATAACCAAAACCAAAATCCATCATCTTGGACAATGAGTATATGTTATATAATTTTTTTGCATAATGATTATATGCTAACAATAGTAAAAGTTTAAAGAATTGAAGATCAGATATGAGCACATATCTGTAAATCTCAGCACTCGGGTTATTGAGGCTCAAGGCTGGTGAGTTTAAGATCAACTTGGGCTACAGCAGTGAGACCTGTCTCAAAAAACAAGACATCAAAAAACAAAACAGAAAGGGTGGGTGGTGGTAGCACACTCTGCTCTTGGGAGGCAGAGGTAGATGAATCTCTTGAGTTCAAGGCCAGCCTGGTCTCCAGAGTGAGATCCAGGACAGCCAGGGCTATATAGCAAAACCCTGCCGTGAGACAAAACAAAACAAAAACAAGCAAAAATTCCCCAAAGTAGTGAATTTTCAGTAAGATCCTCTAGAGCAAAAGCATTGGCTTATTCTTGAACAGTATTCATCATTTTGGACTTGGAACACACAGATGTAGTGTAGAATTGCTTCCAGTACTAGTTGCCTGGGATTCTTGCCATTTAAAGTCTATAGAAAATAATCTTCCAAGACTTTGACTTTACTTATTTGAAGAGTGAGAGAGACTTTGTTAGTGAGATACTCTATAGAACATCCCCAAATAGGGAATTTTGATCTTACTTTGAAAAATTATTTTATGTATGTGTGTATGTCTGTGTGTACCACATGTGTGCAGCTGTCCCTATAGGCCAGGAGACTGTGTGCGGTCCCCTGGAGCTGGAGTTACAGGTGGTTTTAAGCTGCTTGATGTGTGTGCAGAGAACATCTCCTGGTCCTCTGGAAGCTCAGCAAGCACTCTTAATCACTGAGCTGTCCTGCCAGCCCACCCCCCCCCCCTTTTTTTTTTTTTAAGTTTTTGAGACAGCATTTCTCTGTGTAGGCCTGACTACCCTGAAAGTCACTCTATAGACCAGGCTGGCCTTGAACTTGAAGAGATTCAGCAGCCTCTGCCTCCCAAGTGCTGGGATTAAAGGTGCATGCCTCACCGCCCGGCCCTCCTCCATGTTTAAAAGAACAACATCTCTTGCCCCCATTATTGTGTGTTGTGTCATGGCATGGTTGGAGGTCATCGGATAGCTTTCAAGACTTAGTTGGTTCTCTTTTCACCACAGGTCCTAGGGTCACAGGTCACAGGTCTCAGGCTTGGCAGGAAGCGCTTTACCCACTGAGCCATTTCACAAGCCCAGTGCTGTTACTCTTCTACTGCAATTCGCTTCCTTCTCATTGTACATTGTTTGGAGGAAGGAAATTATGGGAGGAGTCAATCACAAGAGCAATGCCAATTCTTTTGACACTCAAAAGGATAAGCATTACCAATAAGCCAATAGAGTGGTGTCATGGACACTCTGAGAAGTGTAACTCAGTGTCTTGATTGCAAGCATTACATTGTCATTCTGGAGAGCACAAGCTTCCCATAGGCTCCAGTGTGTGGGTAAGGAGGTAAGCTTAGCCAGGGCTTCTTTCACCTCTGCTTTGTCAGTTCATGTCAAGTTGTTCTTGTGGCTTCAGTTAGCTTAAATTGAGATCAATATAGGGCTGAATACATTTTGGAGATGGTTGGCATGTGGGAGATCAGATCACATTACAGAACCTTGGCAGGACAGTGCCTCTTAAGGGCAGACTTTAAGGTTTAAATGTTGTATGAGATTATCTAAGGAAGTGGGCACTGTGCTGTAAGCCGTGTTCTGCTGCGCACTGCTCGGGACCGTTTGCTGTGGCTATAAAGCCTGAAAGCTGGGCACAGACCCGGTTCGCCTTCTCTATGCACAGCTTTCATGACCTAACTAAAACTTGCTGTGGAGAATGCAGGAAGAGGGAGAATATATAGTTTTATTTGGCACGTTATTCCTTTTCTAATAGGTCCCCAATAAAGGGACATACTTAACACCGCGTTTCAGAGTCTCTTAGGATTGAAAAACACAACAAGAGAGTGAATACTTCTCATGGGTGGTAAGTCAGGTTTAGACAACTTTAAATATAGCTCATATTTTGAGAAAAGCTGCCAAGGTTGTGGTTCTTGGAGAACAAATCAAGTTAAGCAATTCACCAGGGAGGAACATTTAGTTTTGTGGGTTTCTAGTTTGGATAGAGTCAGCCAAAAGATCCATCTGCAGGATGCTGGGCTTGCTCCCTGGAGCTGTGCAGTTTAGTGCCCTCAGAAGCACTTGCATTTCATTTTTCTTTAATTGATTTTTCAAAGGTGGATCCTATTGCCAGCCCATTCTGCAAGCATATCACTTTACATGCAGAGTACCACCTAGTGGTAAGAGAAATCACTGTAGACTGCAGCCAGGTTGTAAAATGACTCTGACCTCTGCCATTCTTGGAGATAGCTGCTTATCTGGTTACCTACAACTCATTACTCATTTTCCTATTTCCTGCTTCTGATATACCTGTCCATTTATTTATTTATTTTTGGTATGGGGATTAGACCTAGACCGAGGGCTCTGAGTGTAGCAGGCAAGCACTCTACTAAGTGCCAATTCCTAGCCCTAAATTGTGTGTGTGCGCACGTGCACACACCCATGCGTGTGTGCACATCTGTAGAGGGGGCCAGAGATCAGTCTTGGGTGGCTGTTCCTCAGGAGCTAGCCACTCTGTTTTTTTGAGACAGGATCTCTCATTAAGACCTGGGAGTTGCCCATTTAACTAAGCTGACTGGCCCTGAGCATCTAGAATCTTTGTCTCCCATTGCAGCTTTGGGATTGTAAGCCATGGCCACGCCACTATGCTTTACACGTAGCTAGGTATTGAATTCATGCTTGTGAGGCAAGCAACTTCCCACCTCTCTTCCTTGCCCAACCTTTTGCAGCTTTTATTTTATTTATTTTGTTAGTTTTGTTTTGTTGTTGTTTTAGTTTGTTGAGAGAGTAGCCCTGGCTGTCTCAGACCTCTCTCTAACATAGGGCCATTTCATTTTTGTGATGGGTGCACTGTACACACATGTATACGTGCACCATAAAACTGAAAGAGTGTGCATGCAGGTTAGTAGACTGCTTCCCTAGCATGTGTGGGCCCTATGTTTTGAGTGCTAGGCTGGCCTTGAACTCAGAGACCTACCTGCCCCAGCCTCCCGAGTGCTGAGATTAAAGGTGTGTACTATCACTGCTGCTCCACACAATGAAAAAAGGAAAGTATATAGTTTGGTCATTTTCTGCTTTTGTTTGTTTGTTTTACTGCTTTGCATTGGGTGTTAAACCAGGGCCTCACAGATGCCAAGCACATGCTAGACCTTGGAACTGCATTCCCTACTCCATTATGATGTTCATGTTAGTTGAAACAAGGTTTAGGACCAAATTACTTTGCTACTTGAAAATCAAAAACAACAACAAAATATCCCCACACCCACAAGAAACACTAACGCTTTGTCACGAAATGTTGTTTCTACACAGAAGTGTAGAGTAATACATGTTCTATCCCTCAGCCCCAGCAGATCCTAGCATTTCCTTAGCTTCAAACCTCCTCACTTTTCATGGCCCAGTGACTTATAGCAGCAGTACTAGCTCCTGGGAACTTGTCTCAAGGATGAGCTCGAGCTTCTAGTCCTCAAGATTCCTCCTCCCAGGTGTTGGGATTGCAGGCATGGTCTGTTATCCCAGCACTTGGAGAGATGAGTAGATCCTTGGAACTCACTGGGAAGCTCCAGGTTCATCGAGACCTTTGTTTTAAAAATAAAGTGGAGACAGAGCAATAGGGGGAAGATACCAGTGCGAGCATGGTGGGTGCACTGTACACACATGTATACGAGCACCATAAAACTGAAAGAGTGTGCATGGAGGTGAGTAGACTGCTTCCCTAGCATATGTGGGCCCTAGGTTTGAGTGCCATGTCTTGACAGAATGAAGATGTTGGTGGTTTGAGTGCGAATAGCCCTGAAGGCTCATATATTTGAATATCTCATCCCTAGCTGGTGAAATGCTTAGGGAAGGATTAGGAGTGTGGTCTTGTTCAAGTAGGTACAGCCTTATCGGAGGAGGTATTGCCACTGGGAGTGGGCCTTGGGGTTTCAAAAGCTACCCATGCAAGACCCAGTGTTTCTTTTTTTGCGTGCTACCTGTGGATCAGGATGTAAAACTCTCATCTATGTAAAACTAGCTAGTCCATGCTTGTCTGCTTCTTGTCATGAAGATAATGAACTAACTCTCTAAAACTGTAAGCAAACCCCCAATTAAATGCTTTCTTTGCTTAGAGTTGCCTTGGCCATGGTGTCTTTCACAGTAATAGAACACTAAGACAAAACCATTCCTCTCCCTTTAGCTGCCAGACTGCTGAGACAAAAATGGACACCAGGAAATTAGAATTTTTTTCAGGAAAATTGGAAAGAAGGCAAGTGCTGGGCCATGGTGCAGGCCAGAGGGGAAACTTGTTTTCTGGAAAGAGATTTTACAAAGTTCTATCACCCTATCAGACCACTTGATCTTGGACTGCTTAACTGTGCGTATCACTTGCCCACTTGCCTTCATTTAAACCTTAACCTTGATGGGTGGTGGTAACACATGCCTTTAATCCCAGCATTTGGGAGGCAGAGGCAGGCAGATCTCTATGAGTTCGAGGCCAGCCTGGTCTACAGAGCAAGTTCCAGGACAGGTGTGTGTGGTGTGTGTGTGTGTGTGTGTGTGTGTGTGTATGTATGTGGTGAGAGAGAGAGAGAGGAGAGAGAGAGAATCAGAGAGAGAATCCCTTTTCCTCTTTCTCTTGGCCACAGTGAATAAATTTCCCTTTGATTTTCACTACTTGTTGTCTGTTTAGTTGGACTGTTGAAGACAGGGCTGCCAAGGCCCAGGCTGTGATCCTAACAACTAAGGTTACACCATCACTTCAAAGCAACAAGCAAATATCTAATAGAGCCTCATGAGTAAAGTCTTTGCACTCCTGTAGAGGCATGTGATTTCATTATGGAGAGTCTATATGATGTGTGTGTGTACACGATGCATGTGTGGGTGCATAGAGCCTATGTAGAGGTCAAGAGGAGAACATTCTGGAGTCAGCTCTCTCCTCCCATTCTTTGTAGGGATTGTAACTTGCATTGCCAGGCATACATAGCAATTACCATTACCTGCTGAGCCACATCACTGGTGAAAAATGTTAATGTAGGTAAATATTCAACATTTCTTTGTGGGCTATGCTTTTATATCTTATGACTTAAGCTAGACTGGTTAGTGAGCCCCAGGAATCCTCTTGTCTTTGCCTCTTCAGTACTGGGATTATAAGTGTGTGCAACTACGTTGATCACTGTTATAGTTTCCAAGGACTGAATTCAGGTTGTCTGGCTTGACAGCAGGAGCCTTTATCCAGTGAGCTTTCATCTGCATATAAAATTAAACAACATCCACTTTTGATTTCTTTGTCCCCTCCACAAATCACTGCTGGGCCTTGGTAACTGGGTCTTTGTGCTTTTTAGGCATATAGCTTAGTTGCAGAGTGTTCTCTTGGCAAGCACGAAGCCCTGGATTCTATTTGTAGCACGGTTAAACACAGAACAAAAGAAACACTAATGAACACCTCCCCTACAGATAACTCCTCCCCAAACAAAACACCTTGTTTATAAAGGGTTTTTTTTTTAATGTTTCTTGTTCCATGTTTAGATCCATATTGTTTTGAATTAAAAATAGTATTCCTTGACCACTTCATACATTTATATAGTGTATTTGATCATCTCCACCCCAGTCCCCTCTTTTATCCCATTCCTCCTGAACCCTTCTTTGCCCCACAAACCTTCTTCACTTTCTTCACTTTCCTCTGTAACTCACTGAGTTTAGTTAGGGTAGTTAGCATGAGCATGGTGAGGGTTCATTTAGTGGAATATGGGCAACTTATGGCTATACCACTGAACAACTGGTGTCCACTGCAAAAGGGTCCACTTCACGAGGCTGAGAGTAATACAATCTGTGGAATAAAGAGAAGGCAATTTCACAACTTGTTCATTAGCAAAACGGCAACAGTGGGTTCCTGCTAGGGCTTGTGACCTCCAATGTAGAGCAGGGTTCAAATCTGGTCAGAAGGCAGTTGTGTGTTCCCATAAAGTCATGGTGCTATTTTCCCTGCGGAATATCTTGCCTGGCATCTGAGTATTATAGCAGGCAGGGTCCATTGTTAAAATGTTGGTTCCCATCAGTCTGCATTTGTACCTTCCAGGCAATTTGAAATCTAGCTGTAGGGAGGAATTGTCTAGCTCAATTCCAGCCTGATCCTTCAATCAAATTGTGTGCTGTCTACCAATAAGATCTATTAACAATAGCTTACATTTTTTGGAGCCCTGACCAGTGGGAAGTATCCCACATTTAGCACAGGAATTTTCCTTTCACAACCTGAGCTGGACTAGAAAAATGGCTCAGCAGTTAAGAATGCTTTTGCAGAGGATTCTGGTTTGGTTCCTAGTACCCATGTCAGGTGGCACACAACCACCTATAACTTAAGTTCCAGGGATCTGATTACTTCTGGCTCTTGTGGGCACCTACTCACACAGGTACACACATATATACATAAAAAAATCTAAAGCAAAACATGGAAGCTGGAATTTATTTTTTGTGTATGCTGTAGAGATCATCCTCCCTCCATATTATGAAGGTCTCCATCCTATGTGCTTGCATTAGTGATGTTTCATTTTCTGTAGCCTGCAGTGTAGACGTGGTGAAGGAGTCTGCTGCTGAGTCTCACTCAGAGACTAGCAAGTACAATTAGCTAGTCTAGTTCTTTACTTCTGTTTTGTTCCTCCGTGCAGAAGAGTCCTCAGAGCTTAGTAAGTACCGCCTTTCAGGCCCCATAATATGTCCTTGTGCCTCCTACATGCCTGGAATTTGTGTAGGTTGCACAGGGGCCAGAAAGGAGAGTCCTTTGTCACAGCAGGAGAAAGCTTTGTCCTGTCTCTTGCACTTAGCAATGCCTCATCAGAAGCTTTCGGCGTTTATGTAAGAAGTTTAATTTTTCTTGAACTTGAGCGAACTTAGTTTTAGAATCTTGAAGAATAGGATGTTATTTCTTTTAGTCCTAGAAATGTCTTATGTTATACACAGTCAAAGATATTGCTAGCTTTGTGTTGTGGAAGTGTATGCTCTTTGGGAAGGGCTTTGTAATATGGGGGAACTTCAAAAGAAAACCTCTTAACTATTTTCCATCTCTTATCATCTTACTTTAAATTATTTCTGTCTCACAAGTCTTTGTACCAGGTGCTCTACTCTGAAAAAGTGAAGAAGTTAAAAAGTAATTTGCTTAGGGAGAAAGTGTGGCATCGTAAGTGTGAATGAACTCAGGCAGAGTGGGGTGGGGCACAGAGGGAAAGTAGATGAGGTGGTTTGTGCCGAACCGTGCATATTAGGGCTTCCAGTGCATCTTTTTTCCTTATGGCAGCCTTGAACCTGCTCAAGCTGTTTAGGAGAAAGCATATTTTAGGGTGATGGCTGGTAGGAAGGTGGGCTTTGTGTTTGTTCCTTTTCAAGTTTGATACAGTTTAGGACTGGAAGGGATAGCAGTGGCAAAAGTCTCAGTCTTAACCAGTCACGCTCTGGATGTTAAAATAATGCAAGTCTGTAGGCTTTTACATGTATACACGTTAATACTTCAGGACTAGGACATAATGTGCTTTATATACATTAATGTATCTAACATTATTTTAATGATTAGACAACCTCATGGTTATTTTTCTTGTGCTATGTATTTCCTTGTTTCTGTCCTGTAATAACTGACACTGTAAAAAGAAGCTCTTGTCAAAGGGTAAAAGCTTCTGATTGTAACTGGCATATAAACTGACATGCTGTGGTTTCTGTAGCAAATCCGTGTGAGCTACTGTGGAAGGCTGAGAGGATAAGCGTCTGAGAGCTCCTCGGTGACGTCTGCGCACACATCCAGAGCTTAAAATTCTGATGTGACTTCTGTTTTAAAAAATAAATTTTATTTGTGTGTGTGTGTGTGTGTGTGTGTGTGCCAGTCAGAGGACAGTTTGTAGGAGCTGATTCTCTCTCCTGTGGCTCCTAGGGATCAAACTCAGGTTGTTGGGCTTGGTGGCAAGTACTTTTATTGACTAAGCCCTCTTGTTGACCCTAAATTCTTTGTGATTTCTTATAGTAAAATGCATATAGTAGCCACAGACTGAAGATTTGGACTGTTAAGATTACACAATCATTTATTTTCAAGGAAGTCTCAATTAACTTTTATGAATTTTTCTTATACTGTTATTAAAAATTATCAGCTAGTCTGAGGATGTGGCTCAGTGGAAGAGCGGTTGCCTAGCTTGTACTTGGTCCTGGGTTTAACTCCCAGTACCACAAATAAAAATTATTAACTGGGTATGGTAGGTTATACCTATAATCCCAATATTTGGGAGGTTGAGGCAGTAGGGCTAGAGAATGAATTGCAGGCTGGCTTTGGCTGTAGTGTGAGAGATCTTATCTCAAACCAACAAACCAACCCAACCCAACTCAACCCATAAACCAACCAAGGTTGAGGATATTGCTATGAAGAGTACCTAGCATGCAAGAAGCCCAGCACTGTGAGGGAAGGTCATGTCAGGTTAGCAGATGTGCTGCTGATTAGATGTGTTTAATATTTAGAGGCATTACTTTTCCTGGAACAGTACTTGATATCCTGGGTGCCCTGGATGTTTTATTGTGAAAGTGTTTGTGTCAGGTGAATTTAACTTTGCTTTACTGAAACATGATAAAAGTCCTTTGTGATGTGTTCCGTTTATTTATCTGCTATATAACTGATGACTGTGTATATGTGATAAGGACTAGAACCGCTGTTAGGGATTGTCGATGGTGAGTGCAAACAATGATGTGTGTGATATAGGAGGTGGAGTAGTACTTTCTTAATTTTTATTCAATTTAATTTAGTAATAATAATTATTATTTTTTAGAAGTTTTGTAAAAAAAAAAGTTCTCAGATCTCCTGGAGCTGTCGATACTGGCGGTTACTGGTTAGCTCCCTGACATGTGTGCTGGTGACCAAACTCTGGTTTCTGGGAGAGCAGCAAGTGTTTTTTTGTTTTTTTGTTTTTTGTTTTTTGTTTTTTTTTCATTTCGTATCTTTATTATAAGTAGTTTAATGTAAGAAACAATTGTACAAATATAGGAATTTTATATAAATGAATGACTGACTGTTAGTCTAGGCTAAATAGATAAAGAAAATTGCTTCGGAACCAAGGCATAATGAATTACACACATAAGTTCAGAATATACAAACTTTGTTAAACTTACTTACATGATTTTTATATAATAAAATCACCTTGGTCAAAGTATAATGGTGGCACTGGTCTCTTAAAGAAGTGAGCTGTTTTAGTTATATACAAAGCATCCAGGTAGTGGAAAAGTTCCCTGGTTCTTACACATATCCATAGTCCTCAGAATGGACTGAGGAAACCAAGTGTTTGGTGCAGTAGAACAAGCATTAATTCAAAGGATGTTTGTTTGAAATATTTTTCTAATTGTAATGCAATTTTCTATTCTAATGTACCTTTATCAACATTATAAGTCATTAGATATAAATGCTCATACCAATTTGGTAAATTAGTTAACAGTCAAATGATGAACAGATGTCTCATTTTCTACTCCTTCTAAAGTAATGGATTTGGAATTTATGATCTCTAAGGTCTCTTCAAATTTAAAACTCCTATTTTATTAAGGTTCAAATAAATATGTTGTGGCTGAAATATTGTTAGAATCACATAATTAGTAAGGCACAGTGTGGGTGTGAATGTCTGTCGTCTCAGCATTTCTGAGGCAGAGAGAAGATGATTGCAAGTTCAAAACCAGTGTGGGCAACATAGTGATTGGAGAGCCAGCCTGGGTTGTGAACCAAGAACTTGTCTATGATGTTTAATCTTGATTGTCAACTTGACAAGATGTGGAATCAGCTGTGAGGCAGTCCCCTGGGCAGATCTGTGAGGGTATTTCTTGAAAAGATAAATGAGAAGAGAAGACTCTCCTTTAGAATGGGTAGCTCCTTCCAGTGGGTGGCGCTGAGATACTGCCCGGGTCAGAGCTCCTGGTGCCCCACTTCTGCTGGGTTTCCTGAGGTTCAGTGCAGAGCCACCCCGCCGCCGCCTGGGATCTGCTCTGTCGCAGCAAGTGTTCTTAACTGCTTAGCCATCTGTTTAACCACTTAACTACTGTTTGAGTCAGGGTCTCATTATATAGGCTGCTCTTTGACTCCCAATCTTGCCACCTCAGCCTCATGGAGAATGCTGAGATTACAGTCATGTGCCGCTATGCACAACGGTAGAGTTATTTTTAGAAATTTTATACTTAAAACCATTTTTACACATAGTTATTTTGCATGTTGTTGTGAGAGTATACACCACAGCATGATGTGGGGAGCAGAGGACAGCTGGCGGGAGTCAGGTATCAAACTCAGGTCATCGGGCTTGGCTGTCTTCCTGGCTCAGTGATTGAGTTCTTAAATATGACGATCAGAGTCTTCTTGTGGAGAAGAACCTTTCTGACCAAGAGTTAGACTTCCATACTAACTCATGCGTCAGAGGCATGCAGAGTAGTGAGAGATTTAAAAGTAAAAACAGGTTTAGATCTAGTAGCACAGTGCCACAGAGCACTTGACTAGCATGCACAAAGAACCACTCACTAGATGATAACACAGCTAAAACCTGTCTGTCTGTGGGCCTCAGCAAAGCTGAATTAATGTAGAGCTTTATGTAGCTGTAAGCCTCTTCCATTCTGTGAATGCTTTTTGGCCATGAAGAGCAGACTCCAAGGTCAGTTACTTCTATTGGAGGAAGCTGCCTGTTAGGAACCCTCTGCCGTGTGTAAACTCAGCAAGTGCTGGACTAGGAAGTGAGAAACACATGACTCCTCAAAGAAACTTCTGTTTGTTTGTTTGTTTGTTTTTCCAGTGATGCCATCTGCAATTTTGTCATTTGCAATGATTCTCCCCTTCGAGGTCAGCCTATTATCTTCAATCCTGACTTTTTTGTGGAGAAACTCCGACATGAGAAACCAGAGTGTGTTCACCGAGTTGGTGGTCAGCAATATCACAAGACTTATTGATTTGCCTGGAACTGAGTTGGCTCAGCTGATGGGTGAAGTGGACCTTAAGTTGCCTGGTGGGGCTGGCCCAGCGGCAGGATTCTTCAGGTCTCTAATGTCTCTCAAGAGGAAGGGTAGGTCTTGTGCCTATGAAGGGCAGTGGGTCTTAGCTGCTGATTGGCCTTTACTCTCGATTTGAAAAAAATGATGTGTTTTTAAATTTGCTATGTTTGTGCCTGTTTGTATGTGTACCAGGTGTATACAAGTGCCCATGGAAACCAGAAGAGGGCATCAGACCCCTGGGAACTGGAGTCCAGGCAGGTGTGGGGTGCCATGCCAGGTCCTCTGCAAGAGTAACAAGTGCTTTTAGCTGTTGACCCTTCCTCCCAGCGTGGGGCTTTATCCTCTTATCATTTGCACCCTCACTGAGAACTTGTAATTATCCTAAAGCACTTTTGGTGTTTTGACTTCATTTTTGTTAGTAGAACTTTAATGGTGATGAAAATCATCTGAAGTTTGAGGGAGCTTGGGCACATTGTGAAACCCTGTTCAAGAGACAGGGAGGAAAAAACGGAGAAGGAGGAGAGGAGAGAAGGGAAGGGGAGGTGAAGAAAAGGGAACATAGGGAGAGAAGATAGAAAATACAGCATTCAGTCCTGAGAGATGTCTGTGATTAGTTTAGGCTTATCAAGGGCATTTCAGTTTTCATGTCCTGTGAGTATTATACTAAAATAACGTTTTTCAGGTATCTTTCCTTCCTTCCTTCCTTCCATTTCTTCCATCTTTCCTTTCTTTATGAGTTGGTATCTCACTCTGTTGCACAGGCTCAAGTGACTGTCTTACCCTCAGTCTTTAGAATAGCTGGGACTACAGAATGAACTACTTCGTCCAGTTAAAATGACACTAGACAGAGTAAAGTTACCTAGCAGGAGAAGACAGTCAAGGATGCTGAGTAATTGTTGTTCTACAGAGGATGATCTCAGGACTACATCCATACTAGTAATCGTTCTACCACTGCGCTACATGCGTACTTAACCCCTACCCCACCCCCACAGAA
Organism: Mastomys natalensis; assembly: GCA_021653895.1. Classification (NCBI taxonomy): domain Eukaryota; kingdom Metazoa; phylum Chordata; class Mammalia; order Rodentia; family Muridae; genus Mastomys; species Mastomys natalensis. The sequence continues at coordinate 1,655,155 of JAJTUV010000072.1, read as the reverse complement.
AAGGACAAAAAAGACAACAAGAGCTGGATGTGGTACTGCACACCTTTAGTCCCAACACTCAGAAGGCAGAAGCAGAAGGAGCTTGGTGAGTTTGAGGCTAGTCTGGTCTACATAGCAAGCCCTAGTACAGCCAGGATTACATAAAAAGATATTGTCTCAAAAATCAAAATAAATAAATAAATAAATAAATAAATAAATAAATACTATAGTAGTTTGCAAACATTTTCATTCTATGGACTGCTTAGATAAAGTCAGTTCTTACTCCCAAAACAAGCTTTTCTAGAAGTTGTAGCACCACTTGTGTGTGTGTATGTGTGTATGAGATGTGGTGTATATATATGTATATACACATATGTATTATGTATAGTGTATTCTTTGAGAATTTCATTTGTGTATACAATGTTTTTTGATCCTGTCGCCTCTTTCTCTCTGACTCCTTTTGTGTATTCCCATCTGAGCTTCATGTCCTTCCTTCCTTCCTTCCTTCCTTCCTTCCTTCCTTCCTTCCTTCCTTCCTAGTTTGTTTATTTTTAGATAGGATCTCATTATATAGTTCTGGCATGATTAGGAACATGCTATATAGACTATGGTGGCTTTGAACTCCCTAGAGTGAGTGCCCCCTGTCTCTGTTGAGACTCAAGGTGTGTGCCACCTTGCCCAGCTTCTTTATTTAAAAAAAATCCAGAGTCTAATTTGTGATGTTGGCATGCCTGGGGCTGTGGGAGCATGAGTTCACATGTGGCTGCCCCTCCAGAGAAGAATTGCCTCACTTTCCCAGCTGTCAACTGCAGTAGTCCACAGCTAGCTGTGGCGCCTTTGGACCCTCCCCTATCCTGCTGAGATGCTGACTGGCTCAGTCTTGTGCAGGCCTTGTGCAGGCAGCCACAGCTGCTGTGAGGCTGTCATGTGGCCCGCACGTCATCTCCAGAGGAAAGCACTTGCCAGCATTCCGCCACAATCACTGGCTCCTATGTTTTTTGTCCAAGTTCCTCGAATCTTCTGGGGAGAATGCTGGTACTGATGTACAGTTCAGGGTGGAGTCCTCACAATCAGCTATTCCAAGCACTGTGACCATTGTGAGTTTCTACATTAACTGATGCTCACTTTAAAAAGAAGGCTTTCTGACTGAGGTTGAAAGCAGCTCCCATCTGTAGCATCAATATTTAGAAGACAGTTTGACAGCTTGATAATTTAGCAGAACAATAGTAGGTTGCTCCTGCAGGTCAGTGGGCCTCCCTGCCGTGGGCTTCTGATCAGGCTGCAGTGTAGGTATAGATTCCATCCCAGGAAGTGTGGAGTACTACTTTATTTTATTAAATATTACTATTTTATTAATATAAGGAAATCATTAGTCAGGAAGAAATATTTAAACATTAAAAGATCATATCCTCATACATATGCACCACCACATATATGCACACATATACATGTAAATAAATAAAAATTTAAAAATGTAAAAAAAAAAAAAGATTATATCCTATACCAACTCTAGCGACAATTGTCATGAGTTGACAATCATGTTCAGGTTCTTGTTTTTAAATTAAATATCAATATGCTTAAATAAGAAAAGTTTATGCCTCTAGGAATCCATGTTCTGATGTCAAATATGGAGAGAATTGACTGGACAGTTGTTCTGATTTCATTTTTGAGTATATTCCTAGTCTTAAGTTTTAAATTCTTCTTAGATCTTTGTTTACCAATCTTGTGAAATGATAGTATGCTTGAATGATTTTAGAATCGTGGTATTTGTGCTGGTGAAATGGTTCTCAAGTAAAGGCATCTGATGCTAGCCGGATGACCCAGCACCCACATGGTGAAAGGAAAGAACTGCCTTCCAGAAGTCGTCATCTAACCACCATATGTGTGTCTTGCCCCTGCATAAATAAATACACGTAAAAAAAAAATCATTGTATTGATGGCCTTGTACTCTTGATGTAACATAGCCTTGTCCCATGACATTTTTTTTTTCCAGAAAAAGGAGTGGTATTTGGATCTCCATTGACGGAGGAAGGCATTGCCCAGATATATCAGCTGATTGAATATCTGCACAAAAGTAAGACTACTCAACGCTTCAGTGTTCTGTGTTTAATGAAGAATTGCCAGTTTTCCTTTGAGAATTGACTAATGGATTAGTAGGTGCCAACTATCCATCAACAACAACAAAAAGAACTAGTGAGCCGGGCGGTGGTGGCGTACACCTTTAATCCCAGCACTTGGGAGGCAGAGGCAGGCGGATTTCTGAGTTTGAGGCCAACCTGGTCTACAGATGAGTTCCAGGACAGCCAGGGCTACACAGAGAAACCCTGTCTCGAAAAAAACAAACAAACAAAAAAGAACTATTGATAATGTCAGGTGGTAGATTTTTTTAAACATATATTTCCCTTGGAATTTTACATCAGTTATTGATTTGCCTTGTTTTCAAAGATGTAGATAGATTAGATAACATCTATGAAATATAATTCCCTTTTAACTCAGACAGTTCTGGAACAATTCCTTGTTCTTAAAGAATTACGACATTTATTCAAGAAAGCATGATACTTTCATCTTCAGAACTCTGTGGCTACCATATCATTCTTGCTTCAGTTCTTAGTAAGCCTTTGGGTTGTTGTTCTAAGAGCCCAGCTTGATACATTTAAAATACCGACGCACACATGTCTTTAGGACTTACTGGCTGTGAGATGCTGTGTAGGCGGAGCGACAACAGAGGTTGCAGACTCACATCTCAAAAGGGTTTGAAGCAGGAGCGGGAGAGATGCCTCTGTTCTTCCAGAGGACCTGGGTTCAATTTCTAGCACCCACATGGTGGCTCACAACTGTCTGTAATTCCAGTTCCAGGGGACCCAACACCCTCACACAGACATACATGCAGGCAAAACAATGTACATAAAATAAAAATAAATTATTTTAAGAAAATGGCTTTTGAGGCATCTGGATTTGTGGGTTTTTTTGGTTAGTTGTTGTTGGCCCAAGATGTATTACAACCATAACAAGCCATGAGGGATTTAAGATGAGAATCCAGGTTTTCAGCTTGTTTGAGTGATGAGAATAGCTGGCACTCTTCAGCCCAGCTGCTCTGTGGATATGATCTGCTGAGCGCAGGGGTGTGTTCTCCAGTTAGTTGTGGGTCCCGTTCATTCCTTTGCTATCACTTGCCTGGTTCCTTGGGCATGGAGCTCAGACCCTGGAATTGGGGGGACACCCAAAGATGGAAACATGGAGAAGCTTCTTCCAGATCAAACCAAAACTGTGTGTCTTTCTACCTTTCTTCTTAAGAACTAGCTGGGTGGGAGCAGCTTACTGGGAATGACCCTAAGCTTTTGGGAGTTTCTTAGCTGCAGGGTGATATGTTAGAATCATACAGCAATGCAGAGATGAAGAAAACAGTTTTCAGGCACCACAAATTTCCATAGGTGAACTCTGCTCCTTGAGAGTTTGTGAGGAACAAGGATAAGGCGTCCTGAGAGCTGGGTTTTCTTTCCTTTTTTTTTTTTTTTTGAGACAGGGTTTCTCTGTGTAGCCCTGGCTGTCTCACTCTGTAGACCAGGCTGGCCTCGAACTCAGAAATCCGCCTGCCTCTGCCTCCCAAGTGCTGGGATTAAAGGCGTGCGCCACCACCGCCCGGATCTCCTTACTTTTCAAGCTTTTTTTTTTTTTTTTTTGCCGTTGATTATGTTAAATTCAGTATCTAGTGGTACCTCAGTCATCTTCAGATGCTCAGGGGCCCCAAAAGATTTCAAGCTTCCCTAGAAATATTGGCAAAGCTTCCTTTAGAAAGGGTTTTGTGAAAGGTTTTTAAAGGGAAAGATGTTTTATTCTGTGCACATTAATCATGATTCTCTTTGGTTTCTTTTGGCCTGCCCGTGCTGAGCAGACTTGCGAGTAGAGGGCTTGTTTAGAGTACCAGGCAACAGTGTCCGACAGCAGCTTTTGAGGGATGCCCTCAACAATGGGACCGATATTGACTTGGATTCAGGAGAGTTTCACTCAAATGATGTTGCCACGCTGCTGAAGATGTTTCTAGGAGAGTTACCAGAGCCCCTGCTGACTCATAAACATTTTCATGTACACCTCAAAATTGCTGGTGAGTATAAAGAAAGAGATTAAAATATGTTTTTCAATTTAGTGAAGTGCTTTGTGATGTCCTGTTGCTGGTTACTCTCTGGTGGTTAGTGCTCTGGTGTTGGCTCAGGCATCAGGATCCTACTGGCCTCCTTACAGATCTTGGCAGTTAAGTTTGAGTTGATCAGTTGTCGTCTTCTTTCTCTTCATTGTTCCCCTTTTTAAACATTTTTTTTGTATGTTCTGTGCACATGACATAACATGCATATGGAGGTCAGAGGACAATTTATAGGAGTCAGTTCTCTCTCTACCATGTTTGTGCAGTATCTGACGTATCCATCGGGCTGCCTGGTGACTCCCTGCTCTTGAGAATGTATGAACGGAGGCAGAGTTGGAGGGGAGCTGCTGGGAGTCATCCTGTGCGCGGCTCCCTCTGACTCACCCTTAGCCACAGCGTGAGTGAGTGGGGCAGAGCAGAGGGCTGACATCATCAGAGGTGCCCATGGACTTGATTTTCATTCTTTTGGGTATTGCTGGGACTTAACTGTAACTAACATTTTGAGGCCCACATATTTTCCAGAGTGGTTACACTAGGGCTGGAGAGATGGCTCAGTGGTTAAGAGGACCCGGGTTCAATTCCCAGCACTTACTTTGTGTTTCACAACTGTCTGTAACTCCAGTTTCAGGGGATCTGACACCCTCAGTGGGCAGTGCACACACATATTGCACACATACATGGAAGCAAAGACCCATACAAACTTAAAAAAAGCCCCAAAGTGGTTACACCATTTAGTGCTCTCACCAATAGTAGAAGGCTTCGTGCTTTCCATGCCAGGATTTGTATTGCCAATGCTTTTATTCTGGTTATCCTAGTCAGTGTGACTATTTTATTGATAGTCGACATCCAGCATACTCAACTTTACTGACCACTCTTATGACATCTCTTCTTTCCTCTCCGTTCTCTCTTCCCCCTTTCTTTAAATTGACAGGCCTGGCTAAATTACCTAGGCTGGCCTCAAACTCACAATCCTACCTCTGCCTCCTAAGTAGCTAGAACCGTACATAGGTGTGTGTCACCCTGCCTGGCTTGTGTATATTATTTCCCTTGAAGGGATGTCTATTTAGTTTGTTTGTTTTCTTTTTTCTTTTCTTTTTTGTTTTGAGATAAGGTGACTCAGGCTTCCTCTCCTCCTTAATGCTAGGCACACAGCTGTGCATTATCACACCTAACCTTCTACTTAAAGCTTTCCCACGTTTTAAACTTGGGTTGTCTTTACTTGTTGAATTAGATTGACATTATTTCTTATGTTTTGCTTTTTCTTTCTTGTGCTAGGGCTCATGCTTTCCCTGCTAGTGTTCATAGTTACACAGGAAGTACCTTGCAAAGCCCATTAATTGCCTATTTTATTTTACTAATTTTTAATAGTGTTGGTATTTGAATCTAGGCCCTTCCTAAGGTTATTAGCAGTTTTGAATTTGCTCTATGATTGATTTTTTTTTTTTTATTCCTTCTCTTTCTTTGGTGGGAGTGAGGGGAAAATAATAACCAAAATAGCATTGACTTTTTGAGCTGGTTTATTCCTTCCTTTCCAATAATATTTTGTTTTGTTTTCAAGATCTGATGCAGTTTGATGATAAAGGAAATAAGACCAACATACCAGACAAGGAGCGGCAGATTGAGGCCCTGCAGCTGCTCTTCCTAATCCTCCCTCCAGCCAATCGGAACTTGCTAAAGTTACTGCTCGATCTCCTGTATCAAACGGCGAAGAAGCAAGACAAGAATAAGATGTCTGCCCATAACCTTGCTCTTATGTTTGCACCCCATGTCTTGTGGCCCAAAAATGTTAGTATTGAGGGGAAGATCTTTAGGGCTGGATTTTCTCAGGCTGGGCTCCTCCTGTGGGTGCACACTGGTGAGGTTATCAAGGATCCAAGGTCCAGCCTTCGTTGTATGAGGTTGGGAGTTTAGGAGTTAACAAGCTGAGAGCCTGGCTCCTGGAACCTCTCTGTAGGTCAGGCTCTAGTAATCCTGCATGGACACGTTCTGGACGCTGTCACTGTAGCTGCTAAAGAAGCTAGACAAGGTGACTCCGCTCTTAATAAGAATGCTGCTTGGAAATTCAATTGATTTTTAATAATTGAAGGATTAATGCAAATTCATTTTTAAAGGTTTGGGATAGAGCAGTGTGATCCTGTGGGATAATGTTCCAAGCCAACAGAGCGGTCTAACCTGTGCTAACAGTTTTGCTCCCATACAGTGAGTCTTCTTTCATAAAAGAGGCAAGAGAAACAAGAGAAGGGATCATTGCAGTTTGACTGTATTGTGGAAAGATGTCAGCTCTAGTAGCATTAATGGGCAGTTCTGTGGCTGAGCTCCTCATTCTCCACAGAGCCCGTGCTCTTGGCTGCCTTTCTGCTGTCTGTGTTTTGAATCCTAGTCTTAGGTGTCTATGAGCAGAAGTAGGAAGTGAAGAAAGCTCAAGGATTTCCTGGTCATTTTAGGGACACATGTCTGTGCTATTATGTCATTTGAAGTGGAAACCTGATAGCCCAAAGCCTTTCAGGGACATGCACTGGTGAATACTTCCCAGTTCTTAATGCTCTTTGTTCGGTCTCTTTCCACTGACTAGGTCACTGCAAATGACCTTCAGGAGAATATCACAAAGTTAAACACGGGGATGGCTTTTATGATCAAGCACTCTCAGAAACTTTTTAAGGTAGGCAAGGGATGGCTTTTGGTTGGTAATGGACCAGGAAGATGGGCAGGGCAGGGCCTGGAGGAAAGGTACTGTGTGGGGTTGGAGGGCAGAATGGATGGAGGGGAGGCCTGGACATAGAAATAGAATGAGTCTCTCTGTTTCTAACTTTTTAGGTTTTTTTGTTTATCTTTTATGACTGACTTATTCAGCATAATGTCTTCAAATTTATCCAGAGTAACGTGTGGTAGCATTTCCTTTCTGAACGCTGCATAGTTGTTTTTTGTGTGTACACTCTACATATTGCTAATCTATTCATAAGTGAATAAACGTTCGGACTGTGTCTATGGTTAAGCTGTTGTGATGCTGCTGTAAACATGGATGTGCAAACAGTCCTCACAGCCCTGCCTTCATCCTTTTTGATACCAAAAAGGTATCAAAAGTATACATTCCTGGATTATATGGTAATACTTTTACAAAGTTTTCGAGAAACTGCCACACTGTTGGCTGCAGCGCCTGCACTGTTTTCCACGTCTCCTAATAGTAGTGTGGGATCCATGTCCTTACCACTGCTGCTTCTGTCTGATGGTTACTTTCTCATCATTGTCATCTAATGGGGGTGGGATGGGTCTCACTGTGGTTCTGATGTCCGCAGAGATCAGTGATGTGAAATGTGTTTTCATGTCTCTTAGTTACGTTCTATTACTGTGACAGAACACAATGGCTAAGGCAACTTTTTTTTTTTATTTTGTTTTGTTTGTTTGTTTGAGACGGGGGTTTCTCTAAATAGCCCTGGCTATTGTAAAACTCACAAAGTAGACTCACAGAGATCCACTTGCCTCTGCCTACCAAATATTAGGATTAAAGGTGTGCACTACCAAACATGGCTAACCAAGGCAACTTATAAAAGAACAATTTTAACTTAGGCTTACAATTGTAGAAAGTTAGAGCCCGTGATGCTACAGCAGAGGATGGCAGCAGGGATAGCTGAGAGATCAGGAAGCAGAGACACTGGGAACCGTCTATAGTTTTATTTTGGCTCGTGAGTGCCTCATGCTACTTTTATTTTTAAAACAGCAGCAGCTACAGCGGTGCCTTCCTACAGTTTCCTGTCAGATCTGTAGAGGTATATATTTGGTCAAATACGGTATTTTTGGAAAGTGTTTGCTTTTCAGAGTAATCTACCCATTACATAATGTTATGATTCTCTTTCTGTGGCCTGAAAGATTTTTTAGGTCCTAATAGCCACTGAGCCCTGGTTCCCTTTTCTGTCCTCCAGGCTCCTGCTTACATCCGGGAATGCGCCAGATTGTACTATTTGGGCTCCAGAACTCACGTGTCGAAGGTAAGAACAGGAAACTGGTCTCTAAACAAGGGAAGAATTCAGACTAGTGAAGTTTTAAAACAAAGTATAACATTATCCTTAAGCCAGTGGGTTTAATGTTACAGCCCAGATTTGTCTAGTCATGTGTTTTAGCAGGGACAAAGACTGAGAAGGGAGTTGTTGACATAACAGTGCCCTGTGTAGTGTATGCTCTCAGAGATCCTCGCCGGTGGATGTTGTCCTCTACATGTGTGTCATGCACAGACCATATGTTACAGCTTTTCATAAAACCTGTATGTATTTTATTAGCCTATGATCTAAGCAACATTTAAGTACCATTCATACCATTTATTATAGTAAGAAAAGTTCAATCTTATGTAATTCATCTTTTTTAAACAATTTAAATTTAATTAAAATAATTATTTTATGTGTATGTGTGTGTGACTGAGTGTTTTAAGTTTACCACTTGTGTGCAGTAGCCTATGGAAGTCAGAAGGTGGTGTTGGATCCTCTAGAACCAGAGTTGAAGTAGCTATATGAGTCACCATATGTGCCCAGGGCTACACAAAAAAACCCTGTCTCAAACCCCATCCCCCAAAATGTTTATTTTTACTTAAGTGTATATATGTGAGTATGGGCGTGTGCATGTGAGTACAAGTGCCAACAGAGGCCAGATATCCACCCATATTCAGTCCTAGATAATTAGTCCTTATTCAAGTTTGTTCATGTGATTAAACTGTCAAATAGTTAAAAGATTTGATCCCATGGGCAGGAAAGGTGGCTCAATTATTAAGAACTTACTTTACTGGATAGCAACAAGTATTACTTGAAATTAAAGAGCATTTTGAAAATGGAACTCAAACAGCTACAATTGTCTATGGCAATATTCTTTGGTGTTTTTAGACAGGGTATCACTATGTAGCTCTGGCTGTCCTGGGACTAGCTCTGTAAACCAAGCTGTCCCTAGACTCAGAGAGGTCCGGCAGCCTCTGCTTCCGGAGTGCTGGGTTTAAAGATGTGCATTACCACTACCTGGCTTGGCAATATTCTAACTGCATGTTGATTTTCTGGGCAGATCATGGAAGTGGGCCATTCAGAACTCTTTATTAATAGATTTTTGTTCATCTGGTAATTGTATTCACATTTTCATTGTTCCTGGATGTAATAGTATGTCATATTTCCACTCTTCCTTCTTTTGATCAGAGTGATTGTGGGAACCCAAAACAAAATCAGAAACATGTATTAATTGACTTTTTATACATTTTCCTTTAGGATGATCTTGATCTGACAACCTCATGTCATGCCATGTCCTTCCAGCTGGCAAGATCTCAGAAACAGAACAGGGTGGATTCTTATTCCCAGCAGGAGGAGACCCAGCAACACACAGAAGAGGCGCTGAGAGAGCTCTTCCAACATGTTCATAACTTGCCAGACTCAGCAAAGAAGAAACAACTTATCAGACAGGTGCTGGATGCAGGGACGTAGGTGGGCTCTAGGAGTCATGGGAGAGCACCACTCAGAATCACATTTAAGTTTCACTGTCTTTTGGAACAAGCTTTGGCTGGTCTATGGAATGGCAGTGTATTCCTGTCCTGGAGAGAGGTGGAGGAGTGCTTGGCTCTCTGTAGTTAACTGTGCTTAGAACATCTGTAACTCTAGTTACCTAACAAAGTCTCTCCAAGGTTTGTTTGGAGAGAACCAGCAGATCCAATGTATTATTCCAGAACTTAAGTGCTGTATGTTTTCCAGGGATATAATTTCTGAATTTCAGTTTCCAGCTTTGTGGAACAGTATAGTAACATGTATACGTCATGCTTGTATAGGAGGAGAGGATGCACAGTGTGGCTAGCAGAACAGAAGAGGCAGCTCTTCCTAATGGAGTTGTTTGTGGTTAGAAAACAGCCTAAAGCAGGGTCCCAGTGTATTAAACAGGAATTCTGGTGTCTGTGATTGCTTGTTTTGGGGTTTTGGAGGTAAGATTAGATCTTTCATTTGCCATTTTGAAGACTGTGTGATTTGAGTGAGTTCTTACTAGTTGGGAGTCTCTCGGGAGATTTGTCTCAGTCTCTTTGAATTGTAGCTGTACAGGAAGGGCGGTGCATCACTCCGTTCTCCCTTCCTGTGCAGACTCATGGGTTGTTGTGCTTGGCACACCGGTGTTTCTGTCCTTGACTAAGTGGCCTTGTGGGAGGTCTAACATGAAGGCATCAGCATGAGCAGGGCAAAGCAGTGTACCTCATGAGCAGCAGCCATAGTCCCCTAGGAGGGCATGCCCAGTGAACCAGGGCCTCCAATAGGGCCTTCCATCTCTCAGTAGTGCCACAGGATAGACACCCCCAACCACCACCCCTGGCTTTGGAGGACATTGTAGGTTGAACTGCAGCAGACAGCTCTTCATTTCATATTCAGTTTGTACTTTCTTTGGGAAAGGTTGTCTTTATTTTTGGGGGAAGGGGTGTGTCTCTAGCATAAGGCAAGATAAAAAAAGTGTCAGACACTGTTGGGGACTGAGCTGTTTCCAACAATTGGACAAAGTCCCCTACAAGTGTTTGTCATGATCATAGAGATGGTTTAGGAGTGGCAGAAGTCAAGTGAGTGTCAGACATCTGTAATCCCAGCAGTAGACAGGCAGAGAGTTCCAGGACAATCAGAGCTACCCAGTGAGACCTTGTCACAAACACACACACACACACACACACACACACACACACACACACACACAGAGAGAGAGAGAGAGAGAGAGAGAGAGAGAGAGAGAAGAGAGACAGACAGACAGACAGACAGACATAACAAATGAGAGCACTGGTTATAGACTATACAGTGCCTGCCTGTCCCTCCCCACCCCCCACCCGCTTTTTTTTTTTGTAAACTGGAGATGTGTTTGTATACAAAGAGCTGACAGCGTTCAAAGCTTGCATTCAGTCCCTTCCCGTCCTAGCAGTGCTGTGAGCTCTAGTTAGCTTCAGTGCCTTCCGGAAGTTGGCTCAGTTGGTAGAGGGCTTGTCCTACATTCATGCACCCTAGGCTGGATTCCTGACACCTCATAAACTGGGTGTGGCCATCTACATTTATAATGTCAGGACTTGGCAGATGTAGGCAGGAAGATTAGGAGTTAAAGGTCATCCTTGGCCATATAGAGAGTTGAGGCCAGCCTGTGCTACATGAGACTCTATCTTAAAATAAATCCTGGCATATAGTTTGTTAAACGGAGGACTATCGTGGTTTATGCTAGTAACGCTCTGCTTCCAAGTTACTTGATGCAAAAATAATTCTGGTTTACTAGCAGATCTTAGACAAGCCCATTAACCACTCCGGATCTTGGTTTCCTATCTGTAAAACAGGAATAGGGATCCATTAATCAGAGAATCTGAGCCTCGGGACTTCTCTGAGTAATTGAGTACTTTTTGTTTTTGTTTTCTGTTTTTTTTGTTTTTGTTGTTGTTTGTTTTGTTTTTGTTTTTTGGAGACAGGGTTTCTCTGTGTAGCCCTGGCTGTCCTGGAACTCACTCTGTAGACCAGGCTGGCCTCAAACTCAGAAATCTGCCTGCCTCTGCCTCCCAAGTGCTGGGATTAAAGGTGTGTGCCACCACCGCCTGGCCTGTTTTCTGTTTTTTAATGTCCCTTCTGCTTTTGTGATTGCCTGTCAGTCTACCCCATACATGAACAGAGTCTTTGACTTTCTGAGTATCTACACTCATGTATTATTTGCCCTAGACTGCCATTTCTTGATGGCACAATATTATTACAATGTTCTCTGTATTTTTTTGTAGTTCCATAAGCAGTCTTTGACTCAAACGCCAGGGAGAGAACCTTCTACTCCCAGGGTCCAGAAGAGAGCCCGCTCACGCTCCTTCAGTGGGCTTATCAAGGTAAGCCTGTGCTCCTGCTGTCCACAGCAGTTCTCAGGAAAGTTACATCTTATTTTCTTGTGCATAAACAACCTAATTCTGTTCCTTGGAGTCCTAGAAGAAGTTAGTTGGCAAGGGGACAGAGTTTGGAAAAGGCCTTCATTTATTATTTATTTATTTATTTTTAATTAAAGATTTATTTTATATATATGAGTACACCATTGCTGTCTTCAGACACACCAGAAGAGGGCATCAGATCCCATTACAGATGGTTGTGAGCCATCTGTTGTGAGTGCGAAAGCAGCACTGGTCTTCCCTCCTCCCCGTTTCTGAGGACAGGAGTTTCTCTCTCTTCCGCTTTACTGTACAGGCTGCTCTCTGAGGTTTGCTACATCTGTGGAGAAGGGGGCACGCTGAGGACGGGGGTGTTGTTGGACACTGGACTTTCTAATGTCCCAGTGGATTTTGATATCTTTATTCTTGGTGAATTTAATATTTTCACTGTTGTTTCTTTCCATGTTTCAAAATGTCTAGAAATCTTGTTTTTAGAACAAATTGAAAATACGTTTTTGTGTTGTTGCTGCTGTCACTAAGTGTGCAGACTGCTGAGCGTTAGTGCAGTTAGTGAGAGCTGCCATCAGGTGGCAGTAGGTCATAGGGTTCACATTTCTTTCTTTTATTCTCTCATACATTACATCCCTATCTCCATTTTCCCTCCATCTATCCTCCCAGTGTCTTCTCCCCACTTCCCACCTCCCCTCTTCCCCAGATACACTCCCTCTCCATTTCCCTTCAGGACAGAGCAGTCTCTCAAGAATATCCATTGAACATGGCATGTTAAAAATCATTAAGACCTGGTACCTCCCTCATATCAAAGCTGGACGAGGCAACCCAGTGAGGAAAAGGGTCCCAAACACAGGTAAAACAGTCAGAGAATCTGCCGATTCCTACTGTTAGGAGTCCTGCAAGAACACCAAGCTACACAACCACAGAGTATACCCAGAAGACCAAGCTCAGACCCATATAACCCATATAGGGTCTGTTTGTTGCTTCAGTCTTCATGAGCCCCTATGAGCCTTGCTTAGTTGATTCTGTGGCCTGTATTCTCAACCCCTTAGATCCTACAATCCTTCCTTCTTTTCTGTGGGGTTCCCTGACTCTACCTAATGTTTTGCTGTGAGTCTTTGCATCTGTTTCTATCAGTTGCTGGATGAAGCCTCTCTGATGTTACTTAGGGTAGGCACCAATCTATGAGTATAGCAGAATATTGTTAGGAATCATTTCATTGCTGCTTTTTTTTTTTTTTTTTTTTGGTGCTATCCTGGGTTTCTGGGCGGCCCTGTCTCTGGTTCCTGGCCACCCAGGCAGTGTCAGGCGTGGGCTCCCTCTTGTGGCTTGGGCCTCAAGTTTATTTTAATGCCTAAACTACGGCAAGCTAATCCAGAGGTGTTAACTCTATTCTGAGTTCTATTTTTCTTTTAGAAATTGTTTTAACACAGGGCAGTGGTGGCGCAGCCTTTAATCTCAGCAAGAGGCGGCGAATTTCTGAGTTTGAGGCCAGCCTGGTCTACAGAATTCCAGGACAGCTCAGGGCTAACAGAGAAACCCTGTCTCGAAAAACCAGAGAGAGAGAGAGAGAGAGAGAGAGAGAGAAGAGAGAGAGAGAGAGAGAGAGAGAGAAATTGTTTTTAACATTATTAAAATATATAAGTCTACAAATATTAAGGATCCTTTTGACTAAAAATTTAAACTTATTTTATATAACTTTTAATTTTCTCCCCTTTATGCCAAAGTCATTAGCAGTTGCAATTTCATTTAGCTCTAATTTTGATCTGTTTGTTTGTTTGTTTGTTTTTGAGTCACAGTTTCTCTGTGTAGCCTTGGTATCCTAGAACTTGCTCTGTAGACCAGGCTGGCCTTGAACTCACAGAGATCTGCCTGCTTCTGCCTCCTAGAGTGTTGGGATTAAAGGCATTGCACCACCACCACCTGGCAATTTTGATCCTTCTTCTACTTTGTAGAGGTCTGGAATCTAGTCTCTATCCTCATGGATGGTGCTAGTGGCCTTTGGGTCATGGTGCTTGCAGAAGTATTTGGTTTGCTATCTATAATGGAATAAACAAGTGCCTTGTGGAACAGGAGAATATTTGTAAGTCATGTATCTGGTTAGGAACACTGTCTGGAATATAGAAGAAATTCATGTGGCTTAATAGTGCTCAAAATCCAAGCTCATTACAGAACAGGAAGTAGCCCGAATAGACAGGTCTCTCAAGACATGTGACCAGAAAAAGATAGAGAGGTGTTCATCATTACTCGTCATTAGGAACCCACAGCACATGCCATCTCACACCCTCTGGATGACTCTCTCCACAAACCAGAAAACCCTACACACTACTGCTGGGAATGTAAAATGGCACAGCTGTTGGGGAAAACAGTAGGACCATCTCTCAGAAAATCAACAACAGATCGGGCGTGTGCCACGCTTATATCCCACTTGGGAGCATGAATGCAGGCATTTCATGAGTTCGTAGGCCACCTGGTCTACAATGATGTTCCAGGACAGCCGGGTATACAGGGAAAACCCTGTCTCGAAAAACCAAAAAAAAAAAAAAAAAAAAAAGAAAATCAACAACAGAATTCCTTTATGTCCCACCAGTTTCCATTCTGTGTATATGCCAATGAATTGAAAGCACTGTCTCACGGTGAAAGGAAAAGTATCGTCTCAGGGCCCCAAGACCAAGTTCTCAGCATAAATAAGATTTATTTACCCCAGAGGGACTGAAGACAGGGAATAAGAGGCAAAGATAGGAGATAGAGGATGAAGGAGAAAGGGAATGGAACAAGGGAAGGGAGAAGGATATTTGTCTTGGAGGACAAAGGACTACTGCCTCTAGATAGAGAGGAGATGGACATGGCACATAGGAAGATGGTGGTTCATAGAGGGAAAATGGGAAACCCCGTGTTAGGATGAGGTGTTTAACTTTAATTGGGCATGTTAATTAGGTGAGACAGAGGGGACTTTTGATTGTTGTACTTCAGTACTTTGATAACTGGACCTTGGTAGTCAGCCTCAAGGGGAGGAACTGACCAAATAAGGGAACAGATCTTGGTGGCTAGCTTTAGGAATGTGATCTAGTGGTTTTAATAAGGCAGAGGGAATGAGAGAGAAGGGCAAGGCCTGCCAGAGCCATGCTCCTGCTTGGGCTGCCTAGAGTCCCCTCACAGCGAGTTATCTGTGTAGTGTTCATGGAAGCATTGTTTACAGTGAGCAGCCTAAAGGTTGAGGACTGCATATGAGAGGTGTAGAGAGAGTGGAGGATTTTCCATCCTCAAAAAGGAAGGAAAGTCTGACATACTCCTCACCACAGGGGCCCTGAAGAACATGCTAAATTAAATCTAAAGCCAGTCACAAAGGTAAACGTTGTACAGTTCTGCTCATTTGAGGAACTAGAGTGGTTAAAGTCACTAGTGATGAGCAGTGGCCAGAGTATGGAGGGAATGCGGGGTTATCTCTTGTTTAGGTGGAACAATGAATGGGTGAGCTGCCTCAGTTTAATGACACTGGGGCTTTAGTAAAGCACTGAAGTGTATACTGAAGTGGATAAGGTGCTAAGCATGATTATAATTGTTTTTTTTTTTTTTTTTTTTTTCTTTTTGAGACAGGATCTCTTAGTTGTTCTTGGATACATGTGGTTTTCAGTTTGCTTTGAGGTGGGTTGGCAGTTCGTGCCCAAAATGTGGTGTTGCTCAAATGTAGGAGCTTTGGTTATTATTCACCTCTCCACCAAGGGAGCACTTAGAGCTTCAGAAGTTATGAGGATAAAACATTTTAGAACATTAGTTTTTTCTTTTGTTATGTCACTATCAGCTGAACCCAGGGCCTCCTAAATGTGAGCAGGCACTCTCCATCGAGCCACATCCCAAGCCCAGAGCAGCAGCTCTAAACACAGATGCTGTAAGAGCAAACGCTATGACGCATAGGGGCGAGGCAGTTCCATTATACGTGAGATGTTTGCACTGAGAGAGCATATAGGCCCTTCACTCAGTAGCTCTGCAGTGAAGTAGTTCAGTACTGTTTTTATTTGTTAGTGGTCCTGGGGATTGAACCCAGGGCTTTGTGCATGCCAGGTCTAACTCAGAATGCCGTTTTGAAAATTTGCTGGAAGCTTTATAGCTAGTCTCCAGGATCCTGGCATTCCCAGTTCAGCATTTCAAATGATTCCTGCCTTCTGAAGGGGAATATACAGGTCTTATTTTAATAGCATTGTGTGTGTGTGTGTGTGTGTGTGGTGCTATTTGGCTTCTTTTTTAAAAATCTATTTGATTTTTAGGTCTTTTAAAAATTAAAACTTTTGGGAGGTAGAGACATGACTTAGCAGTTCTTATAGAGAGGACCAGAGTTTAGTTCCCAGCACCCATATTTGGCATCTTACAATGGCCTATAACTTCAGTCCAGGGGATCTAATGCTGCTGCCCTCTGTAGGCACCTATACTCATGTTTCTCTCTCTCTCTCTCTCTCTCTCTCTTCTCTCTCTCTCTCTCTCTCTCTCTCTCTCTTCTCTCTGTCTAACACACGTGCACACACACACACTAAATTTAAAAAAAAAAATCTTAAAAAAGTAGGAACTTTTAGAGATTTGCTTTTCCCCCAGTTTTACAGAGGTGTGTCTGACAGTGGGTCCTGCACTGACCTCTTGTTTGGGAAGATGGTTTTCCTCTAGAGCATGTCATGTAAATACCTGGCCTTGCTGTTGTTAGTTATAATGCAGAGGTTAATGCTTTAGGTCTTTAGTTCAGCTTAATTTTTTTGGTGTTTTATTTTTGACAGTGTTCTTGTTTCAGAATTCAGATTTATTCTGCAGGGGAAGGGAGGCTTCTCTAAGATGGAGCCGTTACTGTCCTCTGCTGGAGCAGCTCACATCATCGTCTGGTTCTTCAGAAGACCTTGTATTCATGTTCTGTGTGTTGGTGGTCATGTGACCGTCTTGAGACGGCCTGGGGCCTTTTGTAGCTGTATTAGGAACTCTTAGTTTCTGCACATTTATTAGTCCTGTGTGAGGAAGGACAGAGAAACAGAATCCTAGAGGAGACCCAGTCTGTGGTTCCCTTAGTGAGGAGGAGAAGGACCCTTAACAGCTGGTAGAGAAACCACACCCATTCTTCCAGAAAAGCCCAACCCTCAAGAGTGATGGGATCCTTCCTGCTCACAATGAACTGTTTTTCATTAGCTAATATTAGGTCGTTTAAATTACCCAGAGAAACAGTCATTCGTGGTGTTTGCTTATGCCTTCCCCTCCTTTACATGACATAGCTTCAGTCTGTACAGAAGTTAGCAGGATGCTGTTGAGTTGTTTTTTTTTTTTTTTTTAAACTGAGGAAGTCGTAGTTTTGAAAGCCAGACACCTACAAAATAATAAATGCTCTTAAAAAAATATTTTCTGTTCCTAAATCAGCGCAAAGTCCTGGGCAGTCAGATGACTTCAGAAAAAAACAGTTCTCCTGCTCCAGAGTCTGTGGCCATGGGGGAACTGAAGAAAGCCAGCAAAGAAAATACAACTTGGTAAGAGCATACATTTGTCTGTCTGTCTCTGGGAAGGAGGCTGATAGACTGGCACTTGCTCTGCCGTGCTCTGGGTCAGTCAGCAGTGCTCACAGCCCTTTCTGTAGTTCACACAGACCATTCAGTGTGCTCTGAGTTCAGGAAAGATGAAGCGCGTGGATTAGTTTGCTTCTGTTGCTGTGATAAACACTGGATGCAACTCAGGAAGGAAAGGGTTTATTTCCTTACAGCTTGTTCACCATGGAGGGAAGTCAGTGTGGAGCGCAGCCAGGAACCGGAGCGGAGGCCTGGAGAGCACTCTAAGCTTGGGTTTGTTTGTTTGTATTTTGTTTTGTAGAACCTAAGACTGTCTGCCCAGGAGGCACCCTTACACTGCCTGTGTCCTCCTGCATCCATCATTAATCAAGAATATGCCCTACATGCTTGCCTGCAGGCCAGGCTGATGGAGACATTATCTCAATTGAGGGTCCCTCTCCCCAGATGACTCTAACCAGCATAGCCAGTTACAAGTACAGATGAGCAGTACAGCCTGATAGCTGTCAACAAATGCTGCAGAAATGTCACAGGGCAGGTTAGCATTTAAGCCAGCCCTCCCTGGCTCTGCATCATCTGTGGGCAGTCCTTCAAAGTATGCTAGGCTACTGCATTAAGCTGCCCATAGCCAGTTAGCATGGAGGATAACCTCTGTCAGTAAAGGAGCACTGATGTCTGACCATCTAAGCCACCATACATTTTCTCATTGCAGGTCTTCTCTGGCTCTCCAGCTGTCACAGTGCACCAATGAGATTGAAATGGTCTGAGGCAAAGAGAGAGGGGAGAAAAGGTACTAACTGGAGCGCCTCTGCCCTTACTGCCCGGGCTTCTATCCTGTGTCTTCTTGGTCAGCAGTTTTCCCATTTGCGATGTCCAAGGTGGTATACTTGATCTCATAGAGACTTGGATACTTATTAGTCTACTTAGCACGGCCTTCAGGTGCCGAGGGGCAGAGTTCCAAACGGACTCACTGATGCCTGCTGTGGACAGACAGAACCCACCGCACATCAATTGTCTTAAGGACAATGTTAAACAAGATGGCACAGGTACACATGTGAGCCTGAGAACGTCCATGCTGAGAAGACACTCAGGAAAGTCATGTTTCTCTTCTCTGCAGGCTTGAGTAGTCGTGGAAGAGGCTGGGAAGCATGTCTGCATGGTTTTGAAGCTGTTTAGTTCAGAGGATTGTTCTCATGGGTTGTTCTGAGCTTTGCTGTTAAGAAGCCGCTGTGAGCAGCCACGGGTCTGCACAGCTGAGATCCCGGCACTCAGGAGGGCCGGCAGGAGGGTTTCTGGAAGTTCAGTTGCTACTCCATGTATCAGCAGTGGAGAGAGCTCATGTAGACATGTAGCTTAGTGGTAGAGCACACTTGTATGGCCTTGGGTCCCATCCCTGGGACAACAAGGTCACTGTGATGAATCTTTCTTCTCTTCTAGACAATTAGGCTATCATGTGGTTTCTTTTTACTTTGGTGAATGGCCGAGCTCTCTTCTCTTCCTGCTTTCTTTTGCACAGTGTTGTGCTACTGAAGCAAGCTCGGTATTTGAGTTATTCTATCCAAATATTTCTTTTTAAATGTTTTTTAAAAAACACTTTTGAAAATTTCTTTTTGAACGCAAAGTATGAGTTTTTTTTTTTTTTGAAGAATATGCTGTTTTGTATTGTTAGACTTTTGTTACATTCATATTTAAAGATAAGCAGAAAGTCACGTGTTTCCATCTTGTCAACTCCACTTGGAAAGAAAGCAGCAAGATTTCTTCAGGAGAGCCGAGGCTTGCCGCTGACGCGACACCTTTTGGTGGATGGGGAATGGCATCCTCTGTGTCAGAGCACCCCTCCTCCACCTTCCCTGTCCTGAGGACATGCCACTCTTGTCTTCCTCTTCAGCCTTTCAGTTTTACTCTGGGTTTGTGTCTGCCAGCCCCTCCCTCGCTGCCTTCTGTTTACTGTTATCTTTGTGATGATGGGAATTGATTCAGCACCTCACAAAGGCTCGACGATTGAGTTACACTCTGAGGCAGCTCCCTCCTTTCCTAAAAATGCTTTCCTTCTTTCTTTCCTTCCTTCCTTCCTTCCTTCCTTCCTTCCTTCCTTCCTTCCTTCTTTTTTTTTGAGACATGAATTCTCTCAGGTTTTCAGGTTGGCATTAAGCTTGCAATCTTCTCACTTCTGCCTCCTGAGTAGCTGGGATTTTAGGCATTATGTAGGATTACCATATCTGGCTTGTTTCTGGCTAATTGAGTTTAAGTTCACTACTCTTCTCTCTTGTATTTCACCCTCTTAGCACCTTGTTCTGCCTCCACAGCTCAGAGCTGGCATCTTGAGCTCTGATCTCTCTAGCCTCCGTGCAGCTCAGAGCCTGGCTACCTCTCTTACAGGACAGTGGATGGAATTCTGGCTATTTTCCACACTGAGGTTGAAAATACCTCAGGAGAGGATAGTGCAGTGTCCTGTCACTATCAATAGCATGGTGGAGACGTATGCTCAGCACAGGGCTTCTTAGAATTCTGTGTGGAGCTGTCCTGTGCATTATATAATATCTAGCAGCTTTGACCCAGCAGATGCCACTAGCATTCTTCCCTCAATTGTGACAACGGAGAGTTCCTCCAGATGTACCAGGATCCCTTGAGGATACAGGGGCAAAATCACCTCCTCATCAAGGGGCATTATTTTCAGCAGTCAGATCTTCCTAATTCTTTAAAGTCCGACTGAACCCTCCCACCCGAAGCCTTGTCTGGCTAACACAGCCAGACAGAATACGTTTCCGCTGAACTCTTGTCAACACTACTGAAGTCTGGACCTTGACTATGATTTGTGTTATTTACTTCATCTGTGTTGTTGTTTCCCTGCATCTGGTTCTAGGAGGCAAAGCAAGATGTCCTGGTTAGGGACAAATCATATCAGTGTTCTAGTACTTGCCTAGCATATGCAGTGCCCTGGGTTCAGTTCCTAGTCCCTCCAACACACACGTGCACACCCACCCACCTACAACCCTTTGCTTTCTCCTCTGTCTCAGTAGTGTCAGCGGCTTGGTTTTAGTAAAGGGTAGTGCTGCTAACAGCTCAAGCTCCATACTCCCTTAGACTTGGCTCAGTTCTCCATTTTAGTGTGTAGTAGCTGCTGGGCCAGGTGAGCGTCTGTGGGCTGCAGACTCCAAATCTGTGACATGACAGCATACTACCTCCCATGTAGGATACATGAGAAAATGTACACAGGGACCTGGGGCAATAATGAATGTTTTAAAGCATGTCTAATTATCTTGTTTCTCTTTTAACCTAGGATTCTTCTGAAGGCTCTACTTACTTCTTCTGTTCTTCACAGTGAAGTTTCTCTTCGGTGGGACAAGTGTGATTTCTGTTTTCAGTGAAGTTTGGACTTGTAGTTTGCTTGCTGCATTTTGACTTGTGAAAGCCAACTCAAACCTGACCCGACTGATACCTCTAACCCACTCACTGGATGTCTCTGAAGCCGTGCCTCTGAGAGAGTGTCACACTCTGTGTTTGTTTTTAATGTCAGGAAGCCATTAGCTGCCTGCCCAGCTTACACAGTGCAGCAGGCAGGCAGGGCCAGCTACTCTTACTCAATGTGCTCAGGTTCTGTTTGTTCAAATAGAAAATTTTGTGTTTAATTGCTAGTAATATTTTTTAAAAGTACTGTAAGTCTTAGTGGATTGTTATTATTCTTAACTGGTATTTGAGGCCTTCCTCTGTGTTGTTAGTATTGAGTAACTGCTTGTTTATTTACTTGTTTTAAAAGCCATTATTTTGATGGATAATTAAGCTAAATGCCTTTGACCCCTTTTCATTTTGAGCTTGAGAAATCTCTTTATCTTTGTGTTCAAAGAATTTACAGCTTTCCTAGACAATCTATTATTCTTGTGTCTAATATAGAGGATTTGACCTGCCAATGAGAAAGAGTTCAGTACAGTATATTTAACAGACCTCAGTTATTAAGCTGCACCCCACGCCCCTGTCTTCCCCTTATGATGTGAGATGACTGTGTGGTTGTTACCTTGCTTCCTTCATTATCATTCTCTCACCTTAACCTGGCTGGTGCCACTGCAACACCCTGTGCTTGGTTACTGTCACTTGGCAAATGTTGTGATGTGCTTCATAGAGCTTGCTGCAGTGTGCATACGGTGGAAACTGAAGTTGGTCCAGGAGGGGCTGGTTGGCTTCTGTAGGGTCCTGTCACGTGTTCCTAGGGATCAAATATGCTGCTCAGCTGTTTCCTGAGAGCAGCCTGCAATCAGGAAAGGCATGCGTGACAGTCTCTGCAGGGTTCATAAGATTTAATAAGAGTTTCCACAGGGAGCATTTGTGGTGTGTCCCCTTGGTCTAGAACAGTTGCTTCCTGCCCATCTCCTTGTCCGGATGGGTACAGGAAGTGATGAAGCATGTTGAGCCACTGTCTAGTGAGCTGCAGGTGGCAGTTGAAGATGTTGAGGTGTGGGACCTGGCTCTGTGGAAATGTGCAACCATGCTCACCCTCCTGTGGGGAACCAGATACCCAGCAAAATACGGTTCCAGGCTGACGGTAGACAGTAGAACAGTGCTGTTGTTGAGATGAAGGCTGATGTGTCTGTCTGTCGGCCCTCTTTATTCTACACTGTTTGTTGCCCTCACAGCAGTGCTGAAGGAGATGGTGATATTTGCCCTTCGAGCTGGATAGTTTGGGAGCGTGGAGGTGTGTAATCTATAATGACTTTTAAGTTCCTTTCTCTAAAGCAGTTGTAGGTCATCCTTAAGGATCTTTATTAGCAAATTCATTTGTCTAGGGTTCTGACTCTTTCTGGTGGTGGTGTTGCTAAGAAAAAGGTTTTTTTTTTTTACATTAAATTTCTAGTGCCAGGTATATAGTGAGGTCAAACAGAAATCCCTTTTGTAATGTCAAATCAGAGACGCTCTCCTCAGCATGGAGCTTGCTTTAAGTGTTCCACCATGCTGTCATGTAGCACCATGCGGAGCTAGCCAACAGTGCCTTGATGCATCCAGGAGCTGTATACTCCGTGGAGAGAGAGAGAGAGAGAGGAAGAGAGAGAGAGAGGAGAGAGAAGCAGAACCGAGGAGGCGAGTGTGGGTGAATGGAAGCCATGCCCAGGGGTGGTCTGGGTGAGGGTGGTGAGAGAGGATGTCCCGTGCACGTGCTCTCTGTAGCTGGCCTCTTGGGCAGTTAGTTACCACCTGTATTTGGGAATGTGTATTTTATTTATTTATTGGATAGTCATTATTGCTTTAAGGGTATTTTAGGTCATTTTTTCTTATAGAAGCTGTGATCCAGTGCAGAATAAACTTGAGGAAAAGCATAACCTGTGTCTTGTAATATGTGGCTGTTCTAACCTGTGGTATCTTCTGGGAAAGTCAGACAAAAGCTCCATCACTGTCACAGAAGGTTGCTGCTGCCCTTCTGACAAGGAGTACAGTTGCTGTTTTTGAGCCAGTATTTAACCAATGTTTTTAACCTTTTGTTTTTTTGAGACAGAGGTTTCTCTGTGTAGCCCTGACTGTCCTGAAACTCACTCTGTAGACCAGGCTGGCCTTGAATTCAGAGTTTTCTGCCTCTGCCTCCCCAGGGTTGGGATTAAAGGCATGAGTGGCCACTGTCCAGCTGACCTGTGTCTTAAAGGATGTTTATAGTATTTATTTTCCTTGTTGGAGCAATCTCTTTGACAGAACCTTTCTTTTCTTTCTGGGGTTGTCATAGGCTTTGATGATGTGTCAAAGTGTCGAGTGGTTATTGTTGCCAGAGGGACCCAAGTCTGAAGAGACAGCTCAGATCTGATTTGTATGTGCACTAGGTAAATGGATAGAGGCTATGGGCCCTTTCTCTGACGTTTCACAGAAGTGGATTTTCTCACTGCGATCAGTGATCAGGTGTGAATCCGCCCCCGCCTGTCCTCCTGCCCCCATTCCTCACCACACATGCACTGTGTGGGGAACAGCTGGGAGGCTCATTGGTTGTACCCAAGTGCCAGGACTCTGTGGAAGCACAGCCTGAGGTCCTGAGGAGCCCACAGCTGTCGGTCCACACAGAGAGTCAGGATTGCTGAAGAAGCACCCTGGAGATGAGGCAGCACAAGATGCTGACTGACAGGCTGTGCCCTGAGGTCTGTTCTCTGTGACATCCTTTTCCCTGGAGACAGCAGCATCCCTGCTCTCCTACACCCCAAAGTCTGTAGACTAAAGTGAGGATCCAGAGCTAAACCAACAGGCTGTCCTAGAGTTTGGAGAGGATGTGGCTTCCTAAGATGGAGCTTTTGTGTGACCTTAGTGCCTAGCAACCTGAGGGCCGACTCCCCGTTGAAAGCTGGCTTACAAGACAGCTAATGTGAGAGCTGTATGCAGTCGATGGAGGTAGGCCAGTGAGGAGATGGAAGAGAAATAATAGCCTGAGTGCTTTGTCACCGTGGAAACTGGAGTTTGTGAGGCCACAGCCCATGCTGAAGAGCTTTTGAGCATGCCCCTGACATGCTTGGTCCAGTGTGCTATAGAGAAGGCGTTCTCTCACCTAAGGCCCTTCAGCAATGCTTGCCTGTGTGCTCTGTGTGCTCACTGGGTCACTCACTCGACCCCCAAAAGATTTCTTAGGAGAAGGTTATTATTTGTTATTTTTGATTATTTTGCATATATATATGTAATTGTAAAGAAACAATATTATCTTTTATATTCATGTAATACTCTGAAATTAAATTTTTTCTGTTTCATATCTGTGGGTTCTGACTGGTCTCTTAACTCATGTTGCTTTGAAGAGAGGTAGCTTCCTGTCCTAAGGAACATGATACTCTACAAAGGGCTCTTCATTGGTTTGTTTTCTAATGGGGCAGGGTATGTGGGTGGGTTCAACTTGAGTGGGACTTTGGCCAATGGAAATTTAGATGAGATAGCACACCTTTCTTTCTTTCTTCTTTCTTCTTTCTCTTTCTTTCTTCTTCTCTCTCTCTCTCTCTCTTTCTCTCTTTCTTTCTTTCTTTCTTTCTTTCCTTTCTTCCTTCCTCTTCTTCCTCTTCCTCCTCTTCCTCCTCCTCCTCTTCGTTCTCTTCTCTCTTTTTCTTTTTTTTTTTTTTTTTTTTTTTTGAGACAGGGTTTTCTGTATAGCCCTGGCTGTCCTGGAACTCACTTTGTAGACCAGGCTGGCCTCAAACTCAGAAATCTGGGCCATAGCCCACATTTCTAATCCTAGTACTTGGGAGGCAGAGTACTAGGGGTGAGTTGAGGCCAGTCTAGACTACATAAAGAAGATCCTTTCAAAACAAAACAAGGCTGAGGCTGGGCATGATAGCACACACCTTTAATCCTAGCACTTGGGAAGCAGAGGTAGGTGAGTCTATGTGAGGTCGAGGTCAGCCTGGTCTACATAGCGAGTTCCAGGACAGCCAGAGCTGTTTAGAGAGATCTTGTCTCAAAAAACCAAAACAAACACAACTAAAAACAACTTTGAGTCCCTGGGGTAGGTGGCCCCATTCCTTGAGGAGTGCAGGTTGTCTAAGTTGCTGCCTCGCTCTGAGTTATTCCATATTGTGTGGAGGTGGCTCTTGGGCTGTGTACCCCCAACAGACTCCGTTTTACAAAGGACACCCAACTCCCTTTTAGGTTGTCTTTACTCTTTGTGGGTTGGTATTAAGGATTGATTAATTCAGTTAAACCAAATCTGTGGGCAAAAGAGAAAGGAAGGAAGCCATCCCAGGCCAGAGGAGTGAAGAGTCCACAGCCAGTGTGCTGTAAAAGAGCTAGTTCAGAGAAACTTGGAAGACTTCAGTTGTCCAGCTGGACACAGCCGGGGCACTCTGGACACATAGCGGCCATGGCAATTGCAGACTTAAGTCTGTACTTGAGACAGTCAAAGTTATCACATTTTATGATCAGTATCTATGGCAGTGGCTCAGAAGGGGCAGAAATAACCTGAGATAAAAGTATAATATGAAATAGGCATGCATTGTTTATTGACAAGAATACATTCTGAGAGCTGGGTGGTGGGGAGGCAGAGGCTGGCTAATCTTTGTGAGTTCGAGTCCAGTCTGGTGTACAGAGGTAGTTCTCGGACAGCCAAGACTACACAGAGAAACCCTGTATTGGAAAAAAAAAAACAAACAAAATTAAAGCCAAGCAAACTAAAACCAAAATAAGAGTTCGTTCTGAGAAGTGCACCATTATAGTCTTGCTGTGGTGTGGCTTCATAGAGTGTACTTACACATGTGGTCTCAGGAGGCACAGGAAATAGGATGCGAGGATGCTCGTGGCATAGTGTACCTGGCTGCTTTGCAGAAAAAAAAATTTTAATAGTAGAGGAGTCCTTCCTAAAATAATGATAAAAAGTATATAGTGGTGAGCAGTAACATGGCTGTTTACAACCAGGGCCAGTATGTACTGTTCATAATTGTGTGGGCTACCCTTTCGTACGGCTGGCGGCAAAGTAGATTGTTTTCTACCAGCACCATCAGTAATTCATAAATAACATACTACTCTGTGGATAACAGTTATGACTTCCCTAGGCCCTGGCAGTTTCAGCTCTGTGACACTTTTATGGTATACAGTCTCTTGTTTGAAACATTCACGGCCCATAACTGCATATATTACAAGCATTATATCTAATGTTAAAAAACGAGTCACAAATGTAAGTACCTCGACTGTAAGCATCAGAGGAGCAGATGGAAGCAGGGGGTAGCGGGGAGAGGGCCAATGTGTAAGAATGCTTACTGGGCAAACAGCAGGCACTGAGTTCAGATCCCCTGCACCCACAAAAAAGCCACTCTGGACTTGGGAATCTGTAATCACAGTGCGGAGGTGGGATGGGCAGACAGGTGGATCTTGCTGGAAAAATGGTGTGTTCCAGGCTCTGTGAGAGCCCTGTCTCAATCCGGGGGTGGGGGTGGGGGGAGTGGAGCTTGTTCAAGCAGGATGCTGATGTTCAGCCTCTGTGTACACAGTAAGCTAGAAGTAACCCTGATGGGCTTTCAGGGTGCTTCAGTCTATGGATACTCTCTGTGTGTCATGTGATCTGACCTGTTGGTGGCACTGCAAAAGTCCACTGTGGAAACAGCATTTTCTTCAGATCTGTCCAGTTTGGTCTTCACATGGTTGTGCTATAATACCATGAGCAGTTGCCTCTGTGAGGGAATGTCAACCTGAGAGTAAGAGCCTGTGCTCCATAAAGGAAGTCCTTTGTTTGATTTGCCCTGCTTCAGTCTGTGTAAAAGGCTGTGTAGGAATCTGCTCTACATGCTTATAGTCCTCAGACTCGGAAGCTTCTAGAAGGAAAGTTAGAGGTTCAGCTGCCTCCCTATGTTCTCCTCTCTCTCTCTCTCTCTCCTCTCTCTCTCTCTCTCTCTCTCTCTCTCTCTCTTTCTCTCTCTGAGACAGAGTCTCTTTGTAGTCCCAGCTGTCCTAGAACTTGCTATGTAGACCAGGCTGGCCTCAAACTCACAGAGCTCCACCTGCCTCTGCCTCCTGAGTGCTCTGGTTAAAGGTGTGCACCACCATTCCACCAATTTTTAACATCTTAGAAAAGAGGTTTGTTTCATACAATGTATAGTGCAGGACATGGCTTGTGTATTATGTTTAAATTTATGGGTCATTGAGGACCAGAATAAACTCTGCATTGTATTAGTGTCGAATCCATTATACATTATATGAAGCAAACCTCTTTTCATTCATGCTGGACATGTGAACTCTAGGATGCTAATAACTGATGGCTAGGCATGGTGGTAGTTCAGTTCCTAGCACCCACATGGCACTTCACAACTGTCTGTAACTCCAGTTTCAGGTAAACTGAGCCCTCCTCTGGCCTCCACAGAAGATGCTATCCTCACATGTGGATGTAGGGGTGGCAGCCTGTGGGTAGCTTTGTATCCAATGGCAGGGCTGATTGAAGGCTATCTGAGGGAAAGAAGGCTCTCTGGGAGGAAGTGTGTGGGCAGGGTGACATGGGAGCCACCGAGGAAGTCTAGCTGTGAGCTGTGCCATGTGTCCTAAGCACAGTTGGCACAGAGTAGTCATGAGCACAAGGCCTGAATTGAGCCACTATGAGGGATTCTGACTAATTGGTGCTTAGTAAAGAAGGAGAGAAGGAAGACCATGCTAGCTCTCAGCCCTGACGGGAGGAGCACCCACTGCATTTTACATCGTACATCACAGGGTGGCTACACTGTGAACTCACCCAGGTCAGACCTCTGGTGCAATCTGTCCTGGCCTGATGTCTGATGGTCCCCGATACTTCCTCTGCCTTCCACTGTCAAAAGTCAGCAGAACTTGCTGTGTTAGCTGTTTTAATTTTTTTCCACACACCAAGTCTTCAAGATATAGCATACATTTGCACAGACATTATATCTCAAGTCAGAAAGCCCATATTTAATTTCTAGTGTCCACTCAACAAACAAACATGTTGCCTTCAGGCATAAAGCTGTCCAGTGTGTCTGTAATCACCATTTTGGCCACTAGGTGGCGGAAGTGACCTTTCACTCAACGCATTAGGCAGTAAGCTGTAGAAATCTTCCTGTCTTTGGCATATTTTAGACAGAAGTGAAGTGAGTTGGATATATCAAAAATTTTAAATTTAAAATTAAAAATTTAGTCTAGGGTAGATGAGTTGTCATACCAGGTGGAAGGAGGGGGCTCAGTCCTACGAGTTGTCCTCTCGGTGCGCGCGCGCGCACACACACACACACACACAACACACACACACACACATTGATAAAACTCCTTTGTCTAGGAATAACACACCTGTTTCCTACTGTCCTACAGGCTAATCCCCATGTAGAAGTCACTTTATTAAAAGGCAACAAATTAAATGTTCACATTTAAAGCTTTCATATTAAGCTGTAACTGTAGAGAGCACAAGGGGAGTTGTTTTAGGGGTGCAAAGGAACCCACTGAGGTCACCGATGGGGAGGGCAGTGGGGGGAGCAGTGAGGGAGGGCGAGCATAAACAAAGCATAAGGATATGTATGTGTGTAAACATCACAGTGAAGCGTGCTGTCCTCTATGCAGTAACTAGCCATTTTCAAATTATAATTTATTTATATGTATGTGTGCATGGTGTGTGCGTGCATGTGTGTGTGTCTGTGTGTGTGAGTGCTTGTGTGTGCTCGTGCGGGTGCATGCACACCACACCTGACATGTATGTGGATGTCCAGAGGACAATCTGGTGGAGCCAGTTCTCTTCTCCTGCCCTGTGGATGGGGAGTGACCATAGGTCGTCATCCTTGGCAGCAAGCACCTTGATCTGCTGAGCCTCTTGCTGGATCATAACTAATAACTTTTAGAACTTAGCAAGTGGAACGCGTTTCTTGTGAGGAACATTTTCTTCAATTAAAGAAATAAAGGTCTGCGATGTGATATGAAGGCGCCTCAGCTGTGAGCTGATGTTTAAGAGAGCCTTCCTTGTTCCCCACACTGAAGGGAAGCAGCCCTCCCAGCCGATTGTGAGTCCTTGCTGGCCCCTGCCACCCTCGTATTTCTATTTTATATCCAGAATGAGGAAACATCCTGGAGAGGCAAAGTTCTTTCTGTTGCAAGAGTTCTGGTGATTGGCCCAAGTGTGGAGACTAGCCGCTCAGCTTGGTGTCCAGTGCTGTTTCATCAGCATTGTCTCTTGAGAGGTGAGGCAGTTACAGCCAGCTCAGTGTGTAGACAAACTTCTGAGCCTGAGCACCTGGCTCCTGCTGTGCCTGTTCTAGGTTGAAGACATATCTGTTGCTGCTGCGCCAGAGGAGGCATCAGAACCGTGCTGAATGAATGGGGGAGGGAGGAAAACGCCTCACAGGTGGTTTAGAAGCTACTGTTCTGGGGAGGGGGACCACACAGCCAGCCATCTGCTGGCAGGTTGGTCACATTGGACCCCTTCCACCATGGAGGGAGCATGGTTTGTCCTAGTGAGAGATGTTTATTTGCCATCCCTTCTGAAATACTTCTGCCAGCCCATCTGTGTGTTCATGGTACGCCTGTGTCACTGACATGCTGTCCCACACAACATGTTTCTGACCAGGGATCTCATCTCAGAGTCACCCACAGTCAGCAACAGATCTGGTGCTTATGCAAATTTACTAATTTGACCACATGCCCCTGTCCTAGAAGCAGCCTTGAGGGTGTGGTGAAACTGGCCGCTGGAGTGGTGGTACTGCTTGGCCAGGGAAATCAGAGCTGTTTTACAGGATGCTGCATGGACCTGAGGCCTCACTGTTCCAACTGCAGAAACGAAGCCAGGATTCAGGGGGGCTCCCCTCACCGTTAAGTTACTATCTCATTCTTGAGGTTGATTGCAGCTCTGCTGTCTTGAGGGTCTCATCCTGATGGGGAAGGTGACTATGGGACACACACATTTCTGTTGACATTGTTAGACTCAGGACAGACTGCCCTGCACAGTCAGGAGAGAGAGCTTAGCAACGGTGGGCTCTGCTTAGCGTTTCCATAGCAGTGCCAGGGGCACTGCAGCGGGAGAGCAGAGCCGAGGATGCAGATTCGATTTGGTGGCAGAAGGTCACTCCGCCAGGTAAAGGATCCTCGCTGGCTTCTCTTCCTCGAAGAAACAGTATACCTGTGTAAGAGAGCCAGAGAGGCCTCTGGTAGGTCGGGGTGCTGCCACATCTGTCTTCTGAGAGTTTTGCAAATGGCCCCTCCAGAGTTAGTCACCAGGAAGTGATGCAGTTTGGCCACCAGGGGCTGGGTTGGTGCTGCTCTGGGTTGTGGTAACTCTGCCTCACTAGAGGAGGCAGTACAGGATCCAGGCTTAGCCAGTGGACCTCAAGCTGGGGAAAGGGGGAAATCCCTGTTCTTTTTGGCTCTTGGCTATGAGACCAGAGCGTCTGGTGGCCATTATTCTTTCTTCTTGTGGCAGCTGGCTGAGAACATAATATACATTATAGAGAGAGGACATTATATAGAGAGAACATTATATAGAGAGGAAAAGAGTCAAAGATAGATGGGAAATGGAAGGTTGACTGAACCTGAGTTCCTGGATGGGGAAGTGGAGGGTTGACTGAGCCTGAGTTCCTGGATGAGGAAATGGAGGGTTGACTGAGCTTGAGTTCCTGGATACAGTCATCCCTTGAGCTCTGTGGTTTGAAATCACAGAGAGCCCTTACCGTGTGTCTGAGAAGTGATGGGCAGTGGGCACACCTACCATGCTATTGGTGAAGGAGAAAGAGGGCCAGAAGCCATAGTTTTATCTCCTGTTGCGTTGTGTTCCTGGTATGTGAGGGCAAGTCTTTTCCACCTGCAGGTCTCATACTCCCCACCCCCACCCCATTGGAGAACTTCCTCCCAGCCCTGGTGTGGGGGATGGGGAGTAGTGGGAAGGCACTAAGGTCTGAGACTGACAGGTGTCTGGCATCCCACAATGCTTAGCACCTGGTTTTGTAGGTGGCTTTTGGTCACCAGTAATAGGACACTCAGATGGGCTTTAAAAAATGAAGTCTTTACACACTGCCCCAAGAAGGCCAGCGGTGGCCCAGGTCCAGGATAGTGAATTCAGAAGCTCAGCAGTGTCACTGGGGTCTTATCTGTCTTAGCTTGTTTTTTAAGATTATTATTTTGTGCAGGGTTGGTGTGTGTCCAAGCCACAGCATGGGTGGGGTCAGAGGACAGCTTTGTTCTGATCTGGGTTCCAGGCATGGAACTCAGGTTGTCAGACTTGGCAGCAAGTGCTTTTACCTGCTGAGCCATGTAACATCCTCAGCTTCCTCGTCTTCAGCTTTATGGCACTCAGAATGCCATTCACTTTCTCAGGGTCATGAGAGGACTGCCCCAGCTCCAGACGTCGGTATGTGACTTGTTGTGAGCCTGAGGAGGAGGACTTGTTCCTGTGTCCCACAGTAAGAGTGAGAAAGCTTTAGTCTACAGCAGATATGGAAACCTGGCTCGCAGTCTAGAACAGTCACACACACCCTTTCCTAAACAGAGAGCATTGTGGGAGAATGAAGCACCATGGTTGGCTTAGAGTAATCAAGTAATCTCCAGGGGCTGGAGAGATGGCTCAGCAGCCAGGAACATTTGCTCTGACAGAGGACCCAGGTTCAATTCCCGACAACCACATGGTGGCAGCCTATAACTGTCCATAACCTCAGTTCCATGGAATCCAGTGGGCTCTTCTGATCTCCAAGAGTGCCAGACACACACATGGTGCTCCAGCAGACACTGAGTAAAACACTCACATTAAAAATAATAGTAAGACACATCAATTAAAAAAAGAGGAAGGTGCTAGGGAGGGGTCTGAACAAAGTTGGTTGCTTAGCAAGGAGAGAAGGAGAGTGACAGTGTAATCAGGACTATGTAACCTTGTCCGGTTGAAACTCATTACATAGACCAGGTTGGCCTTGAACTCACAGAGAGCCAACTCCCGAGCACTGTGGTTGCTGGTGTGAGCTGTCACGTGTGACTCTATTTGCTGTTGTATGACTGTTTCACTTGGTGCAATGTCCTTAAGAGTCCATCCATGCTGTACGTCAGAGTCCCATTGACGTCCACATATATGCTGTACCATGTGCCGGGATGTCCCTCTTCCGTGAGGCTGGTTGGCCTGCATCCCAAGCTTCATTTATCCGTTCTGGGCACTAGGCTTCCTCCCTGGGCTCTTGTGAAGGACGTGGCTATGAACATAGCTGTGCATTTACATACTTTTAAATTTGATATGTCTTTTAAGTCTTTCTTAATGTAAAGATCTGCCTCCCTACGGTGCAGGTTGGAGAACACAGGGCTTTCAGCTGGTAGCTGTCCCCTGATTGTGAATGTTTCTAATGGAGATCTCAGCATGTCCTCTGTCCTATTTTCAGAGGCTTCATTGAAATCAGGTTTTGATTTTTTTTTGCAACTTGAGGTGGTGACGTTCATCAAGAGGGACATATGTTATTGCTGTGTGTGGGGGGTGGAGGAGGGATGCCACAGTTGCTAATACTTCAGTAATTAAGTGCTGGATTCAAAACGGTATTGTTCTAATTGATCATTCCCTTTTTGTTAATTAGCTTCAAAAGGATATTTGACAATTGGCCATTGGAGAGAAGCCATGTTCCAACCAAGGCAGCCCAGCTTGTGTGTGTGTACATATATGCCTGGGTAATGTATGGGGGTGCGCTTGTCCATCCATGTGGAGGCCAGAGGGGCTGGGATGTCTTCTTTAATCACTTCTTTACCTCATTCTCTTTCACCAAAGTCTCTCACTGACCCTGGAGCTTATCACATCATCTAGACTGGTGGACATTGAGCTCTCAGCTGAATATCTTCATACCTGGATCCTTATGTGGATGCTAAGGATTTGAACTCAGGTCTTTATAGTTGTGTAGCAGACACTTTTATTCACGAGCCACTTCCCTGCTCTGGATCCTGTGATTGAGATCTCTCTCTCCCTCTCTCTCTCTCTCTTTCTCTCTCTCTCTTCTCTCTCTGTGTATTTTATTTTTTTAAAGAGATGAGATGGCATCAGATCTCATTACGACAATTGTGAGCCACCATGTGGTTGCTGGGAATTGAACTCAGGACCTCTGGAAGAGGAGTCAGTGCTCTTAACTGCTGAGCCATCTCTTCAGCCCCATGTGTGTATTTTAAATTAGGTCTCATTATGTAGTCCACACTGGCTTGGAACTTGTCATCCTTTTGTCTCAGCCTCCCGAGTACTGTGATCTCAACTGTGTGTCACAGTGCCTAGCTGTGGAGTGTTTTTGTTTTGTATCCAGACAAGGTTTCTCTGTGTAGCCCTGGTTGTCTTAGAACTTGCTTTGTAGATTAGGGTATCCTAGAACTCAAAAACATCTCCCTGCCTCTGCCTCTTGAGTACTGGGATTAAAGACACATATGCCCATCACCTGGGGCCTATCTTGTGTTTTATATATATGAGTTTTGTATGAGATGATATTACTTAAAACAGCCATCGCTTATAAAAATACATAGAAGAGCCCAAATCTTGTGGATAATGATAGCTGGTTGAGGTAGTCTGCCTTTACACTCTTGAAGTCCTAGTGAATGGCAATAAAATGATTTTTTTTTTTTGATGGACAGGGTCTCTCTCTATAGTTCTGGCTGTCTGGAAACTTGCTGTGTAGACTAGCTGGCCTTGAATTCATAGAGATCCACCTGCCTCTGACTCCCTGGTGCTGGAATTAAAGGTGTGCACCACCATACCTGGGCAACAAAAATGATTTTATGAAGGTCAAGGACCTGCAAAGATGGTCAAACAGCGAGGGCCCACAGGGCCTGTTTCAAGTAAGTTACAAAGGACTGGGAACCCATTAAGAGCTTCTTGAGAAAGGTATAGAAGTCTGCCCTCCAATGCTGGGAGTGCCACACCTTCCCCCACTTGATTGACAGGGATTGGGGTGCAGAGGTCTTCTGATTGATTGGGGGCAGAGTCATGGGCATTTGGGCTCAGGTACTTGCAATCAACCTCCTTTCATCCTTAAGATGCTTATGGAATGGGCTGGAGAGATGGCTCAGCAGTTAAGAGCACTAACTGCTCTTCCAGAGATCCTAAGTTCAATTCCCAGCAACCACATGGTGGCTTGCAACCATCTGTAATGGGATCCGATGCCCTTTATTAGTGTTCTGAAGACAGCGACAGTGTACTCACATACATAAAGTAAATAAATAAAATTTAAAAAAGAAATATAATAGTATAATATAAAAATATATAAAACATCTTTTAAAAAAACGTTTTTTTGATTCTTTGTAAATTTCACATCATGTACCCCAATCCCACTTAACTCCCTGTCCCTCCATATCCACTCTTGGTCCTTGCAATCTCTCTCCCCCAAAAAACCAAAAAACAACAACAAAATAAATTTGAAAACATGTCTCTGTGGAAGCTGCAGTGTGTCATGGTGTGTCACACAGTGCACCCTTTCGCCCAAACAGCTTTTCTTGAAAATGTTTGTTGCAATGAGTTACTGGTGTGTTTTGAGGCCTCTGGCTTCTGCTACTCTATCAATACTGGATGCTCACCGGGGACTGCTCTCAGATATCCTGTTGTTGCCCAGAGTCGTGGAGACCCTGCAGCTTTGGTTTCCACAGGACCAGCCCCTTCACATAGATGGGTAGATGTTAGGGTGGGCCAACTCAAACAAAGCCCTGGGTCTGCGCCTGGGTGGTAGCTGTTTTGTTCAACACCACCAGCTCTCCTGCTCCAACCTTTGGGGCCAGCTCTCCTGTTTTGCCCAGGTGAGTGGTGGGGCCAGTTCTCCTGCTTGGGGCAGCTGCAAGGGATGGGACTGGCTCTCCCACACACATGCCCTCTTGGGGCCAGGTTACCCCACCCGATCTCTCCCTCCAGGCCAGCTCTCCCGAGCTCAGCTCTTTCAGTTGCTCACCCTAACCCACACCACCAGGGCAAGCTCTATCATGCTGCCCAGGCAAGGATATGTGGAGTTTGAGGCTAGCCTAGGCTAGAGACTTTACCTATAAAAAAAGAAAAGTGGAGACCTCTGCCTTGCACAGACCTTGCTGTTGTGAGGCCATGATGTGGGAGAGCTTGAGAGCCGGGGGTGGGGGTGTGGTGGTGGTGTTAGCTGAAGGACCTGTCACCAGAACTGAGAACACTCCAGAAGCTGGTGGCTCTGCTCACAGTTGCATTGGGGACAGCAGACTTGAGGTAATAGTGTCAGTCCCTGTTCAGAGTTTGACACCTCCCTGTCTCCCTTCTCCACTCCCCACCAAGGGAGCAAACCTGCTTTGTCCAGGGTGGACTTGGCCTAGTCTAACTGTGCTGCCCCCTGTGGGCTGAGTTATCTCCCGGTCAGTGTCCCGAGGATCTTATTGTGTTACTTCCCAAACTGCACTTGAGAGACCATTTCCTCCTGGGGCCTGAATCTGGATTTCAGGGAAGCTTCCAGGAACCAGAGAGGGACTCTGGGCTTCCTCAAAGTGCAGCCGGATGAACAAGGCCAACAGTGCACCCCGCTGTTAAACCTCTTAATGGAGGAAGGCGTATGCACATGTTGCTTAATGACAGGACACATTCAGAGAAAGGCATTGACAAGTAATTCTGTTGTGTGAAATCAGAGTGTACAAACTGGGATGGCTAGGATGCCGCCACCTGGTGTAATCTGGTCCCCTCCCTTATGTGCAGTCTGTCCATTGGAGAGTCGTTATGCCATACACACGCTGGGTATGCACAAGGGAAAGCCAGCCGGGTCTGTCTCCAGGCACAGCTGCTTGGAGTGATGGTTGAATTGGTTCTGAAGCCGAGCTCCACAATGGAGGTAGGCTGATTAATTAGGGACGCCGTGGGCTGGGGCATGGTGCTTTCCTCTCTCTGTGTTTGTCACCACGGACAGAAATAATTCTCTTCTTACAACTTCATAAAGTACACTCATTTAAATGTATAAGTTGATATACACTTCCATATGTAAACGTGTAAGTGTGCGTGTATGCACATCCTTCTATATTCATAATCCTGGCCATTTCCAGACCCAGGAAGCTTGCCTGCACCCCGCCTTTAGTCGCCTTATCTCAAAGGCAGCTGTTATCTCTGTTCTTATTTTGTTTTATTTTATTTTTGAGACAAAAACTCACTCCATATAGTCCAGGCTAACCTGGAACTCACTGTGTAGCTCAGGCTGTCCTCCTCCTGCCTAAGTCTCTCTAGCCCTGAGACTACAGGTATGTCATCCATTTCCCTTGATGTTTATATCATAGATTTCTCTCGGCCCTGTTTTACT
Source organism: Mastomys natalensis (assembly GCA_021653895.1). Classification (NCBI taxonomy): domain Eukaryota; kingdom Metazoa; phylum Chordata; class Mammalia; order Rodentia; family Muridae; genus Mastomys; species Mastomys natalensis. The sequence continues at coordinate 1,618,999 of JAJTUV010000072.1, read as the reverse complement.
TCCTATAAATGGAACAAAGCTGCACGGGCACTGATTTTTGGCTTCCCATTCCGCATTAACGCCCGGGCAATTAACTCACGTGGCAGGGTGGTCTGTTTTTGCTCAGTGTTCCACTGTATGGCAGAAACACAGCTTGCTTATACGTTGTTCTGCGGATCGTGTGGGTTGCTCCCAAGTTTGAGCGATAATGAGCGAAGCTGCTATAAATAGTCTTTTACATATCCTTTGGTGGACTTAATCACACCTACCCATGCATTGCAGGAGAGGGACTTGCCGAGACCAAGGGTGGGTGAATTTGGCTAGTGGGGTAAATGAGTCTTGCTCATCATACCCCGAGTTACATCAAATTGAACAGTCTCTGACATATGTCAATCATTATGCCGGGATCCAGGCAGACATGGAGCTGTCCAGGAGCACTTTGCTTCTGAGGCAGGCTATTGAACACCTAATATAACCATGCACCTCATTGTCTAGCACCCCTCCATCCCTCCCTTCTCCTGCCTCTTCCCTTCCTCCCCCTCCATCTCTGACCCTGGTCTCAGCTGAGGATGGAACCCAGGACCTCGCAGACAAATATACCTCTGATCTATGCCCCCCTGAAGCCTCTCTCTTTTCAGTGACTTCATTAGACATTAATTTCTTTTAGAGTTGAGTATAACTCTCTCTCTCTCTCTCTCTCTCTCTCTCTCTCTCTCTCTCTCTCTCTCTCTCTTTTTGGTTTTTCGAGACAGGTTTCTCTGTGTAGCCCTGGCTGTCCTGGAACTCACTCTGTAGACCAGGCTGGGCTTGAACTCAGAAATCCGCCTGTCCTTGCCTCCCAAGTGCTGGGATTAAAGGTGTGAGCCACCACCGCCCAGCTGGAATTAACTCTTTAATTCCCCAATTCTTCTTTGACTTTTCTGGGGTTTGCCCAGTCTTATTCTACCCATGTTCCAATCTTCTTCTGTTTCTATAGCCGTCTCAAAATCGACCATCTATACTCAATAGAAAAGGCCTGGACCACCTCCTGGCCCACTGATCAGTTCTTTGTGTCTAGATGGTCCAGAAGGGTGATGCTGTTCTTGAACAGTGACCTTTGCCCTAGACTTTTGGAACTAATATCTACTTTATTCATGGCTTGTGCTGACTCACTGTGGGACTCCTGACGGTAAACTTGTCTTTTATTTTCACAAATTCATACTTCTCATTTCAGCTACATGGGGCTTGTTCATGGTGGATGCAAAGTAAGTACAAATAAATAAAAAAAAAATGTTACACAGAGCATAGCTAGGAATGCTGGAATGTTCTAGTCTTTAAGTTCTAGTCTTAAGTCTCATGCAGCCCAGTCTGGTCTAGAACTTACCATGTAGCCCAGGGTGACAAATCCTCCTGCCTCCAGCTCCCAAGTGCTGGGTTTACAGATGTGTCTCACCTGCTGTGGATGGCACCCTAGGCCACTCATGTATGCTAGTCAAGCACTCTGTTATCTGGCATACATCCTGGTCCCTACCACTCCACCCAAAGATGGTAGGTTTTTATTTAATTTTTGATTACAAATATATGTGTGTGTGTGTATGGGTATATTTACATGTGTGTAGGTGCCTGTGGAGGACCAGAATAGGGCATCAGCTACCCTGGGGTGGGAGACACAGTTCTGGAACTGTTGCGGGGAGGGAAGGAACAGCTCTTATTTTCCTTGTGGAGGATTGAGCTCCCTGGGTAGGGCCTGAGTTGGGTCTGCTTGTCCAGTTTTTTCTGTCCTGTTTTGAACACTTGTTAGTACTCCTGGGTCATGCCTTCCCCCTTCTTATTTTCTTCTTTCCCTCCACTCCAGTCCAGTCGTTTCTTCACACCCTCCTTTTCTTCCTTTCATAGTGCTGGAGATTAGACCCATGACTCTGTACCTACCAGGCAACTGTTCTACCCCCAGCTACATCCATCCTTCCTCTCAGGATCGCCTAGATTTCTGGAGTCTGTATTTCCTCAAATATTGAGGGCCTGGTTTTCTGTTTCCATCCCAGCTTATTTCAGTTCCTCACACTATGAGCACTGATTAGCTGGCCCTGGGTTAGGAATAGCATGGATGCTTACCGTAGATGGCAGGCAGACACCGAAAGATGAAGTTCAATATGAAAGGCGTGCGGAATGGGGACTTTGCTCTGTGCCTTTTGGTAAGTCACTACTCTAAGGACTCTGCTTCCGTTATCTGGAGAGTGAGGCTTGTGGATGCTTCTCTGACATCCTGTGAAGCATTCAGCTGTGATTAACTGAAGTGTATTCATCTGTCCCTGACGAGGGAAACTGAGGACAAGGTGGATGGAAAACTGAATGTGGGTTGCAGAGCTGGTCCAGGGAAGAGAGGCAGGTCAGTGCTAACCCCTTCACAGATGGTGCCGGAGCCCTCCCCAGGGCCTTCAGCCCCTCATTTCCTTTGTCCGTAGGCAGGCTCTCATGGGCCCCTTTGTGCTGACCCCCCTCAGCAAACACCCCCACCTACAAGCAGATCCAGATGGCATCACCAGCCCTATTCAAATCATTTGCCCTCATCCTTCTTTCTCTGCAGGGAAACCCCCTAGCACTGTTCCCTTTGGTGCCCTAGGGCTGCAGCCCTGGGGAGCAAGAGCCCACCCTGGGTTTCTTGTCTGTCACTCCAGGCCTTGGCTGTCTGGGGATGAGATCTCCAAACGTTCCAGAGCTCAGTGAGCTTTCTGTGAAAAAGCAAACCCGAAACAAAACCAACCAAGCAGAACCACCTCTCACAAAAATTCCATTTCTAGTCAGGATGGTATGGTGGGCCAGATTTACCTCTCTGTCTTAAACGAAGAAAGAGCAGGGGATGTGAGCAATGATGTAGCTACCCTCACACACTAAATGCTTAGTAGGTGATGCGGGCTGATGATTCCTAACAGACGAAAAGCAATGGGGTGATCCCAGCCATGGCCAGGTTTGTAGCCTGGGGAAGAGTTCCCAGCCAAAGAGGAAGTCCACCCCCCTGTCCCCCACATCAGTCTGAGCACAGGAGTGGGGCTGAGTGCAGGAGGCTAACCCCACTGTCATCCTCAGGGAAGGGGGAACGGAGGCTGCAGTGCAGAGCAGCAGTGAGGACTTTGCAGATGGCTCTTTGGTTCTGTGGAGGACCGTTATAGAACCACCGCGAGAGCTACGTGGATCAGATGACAGAGCCTGCATCTCCAACAGGCAGCGGTTGGTGTCTTGCCAGTCAGAAAAGCAGGTTCTGCCTTCACAGGACACTGGGGAAGCCTACGGAAGGCATTGCTTCGGGGGGAAGTTCTAGACTGAAGGGCAACTTCTGCTCTTACGAGAGCCTAAAAAAACATGCTCTGAAAGGCTAAGACTCTTCTCAAGCAACTTGACTTTATTCCAGAGAAAAGCTCAACAATATTCTTAACAATATCAGAAGCTGGGCACAGTGTCCACACCTGTAGCCCTGTAAAGGTTTGAATCCAAAGTGTTCCCCTATAGGCCCAGGGTTTGAACAACTGTGTCCCAGATGATGGTGACTGATGTGGGGGGGGTGGACTTCCTCTTTGGCTGGGAACTCTCCCCAGGCTACAAACCTGGCCATGACAGGGCTCACCACATTGCTGGAGAGGCAGGTTACTAGGGATGGGCTTTTGTAACCTGTTTCAGGTCTGGCCTGGGCTTTGCTATCCTATCTGCTGAGATGTGAGCAAGTCAGGTCCCCGGGCTTCAGTCAGGACAGAATACAGCCTCAAAAATGAGCCCAGATAAACATCTCTCCTGAAGATGTAACAAGAAATATAGCTAATACAAGCCCAAGTACTCTGCACGGTGAGAGAGGAAGATGTTGCATCCAGAAGTTTATCATCATCTTTGCCAACAAAGGCAAAAGAAACAAGAAGACAAAACAGTAACAACAAAACAATGACAGCAAGTCTTACACACACACACAATACTCACATACACACTCATATACACACGCATACACACATTCTCACACACACACACACACACCCCTCCACACACACAGCCTCATACCAATTAACAACTACTGAGATTGAAAATAATTGAAAAATTGGACCATAATGAAGAGAAAAATCAATCAGTCAAAGCTGGCCTGGAAATAACACAGATGACAAAAATCAATAAATTAGAACTATATTCCACATGCACAGAAAGTAGAGGGAAGCAAACATATTAGACAAGTGGGGTGGGGGCAGGACTGGAGAGATGGCTCAGTGGTTAAGGTCACCTTCTCTCTTGCAGAGGAATCCCCAGAATCCACATGTACCTTACAATCATCTGTAACTCCAGTTCCAAGGGATCAGATGTCCTCTTTTGGTCTCCTCAGGCGCCAGGCATACATGTGACATACAAACAAGCAAACATGCATGCAGTCAAAATACCCAAACACATAAAATAAATAAAAGTAAAGATTTGTGGTACAGAAGCCGCTGGTGTGAGCATGGACTTTCAGCCTCTCGGAAGGCTGAGGCAGGAGGACTCCGAGGCCAATGCCTACCCAAGCTACAGAATGAGTTGTAGGTCATTGGTGACTTGCGTGAATTAAGGAACTCACATCTCAAAATCCAACAAAGAGGGCTGAAGTGGTAGGGGCTTGCCTGGGCTTGTGGAAGGCCTTAGTTTCAGTCCTCAATGCGGTAACCTGAGGTAAAAACGCGCAGTGTTTGGGAAATAGTACTAGATGGTCTTGATGATGGGTTAGATGCTGGAAGAGGAAAGACTATGTAAGAATTCAGTAACAGAAACTCATCGAAATAAAACACAGAAGTCCAGATATAAAACTATGGGCCAAGCATCACCTAACTGGGAGACAGCTTCAGGAGGCCTGATCTTTGTGGATACGGGGTTCCAAATTGGGGGAGGGGTGCAGAAAAAATGTGAAAAATAATGGTGAAAACCCTTTCAAGTTTGAGAAGAACTATAGTCAAGGTGTGCAGAGCCTGGTGAGAGCCGCATACATAGAACCCCTTCACCCACAACCCCCGCATGCTTGGGCTCCCCCCCCCCCACTGCTGGCGCTTGGCTCCGAGTTGGCTCACACCCAGCATCTGGGTAGCAACTGAGCAAGCAGTGGCACACCGATTTGGTGGCTCTGTTCTCTCTTTCCTCTCCTCTAGTGGCTTGTCTCTTGTTTCATAGGCCAGTGTTGTCCTGACCACACGGGTGACTCTGAGTTGGAAGACACTTCATCTTGAGGCTAGGGAACCTGCCATTGCTCTAGTCTTTGTAACTGTGTGCCTCAGGCCCTTCAGCCTTTTGAGAGCCTGAGCATGTCTGGGGTTTCAGAGACTTAAGTTAAACTAGGCAGTGATGACACACCCCTTTAATCCCAGCACTCAGGAGACACAGGCAGGTGGATCTCTGAGTTCCAGGGCAGCCAAGACAGACAGAGAAACCATGTCTCAAAAAAGAAAAAAAATCCTAAGTTTTGCTACCGCCAGCCTCCCAGGACTCCTGCCCCTGTTGTCCCTCAGTGTGTGGTCCAACAGAGCCAGCTCCAGCATCATTCACAGTTAAGTAAGCCCTGTGACTTTTCTGACACAGGAGGTCAGCTAGTTTCTTCCCTCCACTGGACCACTAACTGTACCATGATGATTGGATTTGGTATTTTCTTTAACATTTTTTTTTTTTTTAACATTTGTGTGTTAATTTTGAGAGTATTGGGTGACACCATGACCACCGCAGTGTTATAAAGGGAAACATTGAGTTGGGGCTGGCTTACAGTTTCAGAGGTTTAGTCCATTATCACCATGGTGAGAAAGCATGGCAGTGTGGAGGCAGACATGGTGCTGGAGAAGGGGCTGGGAGTTCTACATCTTGATCTGAAGGCAACAGAAGGAGACTGTGTCTCACATTGGGTGTAACTTGAGCATATGAGACCTCAAAGGCCTCCTCCACAGTGACACAGGTCCTCCAACAAGGCCATACCTACTCCAACAAAGTCACTTCCTATGGGCCAAGCATTCAAACACACAAGTCTATAGGGGCCATTCCTATTCAAACCACCACATTGTTCAAACTCCTTACCTCAGCACACCAGACTTTGGCCCGTAGACCATGCATCTGGAAACCGACACAGTAGACCTATACTGCCTTTCTCTGTTCCAAGCTAAAGTTCTGAGCACGAAGGCCTGGGGAGGTCCCAGGAATCAGTGTGGGTAATGGGTACCCCAAATGATTTTTCAAAAAGCACATGTGTGATGGTAGTTACATCACACTATATGGAGTAAACCTCCAAAGAGCAGAAAGTAAGTGGATGTGGACATTGTCCTGTTGCCACCTGGGTCCCTTCCCTAAAAGCAAACATGTTCCAGAGACAGTGCATGTCTAAGCACATACATATTCAGACGTGCGTTTCAGCATGAGAACAGGGCCAGGTGACACAGACAACTGTACAGAACCAGAGAATGGCTGGGCCTCTAGGTTGTGACTCATCTCTTCCAGATCCTTGTGATGTCAGCAAATCCAACTTGACAGGATTTAGAATCGCCTTGAAGAGAAACCTCTGGGCATGTCTGTGAAGATGTTTCCAGAGTGGTTTGGCTAAGGAGGGAAGATTCACCGTGAATAGGGCAGCATCAGTTCCACGGGTTGTGGTCCCAGATTGAGTAGAGGAGAGCAGGCAAAGCGTCAGTATTTATCTCTCGACTTCTTGACTGCTGACAGAACAGCATCAGTCCTTATGCTCCTGTCACCATGCCTGGCCTGCGACAGTCCATTCCCTCAAACCTCAAGCCAATACAAACCCTTCATTTCTTTTCCTTTTGGACAGGGTCTTACTAGGTAGTCCTGGCTGGCTGACCTGGAACTTGCTGTGGAGATCAGACCTTGAACTCACAGATTTGCCCACCTTTGATTCAGGAGTACCTGATTACAAACACACTGCCATGCCTACTCCTGGACTTAAGTTGCTCTTGTCAGGTATTTCTGCACAGCGAGAAGAAAAGTCACCACTGTGTATTTCTATTGAGGAGCTGTCCCTCTTCTGGTGTCTTGTCCCAGCTGCTGCGTGTGCTGAGAGGTCAGTCACACTCTGTTGCTGTCCAACCATGTCTCCTTGTCCTCTGAGACCTTCTGAAGTGCTTTGCCCTGTAGAGAGCCTTCAGGCCTCTGTGCTGTCCCTCTGGTCCTCCGCAGCCCCGTTCTCCACCTCTAAGTTTACCACACCCACACTTTCCTGCTCCTCTGCTCTTTTCTGACTGTGACTATCAGAGGACCAGGTTCACTAATGAATGATCCAGTCCTAGGGCTGCCTGAAGTCATCAATATTCATAAGTAATGATGATGGAACCCTGGGCAGCAGGCATGCTGTCCCTGGTTTGGCAGTTTGGGTTCCCTGTCCTAGTGGCCGGGGAAGGGCAGACCTTTGTATAAAAGCTGGAAGGAAGCACTCTTTGTGAAGTTATCTAGCCCTCAGCTGTCATTGTGAGGGGGCCTCAGTACACGCATGGCTCATCCCACCGGGATAGGAAATCGACCCTGTGTTTTCCTATGGGGGTTGCCTGCAAGTGGACGGCAGGCAGAGCTGGCTTGGTGGAGCACGCCTGCCAGAAGCAATGTGCCAGTTCCTCCTCATCCGTGCAGAGGGAGCAGGTGGCCTGGGCTGCAGGGAGGGGGTAGGGAGACCCCCAGAGGGAGGGGCATAGGAGAGGAAATTGAAAAAGCAAAGTAGGGAGGGGGTAGCTTGGGGTATGTGGCTGGCCAAGCGGTTGTTTAATGAGTAAATGTGCTAGGGGCACTAATGAGCTGTGTTCATTCATGGTAAGCAGCCTCTAGGAGCGGGGAGCCCGCCAGGCTCTGAGGAGGAAGAACCAGGGATAGGAGCCAACTTGGGGAGCTGCCTGGCTACTGGGGCAGGGCCTCCCATGACGGGCTGGCAGGGGAGTCTTTGTCTTGGGCCTGAGTTGCCCTCCTTCCTTCCCTCCCTTCAAAGGAGAGGCCAGGCCTTGCCAGGCGTTGACAACTTGGCTTAGGGCCTGCTTGGAACTCACTGGCCAGGCTGGTCTGGAAGCTTCTCGTGTAGGGCCTAGCTCTCAAGAGTCATAAGCAAGGTTGATCTTGCATCCTGCCCACCTCCTCTCAGCCCTCCCCATCCCCGCTCTCCCTGCCACTCTGAAGACTCCAGGGCATATCGCCCAGTTAATCAACACTCTCCCCTTCCCCACATGGGTCCTGGCTTCTAGGAGCCTCTGAGATGAGGGTTGGGGGAGTGGGACACCACTGGAGCAGAAGGTTGGAGGCTTCTTCAGTAGTTTGGGCACTGTCTGTGATGGGCCTACTAAGTGCCAGATGCTGGGGTAGATGCCAGAGGAGGAAGAGAGGAAGCAAAGGGGGCGGATGGGGGTGGCACTTAGCTACTGGGGTGTCAGGGAAGGAACACAAGTGTGAGCAGCTTCAGCTATTGAGGAATAAAGAGTTCAGACACTAAGCGTGAGGATTTCCTTGTGCTGGAGGCTGGGGGCGGGGCGGGTGTCCTCAGAGGTTAGGTTGGCTTTCTTGGAAAAGAGGCGAGTGGCCCTTTTGTACTCAGACCCGGGTGGTAGAAGTTCTTGATATTACACTGTAAGAACCTGAGAGGAAGCTCCCTCCCCAAGTCACCAAATTTGTCTTCAAGAGATAGAGCTGGGATGGAGAGTGCATGCTCTGATCAGAAGTGTGACCCAGAGCTCGACAGATCAGCCATTGCAGTGTGACATTCTGACCACAGTGCCTTATGCATCATATAGTAGAGTAACTGTAAAAGTCTGATCCAGATGGAAAACAACCAACTATCCAGTGGTTCCTGGCAGGTCCCACACCTCTAATCCTGTGGTGACTTCAGTATCTTACCACTGTGATGAGGACAAACTGCTGTCATGCTGGGCTTAGGCTGTACTTCTCAGTACCTGCCTCTTTCTGCTTTCCCCCAAGGAGGGGGACTCTGCAGTAGCTCTACTAGGGAAGCATTTGATTCTTAACCATCTGAGTTACCTCTGGGTGCCCAGATGTGTTAGCCTCAAACAGTGCCCCGACCCATGGAGCTCTGCTCACTATGAGTTACGAAACTTGTATAGAGGTTCCAACAGAGGAATGCTTGACAGAGCCATCTTTATTGGGAAAAGTCCTTCTCTTTGAGTGCAAGCTTTGGAAGTGACGCACATGGAGTGGTATAGGAGGAAGGGACACCCCACAGTGACACTCAGATCACCAGATCAACCCTGTTGATCAATGGGATGACAAATGTCTCAGCCAGATCTCCCTCACATCCGGAGAGCAGCTCTTTAGAGCCCCAGCAAGCCACAGCTGTCCTCCGTTTGGGGGAGGTGCTTTGTCTTTTCTGGGGTTGGAGGGAATTCTGTCCCTCACTGGATTTCCTATTCACACCCACATCCCCAACTCTGTCAGAATAAGAAAATTCCTTGCCCATAAAACTGTGAGGCCCAGGGTCCTATACAGGTGGCAGTTGACTGGGTGATGTTTTTTACTTCTAAACAGGCTGTGTGTTCTCTCCGCTCTGTGGCCTTTGGAGGGGACCAAATATTCCTTTTCTTCTATTTCCACCTGCCAGATGTGGAGAGGATATTTGCTGGATTTCCAAGGTGGCTCCCCATTGGTATACCAGTAAAGAGGCTTGTGTGGAAAACACCTTCCCTCTCACGTACAAAGTCCTGTTAGGACTCCTGTCCTCCCAGCTGGCTGGCTTCTGTTCCTGGAAGAAGTTGGGTTCTGCCATTGGGGAGGGTGTGGTGTGTTGAGGAAGAAGACTAACCTGGCCTGAGACTTTTATATTCTCTCAAGCCTCTTCCCTCAAGATCCCAGGCTGGGCAAGGAAAGGCAGCTTGGAGAGGCTACCTGGGACCAGAAACCTCACCAACAATTGACAAAGGAAGTTGGTGGGGCCTGGTGACCTCTTCAGCCATTGGGGAAGTCTGCAGTCCCAGGGAAGGTATAGTGGAAAAAATCTCTTTGCTCCTCTTGGCAGCAGCTGAGGGTACTGAAGTGACTGGTCTAAATGTACACATTATTGCAGTGTGTGTGTGTGTGTGTGTGTGTGTGTGTGTGTGTGTGTGTGTGTGTGTGTGTAGAGCCCATAGAGCAGGTCCAGCCTGTTACCCCCCTTCCCTGGGCCCCCGCAGCCCTTGGCGCCGGGGAGGTTGCACCTTTGAAACTGTATGCCAGCGGCTGGGCCTCCGCTGCAGCAGAGGAGTGGTGGGGAGGAGGCGGGCGGTGGTCCGTGCTTGGGGGGAGGGCGGGAAGGAGTCTGGCCCTGGAAGTGTGCTTTTCGATTGATGGATGACTGCCGGGTGTGAGCGAGCGTGCGGGTGTGAGTGTGTATGTGTGTGTGTGTGTACGCGCGCGCGCGCGAGGTGCGCGCGCGCGAGGCCTGCCCATTTTCCTCCTCACAGCAGTCAGTTGGGAGCTGGAGGGAGAGGGAGACGCCGGCAGCGAGCACCGGGAGAGGAGCTGAGCGCCCTCCGCTTAAGACGCCTCTCCTAGGTCCACGCACAGACGCCGTCGCTGGGAGCATCTCGGTGCCACTCGAACCACAAGGGCGCATCATACGATCCCCGCGTCTTTTCGGTCCCTCGGTGGGGATAGCACCTGGAGATAGCCCCGGACGGGGATGGTCAGCAGCTGCGGCCGTCTGGCAAGCGAACAGGACACGGCGAGGGCACCATGGCGCTAATGCCCCAGCGCGGGTCCTCTTCGGGGTTGAGCCGACCGGAGCTGTGGCTGCTGCTGTGGGCAGCCGCGTGGCGCCTGGGGGCCACGGCGTGCCCCGCCCTCTGCACCTGCACCGGCACTACCGTGGACTGCCACGGCACGGGTTTGCAGGCTATCCCCAAGAACATCCCACGGAACACCGAGCGCCTGTGAGTACGGCTCCGCCCGTCCACTGGGACTCCCTCCACTCCCTCGACCCCTGGTTGCTCTTCCACTCTGACCGAGACGAGGGACCGGAATCGGGTGTGTGTGAGGGGTGGGGGGCGCTAGACTGTTGGGCTCTGTCGCCAGTAGAGGAGTCAGTGCCTTGGTAGGGTTTTTAGGAAGCCAGAAACCAGGAGCGCATTTGCAGGTGCCAGATTCAAAGGGCCCTGGACGCATAGTCAGCCCATCCTCACACCTGCCCCTTGTGCTCTCCACCGTGACGGGTCCTTTCCAGTGCACAGCACTTTATTCCTCTAGGGTACCTGGAGCCTTCCTGGCACCTAGGAGAAAAGCTTCCCACAGACGCCAGGCACGGTGTCTTCTTTTGGACACGTGGGGTTTGGCTGGGTTCTGAGTGGGCAGGTGGATTTGGGTTCCAAGGGCTCGCTGTTTAGTGCTACGGAGCAGAAGTTTCTGGGCACCTATTCTACCCATTGTTTGGCCCCAGAGTCTTGATAATTCTTCCCTTAAAGGTGTAAGCAACCTACTCTCTTCTCCAGTTCCCATCCCCAGCCCACGCAGACAGACAATGGGACGTGAGGGCCTTTGGTTTGGGTTTTGGGGAATGTGACATCCGAACCCACAGTGTGAGATGAGTCCTGGGCTGCGAGCTCAGGAATGATACTAGAGGTGAGGGAGCTGGGTCTGGGAAGCAAGGTTGAAGACATTGACGGTGACAAGTCAGAAAAACCACCCTTCTTCTTCTCTTGTTCTCATGTACTTCTGGATTTTGAAGAAACTCCACCCTTTCTAGACCTGCCTACTGAACACGGTAGAGCGTGTGTGATGTGTTTTCTCTTTTCCTGTCAAATGTGGTCTGTGTGAAATTCCAGCATCTAAGTAGTGTGAGGCCACGGATCTGCGGGTCGATCGAGTAGATTTTTAGTCACACACAGGGCCTTTGTACACTCTCAGAGGTGATCGCACCGGGAAGGTTTTTTTTTTTTTTGATACTGTGGGGAAGGTTAGTGGCTTCTTTGAAGCTGCTTTCCTCTTTCTGCTCACAATCCAGCGAGCGTCAGAAAAGGCACACATATTTTGATAACTTTGGAGCATGTTTTCATGAGTCTCAGCTGGTCAGAGGCAAACCCCAGGAGAGCTGTTGCCTACATCAAACTCTGAACTTCTGTTCCAAGGCCAGCAATTAATGAGTACTCGCTTGCCCCAGACTCTTCTTAGCTGGGTTTGAGACATTCCCGTGACAGTTTCAGAGAATTTGCAATCTGCATGCAATCTAGTAGGGAATTGGTGTGTGTGTGTGTGTGTGTAGAAATTGTGGTGACATGGAACTGAGTTTCCTCGAGGCAACCTCAAGGACCCGGAGAAGAATTTAGAACCAGCAAGTCTGTTTGGAGATCTCTGAGGTCACCTTGGCTGTCCCCTGCTTTACCAGTGGTGCCCCCCCTCCCCTGGCTGTTACCCTGGCAGCAGCCCACACGTGAGACACTTGAGCCCCTCTCCTTTGCTTTGGCACCTCAACTATTCTGCATTCTTGCTTTCGTACTATCCTATTACCCTGAATGTTTATGATAGGCTCTGGTTTGCCTTTCATGAATTATTTAGTCTTTTCTAGTCAGTGAGATGGAAGTGAATCCTGGGACAGAGCAGGATTGGGGTAGCCCTGGGAGCCAGAGTATCTGGGTTAGAAGCCCAGCTCTGTGAATTATGGGCTGTGTGACTTTGGACAAGTTACCAGACTTCCCTGAGCCTATTAGGTAATGGAGTTTGGGCTACACCAGGTTTCTGGTTCTTGTGGCAATGGAAGGTAATGTTTGGAGGAAGCTGGTGCTCGCTCAGTAAGGTGCTATTATGGTAACACAGGGAGACAAGTCTCATTTATCAAGCTAGTGCCTTCCCTCAGTTCCGAGGCCCCAAAGAGAATAAACCTGTCTTTGCCTTCAAAGGACGGATGTTGTGAAGGGCCGGACAGGGGATCTTTAGCGGGAAGATATAGGGAGGGGCCTGGCTAGCCATGTGATGGGGCTTGAGAACCTTAGGCCAAGAAGCCCTTTTTGGAGGTGAGGGGACTTCTTAGAAGGTGGAGTGTGTTGTTAGGGTTGGTGGGTTTTGCCAAGCAGAGTCTGGGTGACATAGGCAGGAGTAGGTGCCTGAACACAAAGCTTCCGCCTGGCCATGACTGGTGTGGCCGGCAGTTCAGATTTTCCCAGGGGCAGAAACACACTGTGTCCAGAGATGAGAGGAGCCTGGGGTTGTAAAGAGAGATTGGGAAGGGCCAGGAAGGCCTTTCTTTAGCTTCACATTCCCCTTGAAGATGTCTGGGTGGGAGACCAGGGTGAGCATCTTGGGGGAGCTAGAAAAGTGTGCTTGCTGGTCAGAGACTGGTCAGCAGGTTGGGAAATTTCCATAGGCTGTGTGCCTACCTTCTGTTCTCTGGGCATCTCCGGTGGTCACCCAGGGAACCCGGCAACTTTATGACTGTATATTTTGTAATGGCGGGTTCAGACCTGTTCTCGCAAGTACGGAGACATTGCTCTGGTTTTCTGTGGAGAAGAAAGCTCTTCTCTGGGAAGAGCTTGTGTAAGGCCCAGCACTGCTAAGGAAATTGGTCCAGACACAGAGGCCAAGGGCTGGGTGGATGGATGGAGAAGGGATGCTAAATAATTCACTGTAATGGAACAATTATAGTAAAGAGCAAGGACTGAGCAGACCTGCTGGCAAGACCCTGGAAAAGTCATGTGTTTGTAGGGCTCAGGCTCAGAGGGACCAGCCATGGTGGCCAAATGCTAACTTTCCCTCTTCCTCCCAAAGATCTTCATCTTCAATGTTTGCACCAGAGCATTCAGGAATGTGAGAAGCAGTTTTAGTTCGTGTGGACACTGCCCTTCCCCTACTACCCTGACACTTGTATTTTAGGGTGCGGAAAGGGAAAAGACACCTGCCATCAAGTCATCCAAGGATGGAGAGAGGTGGGACGGGCCCTCGGAAAGTCAGGAGGCTGATTGCCATACCTCCCAGGTGTATCATATTCTGTCTCTTGTCAGGCTGTGAGACTTGCTTTCCTGCCGTTGTGTATGTTCTTGTGATCTTTTGCTGGTTGGTCTACCCCACCCGACCTGCATGCGTGCTGCCAAGATCCATGGCTTGCCCTGAAGCTGCATCAGGAGGGCTGGATGGTCACATTCATGGTTTGGTGAGCCCATTTGGAATCCATATTATGACAGAATTGAGGCCAGGGGCTGAAACCATATCTGTCACCAAGGCCTGGTTAGGTGAGCCACCATGGGGTCCTACAGCAGAGAGTTTTGCTGAGCAGGGGAGTTGGCCTGGCAGCAGGGTCCGGGTGGGGTAGGGATGGGGTGAGTCTCCGGCTCTCACAGGCACAGATACAGTAGCTACTGTGCTGTGCTCACTGAGTGAGTAACTGGTATAGAGACCTGGTGTGGTCCTTCTCCTGCTTGAGACTCTGTTTTCTCACATATAAAGGGGATAACGACAGTTTTGCAGGAAATATTCTGGGGTCCAGTGGCATGTGGGTGATGTTCTACCTTCCCTTGGCCTGTGAGAATAATGCCCTCACTCCATCAGAACTTCACAAGGATTCATTCATACCGTGTTTACGAAAATGCTTCCTAATTCAGATGTCTGGTGCTAATACTGTGAGAAGCCCACGCTAAAGGCTAGAATGTTCAGGTGGCTTGGGAGGCACTTGCTGAGGCTTGGCCATGCTGCAGGCTGCTCTTCCTGGGCTTGAAGCGTGTGACCATTGTACCTGGGCATCTTTTCCTCTCTCCCCTGCAATTTGGGCACAGGGCGAAGGGGCTCTGCAGGGTGGAGGGTTGCAACGGTGCTGTTCTGGTAATGCCTGTCTGGCATTTTGTTCGTCTTGCTCTGCCTCTTGGCAGCTGGGGCATCCTGCAGGGCTGCAGGGCTGCATTCCCTCATTCAACAGATAGCTGCTGTCTATTGGGCTCTCTCCATTGTGCGGAGTGGACGGTCGGTCGGAGAAACTGCCTCTTCCCAAGGAGTTCCTGTCCAGCAGGGGAGCAAGAAGAATGGCCTGATAGGAGGATAAACACATAATTGCAAATTGAGATAAGTGTTTAGGAAGAGAGCACTCCCTCAAATCCCAGGGTTTTTTGCCCATAAAGTGGGGAGGCCTGCTTCAAAGGCTGGGCCTGAGCATTGAACTCTAATAGGCAGAGAGGTGCTGTGTGTCTCACCGAGCCTGGCAGACTGCAAGTGCCCAACAAATGGGGCGATTATCATTGCTATTAAGGTGACAGAGAGCTCCAGGGACATAAAAGGATTCAGAGACCACTCAGTGCTGGATGCTGGCAATCTATACCCTGGTCTATCACCAGGCAGTGTCGAGGAGCCCTGGATCACATCAGAATATGAGTATGCTGTCCTTTCTCTGCAACCCCTTCTAAACGTCATGCCAGGAGGTGGCCCACACTGCCCAAGGTTGCCATGCTCTCTTGGGGCCCCGTGTGGGGCGTTGGGACAGGCAGCCCCCTACGTTATCCCTTATCAGGAGCAGCCGGGAGGGCGTTTGGCGGAGTTGCCGCCTCCAGTTCTGTGCCGGCATTAGCAGCTCGGCAGGGCTCTTGCTTAATGGGATTTTCTTCCCAAATGCTGTAATTATCGCCATACAAATACTTATTACCCAGAGCAGATGACGGCCGGGCCTTGGGCAGTAGCCAGGGAGTTGGGCTGTGCTGGAGGTGGAGAATTGGCTCCTGTTTTTGATGGAGCTTGCCACCCCCTCCTCTCCTTTCTGGAACCCAGCCCGTGGCCAACAAACAGCTGTTGGGCACCTGCCTTGTGTGCATCGCATCCAGAGAGGTCCGGGTATGGGCTGGTTCCTCTGGGAGCTTGCAGCGGGGCGGGAGAGAAAGAATAAGTATGCGAGGACATCTGTAGGGACCCGGAGCACAGCAGCTACCAGCACAGGCAGGCATTGGTGTGACAATGGCCTAGTTTGAATCCTGGCTCCATCAGCAGCCACCTGGGAGAATTTGGGCAGCTCAGCAGTGACTCGATTTCCTGGGACCAGTGATGACATTTAGCTTGTAGGGCTATAACATTGAAATGAAATAATACAGGTAAAGGGCTGAGACTACTGTGCAGCCTGTAGCCACTGAGATGACTGCTGATTGATTGATGGGAGTCTGAGGCACTTAGTGGTGGCACGGGGTGGGGGGTGGGGGTCCGTAGCTGAGCGAGATGGGGCGTGGCTGAGAGAGATGGGGGCGGGGCTGGAGCCAACTTAGAGTCTGAATCTGGAAGGCAGGTGGAGGGGAAGGGAGGGGGGGTAAGCATATTTGGGGGCACACAGAGGAGAGTGCCACGGATTTGGGGGTAGGGAGCAGATCCATCTGAGGAGTGAAGAATTTCATGGGTGAATTCTAGGATAGCATCAGGCCAGGGGGCTGAGGAAAAGGAGAAACTGCTTTCGTGCTCACAAGGAGTTCCTGTGCTCACTATAATCTGTTCGTTTTGTTAGAAAAGTTGCAACAAAAGGGTGGGGAGTCAGTTGTGTCTCCTTTACCCAGAGTGAGCCAACCGCTCCTGTCATGCCAGTTTTTTCCTGTGTGCCTCATGTGCTCACACTTAGACACACATGCTCAAGTGTAGTTTTCTGCCTTTTGACGTAGGATCTCACTTGGCAGCTCAGGCTGGCTTTGAACTTAAGATCCCAGCATCTTGCCCTCCCAAGGATTGTGGTGGGGGACACGTAGTACCACACTTAGCTTCGTGATTTTTTTCCCCCTGAAACATTTAAGAATAGGCTGAAGGCCCTGTAGATGTTTAAGTATTTGTGTATTTTCTAAGAGCCACAAATCTCCCAAAGTCAGAACATGCAATGCTGTGATACTGTCACCTATTCTGTCCTTCATGTTCAGTTTCCATCAGCTGTTGTGTGTCTTACCAACACTTTTCCCAGGTTCAGAATCTGACCTAAGACCCCAGATAGCATTTAGAAGTCATGGCTCTCGGGCTTTAATCGGGGTGCTTTGTTCTAAGAGTTCTAAATAAATCAATCACATTGTTTCCTTTTTTGTGTCCCACGAGAAGACACACAATGTCAGTTTGTTCTGGCATTGGTGATTTTAGCTTTGATCCCTAGGTACATAGATGTCTAGGGTTGTCTGTTTTCTTCTGTGTTGTTAAATGATTTCTGGGAGACATATTGGAGCTGTGTGTGCAACCTGTTCTTCAGAACTTTGCCCTGGGCTTCAGATCCAATGGCTGATTCTTGGTCTCATCTTTTCTTCCCTGTTTATTGGATAAAGGATCTTGCCTTCTTTTCCAGCTGTTTGTCCATTTTTAACATACTTGTGCCTTACTGTTTTATTTGCCAGATTCTAGTCTGTTATCGTTACTATTTGATGTTATCATTGCTATTTGATGAGAATCTCAGTTTTGGCAGATGAGAGCCCAGGCTAGCCCATCTGGTGTCCTGTTGACAAGCTCCTTTGAGCATCAGCCCTAGGGGTTTTGGGCCAAGAGGGGTGAGTATGAATGATGGTTTTCAGGAATTCTGCCTGGCTCTGGTGTGGTGGAGTGGTGTTAGAGGATAGCAGCCAGCAGTGGGGAGAAAGTCAATTATGTGATTTCTGTGACTAAGATTTGTTGTCTTTGCTATAGTTTTATTCTATTTTTTAAATTAAAAGCCCCCTTTCTCCTGAAATGGTTTTAGTTGGTTTAATTCATAAAATAGTTGAATGACTTAGAAATTCAGATAGATCTCATGTACCCAGCTTCCTCCCATGCTAACTTTATAAGCACGGTGCAGTTAGCCAGTGGAGGCATTAGCGTGGTTATGATATTATAACTAAGTCATGGGCTTTCTCCCTTCTTTCACCCACAAATTACCCCCTGAATCCCAGGGGTCCACAGTGTATTTAGTTACATCTCTCCTCAGCCCCCTTTAGTTGCCGAAGGCCTTTTGTCTTTTTTGGCTTTTCATAACCTTGACTCTTTGGAAAGATCATTTGCAAGTTATTTTGTCTAAAGTTTATTGATTTGGTTGTCTAGTTGTTTGTGTGTCTGTCTGTCTAGTTTTTGAGACAGAGTTTTACTGTTTTCCTAGCTGGCCTGAAACTTACTGTGTAGACCAGGCTGGCCCCAAACCTACAGAGATCACTTACCTCTGTCTCCTAAGAGCTGGGATTTAATGTGTGCCCCTCCTGCCTTGCATAGGTTTTTTTCATGGTTTGGTTGAGTCTGTGCATTTTTGACAACAATGTCATGGGAGGTTGGGGGAGGAGGTGTGATGTGTCCTCTGAGTGTCCTGTGGGCTGATTCCTTTGTGTGGCTTGTTGTCCCTAGCCGTCATATACCACAATTACCATAGAATCTCTATAGGAGTTGAAGCTATGCATAGAAAAACCCACAGGCCCAGCCAGGGAGAGTGACTATACACAATCTAGCACAAATTGCACACACATAGACCCATCCCAGAGATTCTGATTCCGTGGTCTTTGATACTGGCAATTTCAGGGGATTCAAATTTGGGGTGCACAGAATGAGATCTGGAAGCAATACTTACTGTTGGGGTCTCCTAGTCAAAAAGTGTACCCCTTGAGGCCACAGGACTGCCTGTAACTCTAGCCTGCACGGAGGGGAGGTGGGGGATGAGCTGGTAGCAAGGAAAGATGGTACACATGGGAGGAGCTATGCTCTGGGGAGGGAGCACTGGGTAGAGTTGGGGAGGAGGATGAAGAGGGTAGGGCCATCAACTCTCTGAGGATAAGGGTTGAGGCAAGGGCTGCTGGCGGATGGTGGGAAGTTTAGGGCAGAGAGGGCAGTACAGAGAAACTCAGGTGAGCAGTTCCAGAGAGTTGCTTGCCTGTTTTACAGCAATGGTGGGGGGAGGGCCATTGAGTGATGGGGTCGGGGAGGGCAGGCAACAGGTCAGAGAAGGGTGGACACAGAGATGCACCTCGGTGGTGCCTGTGGTCCCCATTTACACCCCTCACATCAGACTCAGGGCAAAAATGCCTAACAGTTTAATCTACACTCTTCGTCTTACTCAGCAGTCCTGGGAGAAGATGTTAAACCAGCTTTTCAGAGAGGTGGAGCCATCTGCAGTGGGGACAGGACAGCTGGCTGCTCAGTGGTTGGCTGAGAGTCCCTGAGTCATGAGCCTGGGAGACTGTGTTTGTGTGCAGCTTTTAAATTTGACTAGAGCCTGCTGTTCTTCAGATGTTAATAAGGCCGGGCCTCTTTCACTCACTCAGCACTGCAGAGCACCTGTCAGGGCCTTGCACTGGGGCCTTGAGGCCACCTGGTTGCCCCGCGCTCCACCGTTGATCCTGGCCTGTGCACATTTGGGGTAGACCCAAGGAGCCAGCTGGCACAGGGAGGGGGCATCTGGTCCAGAGGTGGAGGGAGGTGAGGAGAGTTGGTGGGATGCAGGGAGGTAGATTGCAGGTGGAGGTCAGCCAGGGAGTCAGTGGCTGTGTGTGTGGAGTGGCTATTTGGGAAGATCCTGATGCAGAATGTTTGCGTGGGGACAGGTCCCAGGTCAGAGAAGGCATTAGCAGGAATAAGGCCAGGCCTCAGTGATAAAGGGACCAGGTAAAGTTTGACTCTCATAGAAAATGACATGGAATTGGAACCAAGTTAGGTTTGATTCCCTCACTCCTACTGGGGTTGCTTCCATTAAAAAAAAAAAAAAATTCCCAGACAGAAATTAACACCTGTTGGTGAGAACATCGAAGGAAGCTGCTGAACCAAACAGGATGGCAATTTCTCAAAAAATTAAAAATAGAATTACTGGCCGTGCACAGTGGAACATGCCTTTAATCCCAGCATTCAGGAGGCAGAGGCTGGTGGGTCTCTGTGAGTTCAAGGTCAGTCTGGTCTACATAGCAAGTTCCAGGATAGCCAGAGCTACATAGTGAGACCCTGTCTTAAAAAAAGAAAAGAAAAGAAGAGAAATGAAATACTGGGGGCTGGAGAGATGGCTCAGCGGTTAAGAGCACTGACTGCTCTTCCAGAGGTCATGAGTTCAAATCCCAGCAACCACATGGTGGCTCACAACCATCCGTAATGAGACTGGATGCCCTCTTCTGGTGTGTCTGAAGACAGCTACAGTGTACTCATAAGTAAAATAAATAAATAAATCTTTCAAAAAAAAAAAAAAAAAAAAAAAAGAAATACTGTACATAGTGATTTGAATGAGAAAGTACCCTATATGCTCACGTAATCCAGCAATTGGTCCCCAGTTGGTGGCACTGGTTAGGGGAATCTAGTCACTGGAAGTGGGCTTTGAGAACTCAAATCCCTATTTCTAGCTTGCTCTCCCTGCTTTGTGCTTGTGGTTTGAGATGTGCGTTCTCGGCATCTTGTCTCTGTGTCTATGTCTGATACTCATGAGATGGAACTGTAAGACAAACAAACCCTTCGCTCTATAAGTAGCCTTGATCATGGTATTCTGTCATAGCTGTAGAAAGCAAACTAATATACTTCATGACCCAAAAGAACTGAGAGCAGAGCTCTGAAGAGCTATTTTGTACACTCACATCCGGGTTCATAGCAGCACTATTCCCAATGGCCAGAGACTAATGAAGGCACAAGTGATAAATACACAACAGAATGTATCATTCAGCCTTCAATGGAAGGCTCTCCTGCACACCCTGCAGCTGATGTGCTTGGACGACCTCTGTGGCTGACTGCTTTCACTAGCAGGATTTCCTTGCTCACCTAGGGCTCACCCAGGAGAACAGAAGGCGCTGGAAGAGAAGAGATTCTTGTTAAGAGGCACATGGAATTTTGAGGAGATGTCTATCTGGGGAATGCATATATCAAGTGGGTTGGGGTGGGTTGTAGGGTAGAGGAATCAGGGAAACAGAATCCACTGAAGCCAGTACTCCTGGAAACACGGCAAATTAAGGCAGATCTACTGCTGCATTCCAGAAAGCCTGTTGAAACATGTGTCGTGTGCTGTGTTAGACCCTGGAAGAGCTGAGGAAATCAATCAAATCAAAACGACAAAATCAAAACAATAAAACAACTTGGCCCTTGTTTCAGAAGCTTCTTACTGGTCCTGGGGCCGGGATAGGGGGTAGTGAGGCTGTAACATCAGTTCAAGACTCCTTCAAATCCCTGTAAAGTTGTCCCTGATTTGGGCTGAGGAGTAGAAGATGGCTCTGTGGCTCTGGAAGAGGAAGGGAAAGTTGGAGTCAGGCTAATGGAAGGGCAGGACCTCCCAGGCATAGTGAAGGTCAGGTTCAAAGGCTGTGCCACAGGCCTTGAAGTCTGATGGGGCTAGGAGTTGGGAATCCCTCAGGGAAGGCAGCAGGGAGCTCATAAAGCATGGTAAAGAGGTTTTGTCTTGATTCCAGCAGCTATGGGATGGGGGTGGGGGTCAAGAGTAATCCCAGGACTGACATGAGGATCAGACTGGCAGCTTATAAAGACTCCCCTGGCTGTGGCTTTTTGAACAGACTAGAGGAGAGCCAGGGTGAATGTGGGGAGCCCATGGACATCTCTAAAGGGAGCTGGGACAAGAGTAAAGGCCTGAGGTGGGCCTTGCAGGCAGCTAGACCCACTCACAGGTGTCTTGCCAGGCTGTGTGGGCCTCAGGACTCTGGGCAGTGCTAAGGAGGGTTAGCCTTCCCTAAGTACTCCCCTCCCCCAGCAGTACCTGATTGTCCACCCAGGAAGAGCTAGGAGCAGCAAGCAACCCAGGGACCTTACATCATTCCTAGTGAGAGTGTTCCATCACCAGTGTGGGCTTGGGTCACCTAGAGAACAGGGACAGCTGAACTTCCAGAGTGGTGAGGAATTATGGGAGCTCAAGACTGGGCTGAGTCTCCTTAAGTCTAAACTACCCAGGGATCCCTACTGCTTCCTGAGAGGGATGGGTCAAGGGTCAAGGGTCAAGAAATCCTTCTGGTTTAATTTTCCCTACATAGCTGTGCTTCAGAGAATTTTCTCCAAAATTTTTTTGCCACTCAGGTTTTTATTTGGTCTATGGCCACACAGGAACTGGCCGAAGTGGGTACATTTGCTACCAGGGTGTGCCACCTTCTTTGAGGAGTGACAGGGTGAGCTCCTTACTCTTAGAAGAGAGAGGTTGCTCTGGTGTCTAGCCTAGGGGCTGAGATGTGAGCGCTGGTTCCTTTTGCTTTGCTTGAGCCTGCCAATCAGTACCAGCTTGGCCTTGGGTCTCCACCCATGATCCTGGAGGAAAACAACAATACCATAGTAAAAACAGTCACAGCTGGCTAACCTCAGATAGAGAGAGCGAGCGGTGGGCTGGCCATTCATTGTTCTTGGTGTTTTAGAAATGAAATATGAAGTCATTTAAACCCCACCCTACCTCTAGGAGAGGGATATTAACATCATCCTCATTTTACAGTTAGGGAACCTGAGTCACAGAACAGTTGAGCTCAATTCCCAAGGTTGCATAGCTAGTGTGGTGGCAGGGCCCACGTCCTTCTGCTCTAAGAACATGCTTAGCTGGGTGGGCAGGGAGCCTCTGGATACTACTGCTTAGGCACAGCTCTGAGTCTTACCACAGGACTCCAGAGCTCAAAGTGGCCTTAGCTCTGTCTAAGGTCTTGCTGTACTGGCTGAGGGGACAGGGTGATGAGACAGGAGGAGGCTAGACACTTCAGGCTTCCTGGCATCGAGGAAGACCCTCGGCCTGGCTCCATCCTTGACTACTGGGCAAGTTGCTTCACTATTCTGTGCCATTGTAGGAACCAGTAAGGAGTGGCAGGGGTGGGGCTCAGTGGTGAAGCAACGGGAAGCCCTACCCCTGAATTCCTCTGAGCTCTGAGGCTGAGAGCTGTCCTCGTGGGCACCTGCTACTCTGGCTGCAGTGGTCTTGGGTGTGTGTATATTCCAGCAGCATGTCTGTTGGGAGAGGGTCTCCATGGCAACACTCTGGGATTACCTGTTGGAGGAAATAGAGACTTTGATGCTGTGTATTCTAGCAAAAGGCCGTGGTTATCCTGCTATGGCATGGGCTTGACAACCATGGGAAGGTCATGCCTCAGGTAAGGCCTATATGATGTTTCTAAGTTGCTGCTGCCCTCAGACCTGGGAAGGAGAGGGGTTCCCCCTATAAAGGGGGCGCCTAGCTATGGCCACAGAGAGTGAGGGCACATGGAACAGGCTGGGGCTGGGATGGAAAACCACCAGCAGGGACTCCTGGGAAAGAGGCCGGACTTGCCATTGTGTCTTGCTTTGCTGTCCAGTCTCTTTCAACATGGAGAGGGTCATGGGTAGTAAGGGAGGAGAAGGGACTGGCTGATGTATATGTCCCAGTGTCCTCGGCATCTCAGTGAGAAGGGAGACATGCAGGTGCCAGACATAATCAGAAGTTCTTGCCTGCCTGCCCACCTCCAGCTGCTTTCATGGGAGTTCTGTGCTTGGGGATTCCTGAGCTCCATGTTGGCCCTGTCTTGGGCAGACAGGTTCTGGCGTTTGTCTTTGCTCTGTCAGTGGTGTGCTGGGAATACACTATAGTCAGCTGCCTTATAAAATGGTCCTAGGAAGTCTTCCAGAAGTACTTGTGAGAGAGATTACCTCAGCTAGACAAGCCATATAAATATGTTATCTATCTATATCTATCTATCTATCTATCTATCTATCTATCTATCTCAGATTGAGAGAAATATTCTAGAATGCCCAAGGGGTTATCCCTAGTGATTATTCTTAGTAATATGCAGTTTTAAATTTTTCTTTCTTTTCCAGGACTTAAAGTTCACATGTTACTGATTTTTATTTTTAATTAAATATTTTTTTAATTTAATAACATTTAAATGAAGTAATTTGGATACTGCATTGGCTTATAAAACTTAAAGTGCAGAAAGTAAACTGAAAAGCTATTGAAGTCACCTTAGATCTTACCACTCATCAGTGGTAACTGTTAACAAAGTGTATTCCCCTAGCTCAGACCCCCTGTGCACAGATCTGTGCATGTGTGTGAATGTACATGTAGTGGCTCTCAAGGAATACAGACTGCCTTTGACCTGCTTCCACATTCTGTGTGGTGGCAGCTCTCTGCCATCAGGCAGGTTTGTAGTTCACAGCGTGCATTCGGTTTTCTGAAATTCAATCAAGCGTCGGTTCTAGTTGACCATTTGAGCTTTGTTTACTTTGTTGCTATGATGAAATAGCATGACTTAGAGAAACTTATAGGAGAATTTACTTTGGCTTAGGAACCTAGAGGTGTCCATAATGGGAGGAAAGGCACGACAGCAGGTGGTTGGAGAAGGAAGCTGAGAGATCACATCTCCATCCACACAGATGGAGAAGAGTCAAAGCGGAGCAAGTCAAAGCCACCCCCAGTGATACACTTCCTGCATCCACGAAAGGTTCTATAACTCCCCATATAGTGCCACCCACTGGAAACCAAGTGTTCAAAACCCTGAGCCTATGTGTCACATTTTAACCTCACTACAGTTGTTTCAACATCTTTTGTCCTTATAACCAAACAACGATATGTATTTTTATAATAAGAAAGACAAAACCACCAAACAAACCTACCTTGTGCTATGGGTTTGCAGCTGAAAGTTTCATCATGATGGCTCCTAGGAAGGCTGAAGTACTACTACTTCAGGAGCCAGTTAGCAAGGGTTCCCGAAGATGCTTCCAGGGTTTGAAGGAAAGTTGTGTTGAAGGTACAGATGGGTGGCCATTCCAGGAAGGAATGTTTAAATCAGCAAGATCAACAAGGCCTGTCATCACATGGAGAAGATGTTCTCTCCTGCAGTTAGGATGAGGAAGGGTCTGGGTCTGGGGCACCGCTGAGGCCCCTCAGACCCTACTGTAAAAAGATGAGGACAGAGAGTCCCAGTCATGCAGCATGAGTCAAATGAACCACTGCCTTGTCAGCTTCGAATAACAGCCTGGGCCCTAAAGGTCACAAGGTCATGACTACGGGTTCTGTCATCTCTCAGCTGTTGTCTTTGGGAGAGCATCCAGCATCTGAGAACTGCTGTTCCCTCATCTGTCAGATAGTCATGATAGCGACTTAGTTGAGGACTTAGGTTTTTGTGATATGTAGAAGCAAATAATACACTCAGTTCTTAGGAGAAACAACTGTAGAACATTGTTTAGACCACATACATCTCAGCACACTCCAGAACAAAGGAGACTTGGTTTGAGCTCATGGTCATACCTGGAACCTTTGGCCACTGTTGGACTAAGTGAGAAGAAAGGCTTACAGTGAACATGTGTGTGTGTGTGTGTGTGTGTGTGTATGTGTGCGTGCAGGGCATGCACATGTACATGTGTGTGTTGAGGTGGAGCATTTAGGTTGATGAAAAGCATGCAGTTGACAGTGTCAGTGGTCAGGAAGAGGAGTCAGTGTGACTCCTATCCCAGGGATGGGTTAGATGCTGGCTGGAGGGGACAGATGGGGTCTGAGTGTGTACTGTGGTGGCTAAGACAGTACAAGAACTTTCTGGTAATGAAACGTTCTGAGAACTTTCCCCTTCGGAGCGGCCTGACTTCCTGAGGCTGAGCAGGGCCTTTGGGAAGAGGAATTTCTGGATAGAGACTGAGCAAGTGCCAGGAGGCTGGGTGGGAAGGGGCCATACGGCCTCTGAGGTGGGGTCTGTGTCTTTGCCAGTGAGGATTGAGGCGTGAGCCCAGGATCTGTTCTAGTTTCTGGAGATGGGCCAATGGAAGGGCAGAATTGACCTTGGAAGGGAAGGCAGGCTGATGCCCAGGACGGTGTGGGAGGAGAAGCCATAGCATCAGCAGGTCTGGCTCCTGGGATGGAGCTGCAGGCTCAGCCTTCTCTATTTGGCCATATCCTCCAGTTAGCCACCCCAGGAAGGTCCTTGGGCCCTTGTATGAGACCTTCACTGGCTTCTTACTTTTTCTCTGCTTGTACTGGGTTTGCCTGGACCCACAGTCTCTCACTCCCCTCAGACACTCAGGCCGACTCCATGGGCTCTTGACTTGAGTTTGCTTTTCCTTGTCTTTTGGTCCTCAGCTTGAGTCTTGTTTCATCAGGGCTCCTGAACTGCATGGCTCTCCTCTGCTTCTCCTGTCAGAGTATGAACCACTATCACCCATGATGATACTGGGTTGTCCCCAAGGGCAGCCATGGTCCTTACCTGTGTATACTGGTGTAACACTATGAGGCTGTCACAATTGGTGCTCTTCATTTTATGGTTGGGGATTCTGAGGTTTGGCTAGGATACCCCTGAATGCCCCCCATGGCCTATTTCTAGATTCTTTGCTCTGTGACCTGTCATCTAGGCTGAGTCCCCAGGGTGGAACTGTGTTTGGGGTTTCTGCATGCCTCAACAGTGAGCCATGCATATTGTCCTGCTGCAGGAGCATGGGAAGCTCAAATGCCCCACCTGTTGAGCTACTTGGTGGGTGGCGGGGTGCAGGGAAGGGGGATATGCTGGGCTTCACCTCACTGGTGAGGCAAATGGCTTGAGCTGAGCTGGGAGGAGGGGAGTCTGAGCTGAGCGGGTGGGGGGTACGGTGGGGGGGTCCCAGACCACTCCTTTCACTGTTTCCTTCCCCCCTCTCTCCAGGGAGCTCAACGGCAATAACATCACTCGGATCCATAAGAACGACTTTGCTGGGCTCAAGCAGCTTCGAGTGTTGTAAGTCTGGGTTCCCATCATGCCCTGCCTCTACCCTGATGCCAGCCTTGGGTCTGGAGTTCTGGATGGGAGTTTGAGAGCCATAAGCTAGCACAGGCCTTCTATTGTGGAGTCAAGGGCCTCCCGATGGGGGGAGTGGGTGATGTTGAGTGTCCTGACCCAGAGAACTCACTGCCTCCTGCATGGCTGAGAAGAATGGAGACGGAGGACTTGGATGGAGCACTCTTGGCCATTTCTCTCTCTGGAAGGAAGAGCAGGGGGCATGGAGAGTCTATAGGTCTCTGCTCAGTTGTGCCTTCTCTGGTGGGACACTACAGGCAGGACCTGAATCACAGCTAGGCTTCCATCAGGCTCTGGAGGCTGAGATCCTGGATCAAGGTGTTGCAGTTCCGATCAGGCATCTGTGCACTGTGAGCGCACATGGCCTGGCTCTGTGAGGAGCATACAGAAAGGACTCACTGGTCCCTGGGTATCAAATCGCACTCCCCACCCCCTCCCCCCAGATTACCACATCATCCTGCCTCTAAACATATCATACAGGGCATTAGAGTTAACATACTGGATGGAAGGGTGGAGAACACACTATAGTCTACTATCTCCAGTGGACTCCTCCTCAGCAGTGTTCCTCCTCAGCAGTGCTCCTTCTCATCAGGGCTCCTCCTCAGCTGTGCTCCTCCTCATCAGGGCTCCTCCTCAGTAGGGCTCCTCCTCAGCAGGGCTCCTTCTCAGCAGTGTTCCCCCTCAGCAGTGCTCCTCCTCATCAGGGCTCCTCCTCAGCTGTGCTCCTCCTAAGTAGTGCTTCTCCTCAGTAGTGCTCCTCCTCAGCAGGGCTCCTTCTCAGCAGTGTTCCTCCTCAGCAGTGCTCCTCCTCAACAGGGCTCCTCAGGCCCTGGTTCAGAGAGTGATGGGGGGACAGTAGAAGACAGGTGTGACTTTACTCAGGTGTCTGAGGATAGAGATCCTGGAAGTGGTAGGCACAGTCCTGTTGATTGAGGTGGCTGGCCAGCAATAGGCCATCTGCTATGCCTGTTAGGCAAAGATGAGGTGCTTATGTTGGACCCCCTTAGCCCCATCTCTATATGCTCTGCTGATCTTGGGAAGCAGAGGCAGCCTTGGCAAACAGGGATCTGGCCTCAATATCTCAGGTGAATTTGGAGGCCCTGTCCCATCCAGTGGGCAGGAAGCCCGTCATCAGATATCCAGAGTCCCTCACCTTCCACTGTCTGGGTAGTACAAGGGTATTGGGCCATAATTCTGTCAGAATTGTAGACTTCACAGTTCTGGGGGGAGGGTCTTTGAAGGAATGGGGGGACCTTGTGAATAATCCTCCTTGAGGTTAGGGGTGATGAGTTACTGGAGTCTTTGCTGCTCCAGAAACAACTCACATTGACCAAAGCTTTCCTCTTTCCTGTCTGGGGTATGTGTGTTCCCCCTCCCTTCCTAGCACTCCTCCCTCAGGCTTCCAGCAGAGAGAAAAGTATACCCCCTGCTTAAACCCTGCCCAGCCGCGGGAACATGCAGCCCATCTGCTTGGTGTGGAGAGGGGAGACCACAGGAGACAAGTGCTTCAGTATCTCCAGAATGACCGTGCAGCATCCCATCTCTTGGTGATGCCCATTGGTCGCAGATCCTGTGAAGCAGAGCATGTTGGGGAATGCGGGAAGATGCAGAGTTCCATGGAGCCAGGTGGTTGGTTGGCCTGGGCACCCCACTCCTTTCTTCAGCAGACAGGCCTAGGCAGAATATGGTGCAGACAGTGGGGGTGTTGTCTGGCCACTGTGGCATATATACAGGGGCTCTGTTAGTTGGTATGGCTTTCTGCCGCCATGCTGGCCGTGTCTCTTAGATCATGCTCTGGCCCAAAGTACAGTGTGTACCTAGAAGCCTAGCATCTTCTTCAAGCATAGCTGTGAACATTGGCACTGTGCTGCTCTGCAAGGCAGGGCTTGTGAGGAACCTGAGTGGGGGACTTTGTGGAGTTGTGACCACTTCATCTCACTCTACAAAGGGCCTAGAAATGGCTCCCTCTGCCCCCTCACCACCACCCCAGCCCACATTGCCCTGACAAAGTTCGTTGGGCTTCTTCTCTTTTCCCGAGATTCCTAGGAACCCTTGTTTAGCATCCTGTAACTAATCTGTCTCTGCCTCCCAGGCAGCTGATGGAGAACCAGATCGGAGCTGTGGAACGCGGAGCTTTTGATGACATGAAGGAGTTGGAGCGACTGTGAGTATGGGGAGGGTACGGGGTTGACGGGGAGGGTATGGGGTTGACAGAGAGGGTATCAGTGGCCTGATATAAGATCTAGGGTGCTTAGGAAGGGGACCCAGCTTCACCCTGTCTGATCGTGCACTGTGAGGTGGTAATCAAGAGAAAAATGAAAACCGACATCCATCCCCACCCTCGGGACAGAAGAATAAATAAAACAATAGCAGCCAAATACGTGAAGGTACTCCAGACCAGCGAGTCAGTGGAGCTTGGCACCTGTGGTAGACCATCCTTAGATAACCTGCTGAAGAATGGACACCTAGGTTCTTCTAGAGCGACTTAAGCCCACAATCTCCAGCAAGATAGATTAGATTTTTTGCTCATTCAATGCTTAGACTATAACGAATCAGACCGAATTAATCTCTCTCCATTCATTTAGTTAAGCCAAAGCGTAATCCAATGGCAGGGGCACGTTGTCTCTTAGTTCTTGCAGCTAGAACACATGCGAGGATCCCCAGGTCTTCAATAGACAGTCAGCCATCTAGTGCTAGACCGATTCTTCATCTGTTTTGTTTCTTTAAAACCTATGGACAATAGATACCTGGCTCTGCGGGCTTGACTTGGATCCACTCCATTACACCTCCTCTGGTTTATTGCCAGGCCTTAGAGAAGGGAGGTGGAGGGGCTCTGGCTTGCTGTAAGTGTTGGACCCGTTTACTGTGCGCTACTGGGGCTGGCAGGGGCTTCCTTTCCATTATGATCTTTGGTCTCTGCAACTTGCCTTCTGTCCCCGTGGAGGTCCTTCCTGGACTGGTTCACCTGGGTGTGCGTACTGCACCGGCAACCCTTCAGTCAGCAGCATGCAGTGGCTCTTTCTGCGATTTTGGGACCATGGGGACTCGTTTTGAAAGCCGGTGGGATGGGATCAGAATAGAAACCCTCAGTTCGTGGAAAGCGTTTTCAATAAATCGGAATGTGGATTTATTGGCCTCTTGTCCCAGCCGCTACCCAAGAATTCCATATCCATTTGGTAATGAGACAATAGTTTATGAGACTTGTGGTTCTTTGGCTTCATCATCCTCTAATCCAACATAAACCTGTGTGGATTTTTTGTTTTTTTTTTTTTTTTTCTTGGTTTGGGTACCTATGAAAGTGTGAATGGTTTTTTTTTTCAGCTTGGAGAATTTGGGTGAAGAATTAAATCTTTTTACTGAATTCAAGCTCTTGCAAATTAGAGTCTTTTACTTTTTTTCTTCTCTACTGCCTATCTTTTCTTACCTCTCAACATAATCTTTCAATAGAATAATCTTTCATCAGGCCTATTCATTGTTTGTGAATGAAATTGATTGAATTGTGTAACCCTATTTCTAAGTACCTGTGGTGTAAACAAGGTTGAGAGCAGACATAGCTGGTTCGCACAAGCAGTTAGGAAAAGCGGATATAGAAGCAGGAGTGTGAAGCCCTGCTGGTCATGAGGTCTAAGCCGTAGCCAGGGCTAGCCTGCTTCACAAGGTCATAGAGCATGCTCAGTTGCCTGGGTAGTCAGTTATGGGGGACTGAGCTGGGATGGGAGCAGCAAAAGGGCAAGCTTCAGAAGCCTACACGCTTAGCTCAGGTTAGCCGCTTTCCCTCTTGGCATCATATTCTGCCTCAACTCTCAAGAGGGCAACTTCACGATGTCAGCAAGCCAGTCTCAGGCACCTGGTAAGAGCCAAGCTATATGGCAAGATGGCGGCATTAAACATTTACTAGTATGGTTGCTTCAGGGAGGGAGGTGTGTGCTCAGATGAGAGCATTGTTATCACATTTGAGAGGAGGAAACCCAGCTTTTACTCTGCTTCCATCCTATGAGGTGATGTCTAGAAGCATCTGAATTGGTACCTGAAGTTGAGAAAGGCAAAGAACGGCAGGGACTCTCAGCTGCTCTTTTCTTTGAGATATCCTTGTGTCTCTTGTGACCCACTCCTTGAGTGTTTTTTTGATTTTCTACTTTAGTCGTTGAATTTCCTTCCCTTCTCCCTTCTGAATGTTTTCAAAAATTGAAGGCAGAAAAATGAGAAAATCTTGGGGAAAACAAAACAAACCTAAACCTAGCAATTACCAGGCAGTGTAAATACCGGATTAATTTATTGGCCTGGGGATAAGGGACTAGGAGAGATCCGATGTCTGCTCTTGTTGCTTTAAGGCGTACATCCGTAGTCCCTTTCTTCCAAGGCAATGCTGTGGTTCCCTGGGAACCTGCCCTTCAAAGTCAATTTCTTCCAATTGGTCTCCTAAAGCTGTAAATCTGGTTCTGTCCTGTGCTGGAACATGACGGTACCCCAGTGCGGCGACAAGACCATTCTCACATATCAGATGCAAGACGACCTCAGAGGAGCTAACCACCGATGAGCTCCTGCGTGCTTCATGGAGTTCAGTCTCTTCTCTCCTACCAGAAGAAGTTGTGTTTTTGTTTTTGTTGTTGTTGTTTTGTTTTCTGAGCTGACTTTCAGTCAGTGAAAGAAAACCTGGGTGACCTGTGTGTAGCACACAGTGCCGATGCCTTGCGGGAGACTTTTGCAAAAGTCTCTCTCTCTCTTTCTCTAAATATTTATTTACTATTATTTGCTATAGTTTTTCAAAAGTAACAAGCAATCTTCCCACAGCAGGTGTGGGTCCTTTCTGTGCTCTGTCTTCCTGTCAGGCAGATTCCAGACCCAGACTTCTGACTCCTGCCTGTGTGCAAGGTGATGCTCTCATCTGCCCCTAGAACAGCGGTTCTCAGCCTGTGGGCCGTGACCTCTTTGGGGATGACCTGCCCCTGTATATCAGATAGATATTTACACTGTGATCCATAACAGTAGCAAAATTACAGTTGTGAAGTAGCAACAAAGTAATTGTACGGTTGGGTCGCACCAGGACATGAGGAGGTTGAGAACCACTGTCCTAGAAGAATAAAAACTTTCAGAGCACCACCTTAGGCATTAGAAATAAAGGCATGGCTGGGGTACAGCTCAGTTTTCTAGCACTTTCTTCAAGTGCATGAAGTCTGGGTTTACTTCTCAGCCCTGAAATAAAATCTCTATTGTTTGGTCAGGAAAAAAAGCTTCCTGGAAAGGAACATGCTGGTGTTTGAGTGTCTTTTTCCTTTTAATTTAAGTTTTTCCCCCTATTTTGATTCATCTATATATTTATTTGCTGTTGAGACAGGATCTTTCTGTGTAGCCTTGGCTGTCCAGGAACTCACTATCAGGCTGACCTTGAACTCACAGAGATTTGTCTGCTTCTACCTCCAGAGTGCTGAGATTAAACGATGTCTGTGCTACCACTTCCAACACCTGAGTTTTATTTTTTTAAACATCCATTATCTATCTATCTATCTATCTATCTATCTATCTATCTATCTATCTATGAATCTATCTATCCATCTGTCATCTATCTATCTATCATCTATCTATATCTATCTATTTATAATCTATCATCTATCTATATATCTATCATCTATCCATCCATACATACATCTATCCTATCTATCTATCTATCTATCTATCTATCTATCTATCTATCTATCTATCATCTGCCTATCTACATATCTATTCATCTATCTAAATTCCCCCTACTTTTGAGATATGGTCTCAGCCTGTCTCAGGTTGTTCTGGAATTCATTATGTAGGCTTGCCCATCTTCAGGCTCAGAATGATCCTCCTGCTTCAGGATGTGCTGGGGTTAAAGGCATGTATCCCCATGCTCATCTGAAAGCATTCATTTTTAATAGACGTTATTTTCATTAAAAAGAACCAGAACAAACAATAAAATAAAAAATAAAAAAAACCCCAATAAAACCAAAAGAAAAACCCAAGCAGCCAATCAATCAAACACTAAGCATGGATGAAGCATTTAGGTACCGGGATGTTTAGCTGCCCTACCTCATTGGACCTAGCTCACATTTCATAAGGTCAAGAATTCAACTCACAGCTGGGATTGTCTTGGGATCAGATGTTGGTGGGTCATGAAGGGGATGATTGGAAACAAAGGAGAAGGGATTCTGTAGCCGTTTAGGAGGTCTTATCCTCCTTGGTGCTGTACGGCTCAGTGGCCACTCACAGGTGAGCCTTGCTTAGAGAAACGTGCCTTAGAGAAGATGCTTCCCTGGTGGCAGGGGGTGGGGGCTCCACTCAGGTCCTTCTGGGACTCCATCCAGGTCCCAGGAATGACTTGGAATGCAGTGCTTTCTGAGTGTCCTCTGCCACCACCTGACGCTTAGGTGACTCTCTCCTCTTACCTTCTCCAGACGACTGAACCGCAACCAGCTGCAAGTGTTGCCTGAACTACTGTTCCAGAACAACCAGGCTCTATCCAGACTGTGAGTGACACACTTGGGTTGCTACCCACCCTGTAGGGGGTACGGGACCCTGTGTGCGTGCGTGGGGGGGGGTTTGCAGTGGTGTGTGTGTGTGTGTATGTGTGTGGGGGTGTGTGATGGAGTCAGTGGCTCTCACTCTGACCTTGGCCTATGCTCCCTACTGGCAGGAAAGGATCTGGGCATCACATGCCAGACCTTTCTACAAGAGTCTGTGTGGCTGCTGCGGGTGGCAGGGTCGTGGAGGAGGGTGTGTCTGCAACTGTGCTCACAGTCTGCTGTGGACACTCTGACGCCCTTGTCGCTGCCTTTGCATGCCTGTCTTGGGTTGAACCTTCATTCATTCCACTAAACCCTCGTGAAGCTGTTTCTGTTTTCAGCTCTGTCTACCTTTAGAATCATGTGCTCTGGGACTGGATTCAGTATCAACGGTGTCAAGCTGTCGTTTTTTATTGGCTGCAAAGCCATTGTTTTATTGGCTGCCAATGTACTCCTTCCAAGTATAAGGGATACTTGCTAATTGTTACACCATGGTTCTCCATGGTTTTGAGTTGTTCTACCGTCTATTCGGTTTTGTGGGATCTGGGTTGGATGGGGGCCTTTGAGACTTACTAAGGAAGCTCTGGTGAGCTTCTCCGCCTACAGTGAGTCTTTGTTTGGCTGCCTTTGTGCTGCGGAGCTCATTATTGGACTACTATCTCACATATCAAGACATTCTTAACTTTGAACCTCCCATTTGCTCTATAATAACGTGTTTTTTCTTAATTTTTTGCTTTATAGCTACTTAGCAAACCTGTGCCCTATTTGTTAGTTTTTTAGAGAACTTTCACATTTTGAGTTGGGAGATTTTTGAGTCCTCTTAATGGTGATTATTGGGCTGGAGAGATGGCTCAGAGGTTAAGAGCGCAGGCTGCTCTTGCAGAGGTCCTGAGTTAAATTCCCAGCAACCACGTGGTGGCTCACAACCATCTGTAATGAGATCTGGTGCCCTCTACTGGTCTTCAGGCATACATGCACGAGGCTACTATATACAAAAATAAATAAATAAACCTTTAAAAAAAATGGTGATTATCAACAATCTTGATAGCCTGTAGTGGAGACCTCTGCAGGGAATGGGAGAGAGACAGTTCGGGAAACAGTACATCAAAGATCAGATGGCCCTGGGTTTTCTCAGTGTAACTTTTTTGGAATCCAGCATTTCTTCTTGAACTTTGTATGCTACCAGCTGAGCTGGGGTATGCAGCTATGCTTGCTGGGTGGCCGGCTATGAACGTTGGTCATGGCCCTGATAATGCAGGTTCCCCTGCAAGGAACTCCTGCACCTGGTGCATGTGACTGTGACAGAGTGTCTCACTGATTTACCATGGTGGGGACAAGGTTGGAGAGGCAAAATAATATTCTTGGAGTCACGTGAGCGACCCTGACTCTAGCCCCACGCTCTTCATGTTTCATATTTCAACAGGAATTTTTGGAGCAAAGGTCTTCCACACTTTAACAAATATTAAGTAGCCAGACTTTGTAACCAAACCGGCATATGGAAATCCACTCAAGGTGGGAGGAGCCTTAAGAAGAGGACACCTGCTCTTGGCAATCCCCTGGGCTGGGAGCCAATGGAGGCAGTGGCCTCGAGTCTAGTTGGGGTGGGATGGTATTTCCAAGCTCTCATAAAGCCTGTCCATCTCAATGCATCCTGACGTGCTCTCCCGGTGGATGCTCCCTTGCATTTGGCAGGAGGACATTTTTGTGTAGGGCTATAGCCTGTAGCTGGCTCTGGGGAAGAGAGATTGTTTTCTTCAGGTCTGTCTTGCAGTCTTCTTCACGCTTTGCTTTGGTGCCAGAGATGGAACCCTGGGCCTCCTGGGTGCTGAGTACACATTCTACTATGAAGCTGTGCCCCAGCCTCTCCATATCTCTGAGTCCCCACTGTAAGCAAGGCATAGGAGCCATCAGGACTCAGCAGAGAATGCCTGTTAGCGTGTTCCACCAACATCCATCAAAGACTTGAAATCATGCCAGCTCCCGTGCATCTTGTGTGCCTCCAGCGTGAGCCATCTTGAAAATGGCACCTTCTTGGGAGGTGGCTGAGCAAAGTTTTATTGGCAGAGTCCTTGCTCCTCTGCCTGGGCTCACCCAGGCACCATGGCGGTGACGGTATAGGACAGATAAGGGAGTGTTTAAAGGTTTATTTGCTGCTACTCTTTGCTTCATCCACATCATATTCTGGTGACATAAACATCCGATTCCAAGTCCCCAGTCACAAAGTTCTTGGGCAGGGCATGCTACCCTGAGGACTGGTAGGGGTGACGGTGGGTGTGGTTGTGTAAAGCCATCAAGTTCCTAGACCATCAAGTTCATAGACTCCCCAGGAGAGGAACTAAGGTGCAGTTATCCCCCACAGCTACTGAGATGCGAAGATGTTTCTAGTTCTTTCAGTTCACCTTGCTGTCTTGCTCCTTTCTGTACCACCAAGGAGCCCAGGACACTCCTTGTCAATGATGACTTTACTGCCCCAACCATTTGCATTAGCCACAGTGTTAACCCTCTTCCTACTTGTAACCACATAGATCAGATCCCTGTAGGGTCTTGGGTCCTATCTCTGGAGATTTGGGGATAGGGATGGTATTAGTCCATCTTAGGCCCAACAGTGGTGGGGGTTTGTGGGGTCTCTCTGGAGCTGGCTCCTCAGCTCCAGGTCCATGACATCCCTTAAAAAGGCATGCTAAGAACAAGCACCAGTGCTGTGTTTCTGGTCCCTCTGTTGACTTTCCCTTTGCTTTGGAGGGATCTGTTACTAAGCCTTTACATCTGGAGAAAATTAAAGACTTTCATGCAGACGCTCCGCTGATCAGTGTGGCAGTGGACTTGAGAGGAACCGAACGTGCTGGAGAGGGTGTGGCCAGGGTGTTCAGGTGGGATGGTCCATTTGATCTTGTCTGTGAGCTCCCAGAAGTTAAGTCCATCTACTGTGTGTTCTATACTAGCAGTTCCCCTGGTGTTGGGATAGCTTGTCGATTCCTTCCAAGTGCACAATGGATGTCCCAAAGAGGTGCTGTCCTTGGATCACAGAGCGGTGGGATGTACGGACTGGAATTAGGCACTGGGACTCTGAGGGTACATAATGAACCTGAAAATGGTCTTGAACCAGGACCTGGAAATTTTACCACTGAGTATCCACCCCAGGGAGATAAAGCCTCAGCATAAGTATGCAGCTGCAGCCATATTTAGAATACTGAAGAGAATGTGGAAATAACCTTAATGCCCCACATCAGGGGAGTGGTTAGACAAATTCCAGCGTATCTGGATGGAGTACTTAAGCAGTCATCAGAAATGGCCTTCGTGGAGATGTCAAATCATGCAGATGTTTGTGATATCAAAAGCCAGGGTTGTATTGATCCCTGAATTACTCTAAATAATACATGGAAAATGACTGCAGAATTCTAGCAGGGATTGACTGCGAGTGATTTTTCTCTTTTGTGTTTCCCAGATGTTCTTTAAGAAGGACGTATTGTATTTATGGTAGGAAACCTGCCAGCTTTGAACACTAATGGAAAGCCCCTGTGTCTGAGTTAAAACTAACGCTGGTGGGCCGGGAAGCAGCGCAGTGGTACAGTGCTCGCCTAGCACAGGAGAAGGCTCAGTGCCGTAAATCCCAAAAACCAACGAGCCCCAGAGGCTTGGTGTGGCTTCCTTTAGCCCTGTGGATCCAGCTGCTCTTTTGTGGAACCAAAATAACATCTGCGTCCTGGGGCTGTTGTGAGGCTGATGCGAGATGAAAACTTCTGTGATTCAGATTCATTAGCACTGTGGCACATGGCAGGTATCAGGGACATGCATGCCGGGATTGTCTGGGGGGAACAAACTCCTACACCTCCTGCCTCAGAGTGACTCCACCCTTGATGTAGCTTAGCATCAGTATTGGCTTCCTTGACTGCAGACTAGCCTGGTCTAGAGTTTTCTTCCTTACTTTAGAATCTTTGTATCATCTCCTCACTGCCCAGGGACCCGTCTTCAGCTTTTGCTTCACTCAAGTTAATTTTACTTTTTTAAAGAAGGATTTATATACCCCTGCAGAAATACCCAGAAAGGCCATGGAGGGAGACTGGGCTTCTGGCCAGCAGAAAGACTGAAGTGTGGCTTGTGACTGTCTTTTTGGTCACATTCTTGAGCAGTGGATGGGAAGCCAGCAGAGACCATATAGGCGGTACTGCACAGGTCACGGTCCTTAGCGTCCTCAAGCTGTAGGTTAAGTCTTTATTCTCTGATTGAGGGGGCCTGTGCCTCTCCTCTTTGTTATCATTATGTTTTAAATTTGTGAATGTACGTGTGGCTTGTGTGCATGCGCATGCGTGCTCATGTGTTGGGGTGCACACGTGCACGTGGCTGTGGATGCCGGAAGTCGATACTGAGCATTTTTTCCTCAGTTATTTTTCATCTTTTGTGTCAAGCCAGGCTCTCTTGCTGAACCCAGAGCTCTTCAGTTGGCTTTGGTTAGTCCAGCTAGCCAGCCTGCATGTCCCCTTTTTATAGATAAAAGTATGCAAGGCCAGAGACTTTGAGACATGTCCAAGGGCTCAGCCAAATTTGAACCTGCTCTGTCTGTGGCTGTGACCAGCAGGGCTGATTGAACTTGGATAGCCTTATGGGTTCAACGTGTCCATCTGTCCAGGGGGTGACAGTCCACCATAGTTGCTGTCTGAGGGATGTGCCACACCTGAGTCTCCTGTTGGGGAGGCTGCACCTGGCAGCAGGTTACCTTGGTTTGAACCAACTTTTCACTTGTCACTCAATTCTCAGAGGGTGTAGAAATGTCATTTTCATGGACTTCCACAGGGCTCAGGTTTGGGGTAGTCAGACATGTTTGAATTCTGATAACTTCTCTATAGTAGCCAATCCCAGACTTCCCTTGGCTAGGTGGAGCCAGGTGCTTGTCTGTGGCTTAGCTTGTCTCCCCAGCGCTTACAGACAAGAAGCTCTCTGGACTGGCTACACCCTTTACTCATCTTCAAATTGCTCTGGACACTCAGGTTCTCTGGGCTTCTGCTTAGCCTTGAAGCCCTTCCACATCCGCCCCAGATTGACTTCTTGGTCTCTGCAGATTTCTGCAGGTTTGGGAGGGTAGGCAGTGATTGAAGCAGCCCATCTACTTCCCATGTGTGTATATCCCTGTCATAAGGACTACGATAACTCATTAACAAGGCCCTGGTGGTGGGAGCCAGGCTGTGGAGCCTGTGCAGCTCTGTGGAAGAATGACTGACCCCCACGACCCCGTCTCAAGCTGGGTTTAATTAAACTGTCAGCACTGGTCAGAAGAACAAAGCATCCCTTCCCGCCAGGGCCCAGCCCCCATCAAAGGCAGGAGGCTTCTCCACTGAAACAAATAGCTGTACAGAATGGATCTGTCTCGCCTCCGAGGGAAATTACCCGAAGCAGAAGGTGACCTCGCTATTGCCACACGTCCAGGCCAGGAGGCAGAGTGCTGAATCTGTCCAGCTTCTGAGAAGATGCAGACGGCTGTGTGGGAAGTGGGGCTCCCAGGTGGCCCCCAGCTCTGATGCAGCCTCCTTCCCGTCTGTGCTGTCCCTCAGGAGTCTTGCTAGGCATCCATCATTTCTTAAGATCCTACTTTCCAGAAAGTTCTTAAGCTTTGTCCAGAGACAGGAAGCCTGTGAGAGGCTCAAGGTGTTAACAATAGAAGTGGCCTTGCTTAAATGGTTACAGGACAAGCTGGCCCAAGCAGGATCATCTCTAGGGAACTTCTCTACTTCTAGCACATTCTCGTGTGTCATAAACTCTGGAGAGTGGCTGGAAGGTGGATCCGCAGGTAAAAGTGCTTGTCTATGCAAACTGGACAACCAATCTGACCTGGAACACAGGTTGGAGAGAACTGACTCCCAAAAGTGGTCCTCCACATGGATGTCATGACATGAGCCTGCACTCATGCATACCATATGCAGACAATAAAAACCAAAACAGAATTAAGAAAACAAAAGCCCAAAATACTCCAAGCCAGGAGTAGTGGTGCACACCTTTAATCCTTAATACTTCCTAGGCAGAGGCAGATGGATCTCTGTGATTTCAAGGCCAGCTTGGTCTGATAGAGAGTTTCAGGACAGCCAGGGCTACATAGTTAAACCCTGTCTACTACCAACAAAATCTATTACCAATAAAAAACCCAAACAAGCCAGAGAAAAACTTCTTGTCTGTCAGAGCTGAGGAGACAGGCTGGAGCACAGACAAGCACCTGGCCCCACCTTCCGTGAAGTCTGGGATTGGCTACTATAGAGAAGTTATCAGAATTCAAACATGTCTTTCTAGCCCCTGAGCCCTGTAGAAGTCCATGAAAATGTAATTTCCACATGCCGTTTCAACTTCAGAGAGATCTAGGTGGTCTCATCTCCCAAACTTGTTTCCTTCTTTACAAAGTTATTATTATTTTTTTTTTTCAGGGAATCTGTTTTAATACCTTCTGGGCTTAGAGTTAAGTTAGTCTCAGACAAGAATCATGACAGTCTAGGTTAGAACTCAGGCCCTTCTGATCCCAAAGCTATGGTCTTATGTCTAATCTGTGTCTAAAACTAGGGTGAGATGTGTACACGTGCGCGTGCTTGCGTGGTGTGTGTGTGTGTGTGTGGTGTGTGTGTGTGTTTATAAAGATTTTCAGGGTCAAGTTTGGCCTGGATCCTGAATTAGTTGGGGTGGAAGAGCCCCTCTTAGCAGCATTATCACATTCTTTTTCTTCGATTCCTGCTTAGGAAGGTCTTGCTCCCACTCTGTGCTGGGGGAGGGCTTGAGTGGAGACCCCTGTTGGGTATTTACTTCTGCCCGCTCCGGCTGGAGTGTGGGTGCCCAGGGCGCCAACCCTAAGAGCAGATGATCACCTCTGTAGCCCTCAGAGCACCGTCTGGGAGAATGAGTTAGCGATTATGGAGTGCTCTGGATTCGCAAAGTGCCTTCCCATCATTAAAGCTGTGCCTGCTGTCAAGACGGGAGAGAAAAAGGCCAGCATCCCACTGGGCTGGCTCAGGAGCCTCAGAGAGAAGGGCAGGGCGGCTGGCCTCGAGTTGACAGCTGGACGCCCAGCAAGCCTCTGTGCTCAGCATGGGTGGACGTCCACACAGATCTGTCCCACGCTTTTGGACCCAGCCCAGCCCCAAGCTGACTCAGAACCATGCTGGTCTTCACAGTTATGAACAACCAGGGTGCCCCCCAAAAGGGCTTCATGGTGGTCCCAGGGCGACTGTGCTGGCATAGCTATAGCACTGGACAGAACAGGATAAGGCAGACTGAATTCATAAGCCAGAGAAGACAAAGTATGGAGGTGCACAGTGCAGGTGGGGGCTGTTTGGGAAGACGTAGGGAGTGAGGTTTTTTTTTTTTTTTTTCTTATATTTTGAAGTCTACGCAAATGATTTTGCTAGGGTATTGTACTTCGGAAAATTAACGAACAAGGGATTTAGTTTCCACCAAGGGTTTAACCAAGTTTCAGCTAGCATGGAAATATTTTTACTTTTTTTTAAAAAGAAATTGGTGTGTGTGGGATTGCTGTTAAGAAAGGGTCTCAAGGTCTCTGCGTATGCGTTATGGTTGTTCTGTTATCGCTGGGTGTTCTTGTGGGATTTTCTAACAGTGGAGTCGGGGTATCTCTGACTCTTTTGTCTGCTCTAGGGACCCTTCTCTTCCTCCTGGGTTGCCTCGTCCGGCCTTGGTATGAGGGTTTGTCTTACTCTTATGGTAACTTGTTATCCCATGTTCATTAGACACCCCGCGAGGCTTGCTTTTTTCTGAAGGGACACGGAGGAGTGGATCCGTGGAAGAGGAGAGGTGGGGGAGACAGGAAGTGGGAAGAGTGGAGGGAGGGGAAACTGTGGTCAGGATGTAATATATAAGAAAAAATAAAAGAAAAGAGATGTTAATAGGAGCATGCATTAATTAATAAGCACATTCTGTAGAGATTTAACACTGAAAAAACCATGATTGAGTAAGTTGGAAAAACAATTATCCATATTGGTACATGAAAACCTAGGGTGCTAAGGTTATCTATTGCTTTGAGGCAAATAAACACAAACTTAATAGCAAAAAAATAAAAATAAAAAAAATAAAAACAGGGTCTCAATAAT
The DNA here is from genome assembly GCA_021653895.1 of Mastomys natalensis. Classification (NCBI taxonomy): domain Eukaryota; kingdom Metazoa; phylum Chordata; class Mammalia; order Rodentia; family Muridae; genus Mastomys; species Mastomys natalensis. The sequence continues at coordinate 1,577,887 of JAJTUV010000072.1, read as the reverse complement.
CTCACTGTGTAGCCATAGCTGGCTTGGAATTGACTCTATAGACCGCACTGGTCTTGAACTCACGAACTAGTCTCCTGCTTCTGTCTCACGGGTGCTGGGACTGCAAGTGTGTAATAGTAGTGCCTGGCTTAGTGTTCAAATTTGCTTATGAGTGTTTGAGTGTGTGAGCATGTGCGAGCATGTGTATGCAGATGCACACGTGCATATATATGTGCATGCAGGGCTCTGTGCGTGTAGACATGTGTTGTTTCTGGAGTCCAGAGCAGGTGATCAGCATCTCTCTCACTGTTCCTCCTCTCCTTCAGTGTTTGAACAGTGTTTCTCGTTGAATCCAGAGAATCCCGCCTGGCCAATGAGCTCTAGGGATCTTCCTGTCTCTGTGCTTCTCAACCCTTCCCCCAGTGCTCCGGCTACAGATGTGCGCTGCTATTCCTGGCTTTTTAAGAGAGCACTGGGGATCTGAGTTCAGGTCCTCAAACTCATGTGGCAGGTGTTTTATTGACTGAGTCATCTCTCCAATACACACATAGAAATGCTTTCAAAAAATTAAGTCAACCTCATTGCAACACGGAGTTGTTATATAACCATCTGTTTAGTCTTCCATGCCAGACACTTCCAACTCCGTTTCTGCTTTCAGCTGTTACAGTTCCATGCAACCCCATGACTTACAGCGGGGGGATCTGAGGCCCAGCGGGCTAACCACAGTGTGGCATGGCCAACTGTTGGCAGAGCTGTCTGTGGAAGCAGGGGATATGCTGGGCTCATGGGCTCACCAGGCCACACAGCTTTGTCCACCTTGGAAACTAGAGAGTTGTCAAGAAGAGGTCGCTCCCAAGGTTTCTTAGGAAGGTGAGTTTAAGTCCTGAGGAGTGCATGGGGGTGGAAAAGGTGTCCATGGAGACAGAAGATGGAGAATCCAGCTGCCCCATGAGCAGGGCCCCCATTGCTCAGAGTGTTATGTAGAGGTCCCCTGGAAACAAGTGGAGATGGATTCAGACTTAAAATCTTCTAGAAGGAGGAATCTGGAGTTGTTGACAGGCAGCGGGAGTCACAGAGTGTTCTTGGTCTGAAACCCTTCATGTAAAACCTTCTCTCTCTGGCTTCCTGTACCGAGACAGGGTGGGAGGGCCATTAGCAGGCAGCTCAGCCCCATAAGCCTCTCCCTCAGTGGCCTGAATTGTCCACTCCCTCACAGGGAGAACTGGTTATTGCCTCCTCAGTGCCCCCTTGTCCTTTAGAACACTTACTGTGGTAAAGTCTATACACTGTACAGCAGTCGGTCGTCTTAACCATAGAGAATGCTACTTACTCTCCAGTGGCATTAACGCTGCCCCATCACTGCTATCCACATCCAGATGTGACTACCCCAAACTTGTCTCCCTATAAACAGTGGCTCTACCTCCCTGTTCTGCTTTCTGTCTTCGGGGACTTGCCTGTCCCGTGGCATGTAAATGGACTTAATAGCCATTGTTGTACCAAAATTTCTTCATTCTACTGACTAGATAACACTCTACCACTTGGATATGCCACCTTCCCTTTATCCATCCAGCCGCAGATGGCCCTTGGCTTCCGTTGCCCATCTGTGCCGTCTTTGCAGCTGTTGGAACCTCAGGTACAACCTGTTTGTATTCTTTATAATCCGGAGCCCTCCTTTTTCTCACTGGCTGAAGAATCTCACAGGGTTGGGGTTGCCTTGCTTTCTTTGGCGTAAGTGGGTTTGTCAGCCTGGGAGCCTTGCCACGCTCCTGCTGGCCAACTGTTCAGAGGCTGTGGGTGGAGCAGTATCAGGCTTTTCCTCCCTTCCTCGATGATTCTGGAATCCACGCTGTGAGTCTGGGTTGGGCTCCCATTTAGTGGACTCGGTTCCATACGACTTGGGTTCAGCCTTGGCCTGTGGCCAACAGATACGATGCTGGTTGTTCAGGGCTTGGTGCTGGTGTGCAGGCTAAAAGCATCCACTGTCAGCATGTTAAGTGCTGTGTGGAAAGAGTTGTCTGGGCCCTTACCTTGAGGGCAGTCACAGAAAGCCCTGGACATGAGCTGTGTTCCCAGGAGCTAGAGAAGTACAGATCCAGTGTTTGAGGAAAAAGGCTGTTTCTAGCAGTTGGAGGAGGTGGGCAGGGCTTCCAATGACAGTCACTTGCACATGTAAGAAGGGTCTGATGATCCCTGTGTAGAGTGTGTGTGTGTGTTTGAGAGAGAGAGAGGGAGGGGAGGGAGGGAGGGAGGAAGGGAGGGAGGGAGAGAGGGAGGGAAAGACAGAGACGGGGGGTGGGGGGGGAAGGGAGATTAGCTTTGTAGCCTGGAGACTCCAGTTTTGATGGTGGCCTCCTGTGACCTGGCACCTCTTCAGTCCCTCCTTTAATGGAAACACTGTCGCTCAGGTGAGTCCATTTCCTGCTTGGGCATCTTAGGAGCTCAAAGGACAGCTGGTGGAGTTCCTCAGGATTACTCTGAGTCTGTGTTGGAATTCAGTGTGGTTACTGGAGTGTGCTCTTTGGTTTGTTGAGCCGTGCAGTGTGGGTAGACTCTGTAGTCAGCCTGCGGGGTGAGAAGCCCTGCCTGGCAGCAGATTGATTTGAGAGGATACATTATTGATGTAGATATTTTAACAACCCAGTTCTTTCAACTGCTGGGTTTGGGTGTGTGGTGAGGAAAGTTAAATTTATATCTATCTATCTATCTATCTATCTATCTATCTGTCTGTCTGTCTGTATGTATGTATATCTTTTCTGACTGGGAACCATTGTTGTGTTAGCTGTTCCTGCCCCAACTCTTGCATCCAATGTTCCGTCTCATGGTGGGGACTCCTGGATGTCCATCCATCTCATACCTGTCTGGCTTCATCTCCAGCATTAATGAGGAACCAGCAGAAGCCTAGTCTTGGTCCCAGGGGGTTCAGAGTGTCCCAACTCTTAAAAGTAGTCTTAGAAGTGCCGGTTGGGGAAAGGGGCAGTAAAAACCGGTTCAGACACCCTCAAGTGTCCGGCTCTTTTGTACTCTCTTTTCCAGAACCCAACAGAGTGGGCTAGCTGGAGCTGACCCACCCTCACACACACCCAAGGTACAAGAGTGGACTTTACGAGTCAGATTGGGTCTTGTGTCAGAGCTGTCTTTTAGCAAGCTAAACTAGAGTCACTAGAGCCTGTGAGGTGACAGCAGCCTGCTGAGGTGACTCGGCAACAGCTTCCAAGCAGAACTCTCAGACTTTGATATGAGCTGTAAGTTTTCTTTATTTAAAAAAACGTATTATCATTTTGGTGGTAATGGTGCGTGTGTGTGTGTGTGTGTGTGTGTGTGTGTGTGTGTGTGTGCGTGTGTGTGCGCGTGTGTCTGTTCACACTGCAGTATAGTGTGGAGTTAAGGGACAACTAAGGAGTCAGTTTTCTCCTTCTGCATGCTTCTGGGAATTGAACTTAGGTTCTCAAATTTGTGCGACTCAAGGAGCACTTTTAGGGCTATTACATGTGCGGGCATCTCTCGCACCTTAGCTTTTCTTTCTTGAAACAGGGTCTCCCTGAGTAGCAGAAGCTGGCCTCAAACCCATGACCCTCCTGCTTAGCGTTCCTAGCACCGGGATGTAGCGGATGATGTTACGTCTAGCATTTTTTTCCTTCACATTTTAATGAGACAATTTGTAGCTTGTTAGTATTCATGAGTCTTGTGAGCTGATGGTGGCTGTGAGCCAGTTTTCCCATGGTGCCTTGTCACAGTTTAAATGGACCTGGAGCCACGGTTCTCTTCAAGGACATCAACTCGGTTCGCTTTCCTTCCCTGGTGAAGATCTGCCTGTGCTTTAGAAGTGTTTTTATTAACATACATCAATTATACATAATGATGGGTTTCATTATGACATTTTCATACATACACATAATGTATTTTGATCATCTTCACAGCCGCTGCCCTTATCCTGGTTTGCCCCCGCCCACTCCTGCTAGTTCCGCGGTCTCCTTAGCCAGCTCCGCTTCTGTTGTTAAGTCTTTTAAACAAATATGGTCATGAATTCAGCTTGCAAATATTTTATTGAGAATTTTCACATCTATGTTTATTATATATTTTTTGTGTCTCTTTAGTTTGAGTATCAAGGTAATGACTAGCTATGTGAACTGACTTTAGATGCATTCCTTCTGTGTCTAGTTTTTGGAATAATTTGAAAAGAATTGGTGCTAATTCTTTTTTTAAAAGCCCTGATAGAATTCCAATCCAAGCTTTCTGAGCAGAGGTTTAAATACTTTATTTTGCTTACAAAATTGTGTTGTGTGTGGTGTGTGGTGTGTGTGTGATGTATATGTTCATACTTGTGAGTGCAAGCGTGCATACACAATAAAATGTTTTTATTAGTCTGTGTGGTTGTGAGAGGACAATCATGGTGTCGTCCGTGCTTCCCACTTTGTTGGGACTTCATTTCCTGTTGTCTTACAGGAGCAGGGGTTACAGACATGTGCTGTCATGTCTGGCTTTTGCATGCACCCTGTGGATTTGAACTCTGGTCCTCGCACTTGTGTTAACAAACATTAGTTACTGAGCCATCTCTCAGGCCCCACTCACATTTTTAGTTGGGAGATTTTTTTTTTTTTTTTTAGTTGGGAGATTTTTAATTACTGCTTCAACATGGTTGACTTGTTATAGACCTGTCTAAATTTTTTTTAAAATCCCATCTTGGTTTAATGTTGGCAGGTCCTATACACTGGCAAAGTGTCTTTTTCTTTTCTTTTCTTTCTTTCTTTTCTCTTCTTTCTTTCTTTCTTTCTTTCTTTCTTTCTTTCTTTCTTTCTTTCTTTTTATTTTAATGGAATATAATTTTAAAGCATGTCCGTATGATGTTTTGAATTTCTTGGTATCTGTTGTAATGTCTCTATTTTCATTTCTAATTTTATTAATCTTGTTGTTCTCTATTTCTCGTTTGCTCAATTTGCCTAATGGTTTCATTGATTCTTTGTAAATTTTTTTTGGTTTCTACTTCAACAATTTCTATTTGTCTCTTAATTATTCATGTCTTAATTATTCATGTCTGATGTCCCTGGCTTTGGCTTGTGCTTATTTTTCCAAAGCTATAAGGTCATTCTTAAGTTGTTTATTTTCAACCTTTTCATTTTAATACATTTAAAAAGTTTATTTTCATTTTGTGTATGTATGTGCACCTGTGTGTATGTGTGTGTGTGTGTGTGTGTGTGTGTGTGTCTGTCTGTCTGTCTGTGTGTGTTTGTGTGTCTGTTAGTGCACGAATGCTGTTGCATGTGTGTGGAGGTCAGAGGGCTAACTTTTGGTAGTTGTTTCAGGCCTGGAGATTAAACTCAGGTAATAAGATTTGGCAGCAAGCACCTTTACCACCAAGCCGCCAGTCTTTTATTGTAGCATTTGTAGGTCTGAGCTTCCTTCCCTCCTAGGCTGCTTCCATTGTCTCCCATAGTTTTTGGTATGTTGTATCTTCATTTTCTTTTAATTCTAGGATTTCTTCATTCAGTGGTATGTTGTTTGATCTCCATGAGTTTGTGGCTTACTCTTCTGGTTTTGCTTGCTGTTGATTTCATGGTCGGTAGCATGCAAGAAGTGATTTCATTTTTCCTGTGTTTTTGAGACTTGTTTTGTGTCCTGATGCATGGTTTATTTTAGAGAAAGCATGGAGCTGCTGAGAAGAATGTGTATTCTGCGATGCTGGGCTGATCTGCTAAGTTCATCTGACAGGATGTCATTAGGATGTGTCTCTGTTTTGTTGCTGTGCTGCCCCCATGATGACCAGGTTAGGGTTGATCTGTGACTTTCTTCTTGACAGGCTTGTTTTATGAAACAGGATTCACCAGTGCTGTGTGCACATGTTTGGCCCTGCAATGTCCTGATGGATCGTTCCTCAATCGGCATGAAATGACTTTCTTTATCTCTCCTGACTAGTTTTTCCTTGAAGTCCATTTTGTCAGACATTAAAGGAACTGAAACCAACACACCCAGAGGATAGTGCCAGGCACCTGGATCTGTGTTTGTTGTGGGTGTTCGTGTTCTGGTGGAGGGTGGCAAACATGGGGAGGCATCTGGAAAACATGTCATGTAGGGTATCCTCTTAGGCCTGGGGATGTTTGGAGTGATGAGAAGGAAATGCAGATGAAGCTGCGAGTAATTTTGAAGCCTTGTTGTTCCGAGGATGAGGGGACCGATTTGTTCCGGAAGCTGAGCACAGTGGGCAGGAGGTATGGGCAAGCGTTTTGCGTTCTGTCTGGAATGAAGCAGGTTTCCTGAACCCTGAGGCCCCTGCCTGACATGGGCGGTGGGCTGTCCACTCCTCCCTCTTCCCTGGAAGAGATCAAGCAGTAGCTTTGTCAGGGTGTGTGTGAAGAACTGGAAGGCCAGGCGTGGCAGCTTTGGGGTGTTCACAGCACAGCCGGTTAGCAAGGGGTGCGTTTGGGAACGGAGCATAGCCTCCCTCTGATCATGCTGTGAAACTGGCAGGTGAGCCAAGCGTGAAATTCCCCGGACCCAAGACTCTGAGTTGGAAGCCGCCCTCCAGCAAAGTGGCTGTAACTGTTGAACGAAAATATTTATCGGACCCTGGATTCTGTCTCACATTTAAGAGTCAGAGTTGATACAACAATACCAATGAATCCATTTGAGAACAGGACAGAGGGTGTGGCTTTGCCACAGCCCTCCTCAGGAGTAGTGCCTGGCCCCTCCCACTTGTCTCTCTGCCCCTTTTGAAGTTGACACCCTTGCTTTAGGCGGCTGGTTTCTGCACCCTGGGATCTTCCAACAAAGGAGCTTCTGTGGGCAGATCTCAGAGGCCAAGCAGAAAAGGGTTAGGCAAGAAAGCTATTGACAGAATACCAATAAGGAAGGGTGTTCCTACACAACCAGGGGCTTCAGGCAAATCTGGGGCCCACTTATACTGTCCAAACAGAGCAGAGAGTCCCTTCAGGGGGTTTGCTTTGTGACAGGCTCCCTGGCCTGCTGCAGGAAGGAGGATGGGATGTAAGGAGGGACTATCTTACAATGAGAAGTTTAAGTTGCATCTCTGGCTGGGGAGGGGCTGGTCGGGTGTTGCAAGGCCAACAAAGAGACAGTGTGGGCTGGCGACAGTTAGGGGGAAACACATGGCAACTAATGGGGTAGTAATGGGCGGGGAGGTAACCTGGGAAAAGCTGGTACAAGGAAAACTGGTGCATAAATTTTGGTGGTGTGACATTCTCCTTGGCAAGGAGACAGGCACCGCTGTCACCCTCCCCAAGGCCAAAGCCAGAGATGTCATGGCTCCTGGAGATGTGGCCAGGATGAGCGATGACTAGAGGGTGAGAATCCACGCTGCTTTGCGGTGCTTAAGGAATGAGAGCAAGCAGAGGCTCAGGATAAATGCCCTGCACAAAGGTAAAGTTGCAGGGCAGAGCCTCACCGCTGAGTGGCTGTGCTAATCTGGGGTGTTCCTGTGTGTACCCACAGGGACTCACACTGTGCTCTTAGAATAGGAGCCTGAAGATGGGGAAGCCCAGGAGCTCTGCATGTCATTTCCACAAAGACCCTTTGAACATGTCACCTCCCCAAAGTGGGGACAGTATTTATTGCCTGGGGGCTTTTGGAGGAAGCCATTTCACAGTTTGTATTTGGACTTTTATGGCTTCCGTGGGGTTCCCCAGACAACCCGAGGCGTCCTGGAGTCCAGAACAGTGAGCATGCTTGTCAGTGAAGGCTTGGGTTCTGTCTGTTATACACCAACTGTTTTTTGATCAAGTTAATAATACTCTTTAAAAAAAAAAAAACAACAACAACAACAAGAGAAAGGAACTTTTTATTTATTTGTCTTTGTTCATTTATCTGTCTTCTTCAGAGCATTTAGGAATGTTTAAGAAAGAAGAGACAGATTCCCCCCCACACACACACACATACACACAACTGATGGGGACACTGTGGACCCTCTTCCAAGGCTCTGGGCCATGGTGTGAATCCTTAATGCGACCCCCAGTTGGTGTTTGCAAAGTAGCAGCTGGCCTTAGACCCCTGAGGACTTCCAGTTTCCCATGGTGACCATCCCTCAGAAAGGCCATGGGAATTCCCTGCCTAATCTTAGCCGAAGGCGGTGGTTATGGGAATTCTGGAGCCCACCCCCAGCCTGCTGCTGGCTGAGAGGCAGTCTACCCCACTTTGTGGATCTGGGCTGGGCCTCTGCCTCTGGATGGATGGTGGATTCACTCACCCAGCTAACGCGTTACCAGCCTGCCGCGTGCAGTCATTTGTCGAGCGCGGGTGTGAGAAGGAAGTTACTGGTAGAGCTTCCTGCTGTTGCTCATTTCTCAAGGGGGTGGTTTAAGCAGTGAGGGTTTGATAGCTGGTTTATAGCCAGCCTTTCCCCTCCCAGTACCCATGAAATGGGGCTGGGGTGGAGGGGAATATGAAGGAAAATGAGTAGATGTGAACGGCTGTATTTCACAGGGACAGATGCATACACATTGGTCACACAGCTGTGCCAGCGTTCCCCACTGCCATTCATCTTTCCCTGACTGAGACATATTGAATTTTGGTTTCAGCACCTGAGGACCTGGACGTCTCACTGCCTGAGAGGCGACTGGAAAACAGGAGCCAATTTCCTACAAGTCACACCTTCATTTACAGGAAACAAAGGACAAGAAATCATTTTGGGGCAGGTTCTTACAGTAAACGGTCTAAGCAAGAGCTGGAACACATTTATTGATGGTTTTTAATGGCATCTTCCACAGCCAGCAGGACTTAGCATGAAAACAGCCTCGCTTGTTCCCTCGGGGATGGCAGTGGATAACTGGTCATTTGAACACTCGCCACAGACCTTAGTGACTGTCCCCTGGGCTCCTGCCAGTGTGTCCTTTGCAGATTGGCACCATCTATTGATGGTGGAGGTAAAGCTCTGTGGTGTGTTTCTAGAGGAAAGTATGTATGTATGTATGCACACAAATGTGTATGTATGCATATATGTGTGTATGTACACAAGTGTGTATGTATGTACATTTGTATATACATAAGTGTGTATGTATGTGCATGCATGTGCACACACACACATATACATACATACATATATACCCACAGTCTTCTTTCTTCTTTTCCCTTTCTTCATCCTTGATATCATCTCCCCTTTCCTTTCATACTTTGAACCTTTCATCTGTTTGAACATACTCTCTTCTTGCCTCTCGGCATCTCAGACTCGATGGTCCTTAAGCCTGCAGGACTCTCCTATGTGCCTCCCATCTCACTAGAGGAGGGCTGGGATGACAGGGTGTGCCCCACAGTTAGTAAAGTACCCAGCTTTTACATGCGTTCTGGGGACCCAGACGCAGGTCCCTATGCTTGTTTGCCAATCACTTTACCCACTGAGTCACCTTTCCAGCCAGAGACTCAATTTTCCATCTAGATAAAGGGTTAAAGGGTTTGATAATCCTAGTCCAGTTCCCTAAGATGATGACAGCAACAAGACCATTTGAGACCATTTTTTCCTGGTGTTTAGTTCAAGTTTTTCTATCTATATATGGAAGACTACACACACATGCACACACTCGCGCACACACACACACATATATATGAAAAGAGAAGTTAATTTTCTGTTATCCAATTACTAATGCTGAGACAAACTTTTCCAAAAGCATTTTTATGATTTACAAGTTTTTTAAAAAACAGATAGACCCAAGGAACTTTAATGCCTGGCTAAGACTGCCAGAATTCAGTCTGGCTATCAAGTGTAAATGATTGTTCTCAGTAAGAGAAAAATGAGGCACAAAATGTCCCTTTCCAAAGTGGTCCAGTTTGGATCTTATGTTCCTGACTGGAGATTGCAGGAAGACTTGGCTTTTTTCATCGTTAGGATGAAATAATTGTATTACTAACCTCTTTCCCCCTCCTCTCCATTCCTTCCTCCTTTCTCCCCTTCCTCCCCCCTCCTCTCACCACCATCATCACCATGCTCATCCCTCACCCCATCACCCCACCACCACACCACCACCACCACCACCACCACCAGAATCAGTTGGAGACATAGTGTTCTGCAGCCCCGGCTGGCTTCAAACAGATGAGAATGCAGGACCTCCACATCTTCAATGCAGATGAGGCTAGCCTTGAACTTCAGATCCTCCTGCCTTTGCCTCCAGGCAGCTGCTTTTATCCTGTGCTGAGGGTGGAACCCAGGGCTTGGTGCTTTTGAGACAAGCAACTCTACCAACTGAGCTATACCCCCAGCCCTGGAAAGTACTACTTTCAGAGAAATTAAAATGTAAAAGTAAGTGCTTTTTTTTGTGCTGACAAGAGGGCTGAACCTAAATCAGCAAAGGGTCCTTTTTTTTCTCCATTTGATCTAACTGCGGAGCGACTGGGTTGAGGTCCAAGTGGAAGGATGCCGGGCTGTCTGGCTCATCACCCACAGCATCAGTCTTTGTTGAGGGGGAGGGCTTGGCAGTTATCTGCTTTGACGCTAACGTGGAAGAGTTATCTCAGCTCAATCTGCTCCAACCCAGCCCCATTGTTACTGTCATCTCTTACCCATAGGGAACAGAGGTTGAGAAGCAACCCTGTGCCCCACTGCCTGGTCCACAGTGTGTCTCTCACACTCTGGAGTTGGGGACTTGTTAAATAGAAAGATTTCTCTGATTTTGCAGACTTGCTGTGGGGACCATATCATGGTGTGCTCTGTAAAAAGCCCAGGAGAGGGATGGTTTGTCTTTATGTTCATTTAAAAGGTTTTACACACACACAGAGATACATACACAGAGAGAGAGACAACACACACACACACACACACACACACACACAAGAGAGAGAGAGAGAGAGAGAGAGAGAGAGAGAGAGAGAGAGAGAGAAAGAGAGAGAGAGAAACAGAGAGATACAGAGATACAGAGAGAGAGGGACAGAGAGAGAGAGACAGAGAGAGAGACAGAGAGACAGAGACGAGAGAGACAGAGCAGAGGGAGAGAGACGGAGAGAGGAGAGCTTCTGTGTAGCTTGCTTTGCTCTGGATGAAGACCCCGTTTCCTTGTAGACATCTATCACCTCTGGCTCTCATATTCTTTGCCCCGTCTTCCCTGATTCCTGAGTCTTGGAAGGAAGAGGCTTGATATAGCTGTTCCACTTGGTGCTGAGCATTCTCAAGTCTCTTTTTCTGCACCTGTGGGTCTCTGTGTTCATCAACATCTACTACACATGGAGGCTTCTCTGATGAAGCTTGAGAGATGCTAACCTGTGGCTTAGTGGTCAGTCATCAGGATTTGGTTTCGTAGCGTGTCCACTCAGCAAAAGAACAGTAGGAGGCCCTATCCTGGGCCTCACAACCTCTCCCATCACAGGCCTTTGACAGATAACAGGGTCAGGTATGGATTTCACCAAGACTTCAATCTGATTATAGAAATCTTTAAAGTAAGGATAGAGCATATTGAATTGAGCTTGATATGGTGGCTCATACTTGAAATCTCAGTATTAGGTGATTGGGGATAGGATTATCACAATTTCCTTATATAGCCTAGGCTATATAGTGAGTTCCAGGCTAGCTCTACTCCACTATCAACTCACCCATTACCTCAATACTTTCTTGAATTTGAGAGTTGTGCCCAGACACCTCTGGAGCCCACCCAGCTGCCCTGTCTTCTTTAGGTATAGGAAAACCTTTAGAATGCTCTGCTTCTGCTGGGAACAAACACTCCACCTCTCCAGGGCTGGGCTCACTGAGTGTTTGGGAGGCGAGTGGATGGTTTAGTGCCCTTCTGTGGGAACACAGGTGCTTCCTAGCTTGGTCCTGCTGCCACCCCCTTAATCCCTCTGCTTACGGTACAGGTCTGGGGCCTTTACTGCTTACTCTGCCCACTGGACATTCTGTCTGCAGGCTCAGTTTCTGAGGCCATGGGTCACTGCACTCAACTTTGATAGGTCTCATGGTATTCAGCCTCCTCAGGGCGCTCTGTCTCCTTCCGGGACAGACGCTTTTAGACCTGTGATTGGTGGCTTTTGTGTCCAAGTCTTCAGCTGCTTTGTCTAGTCATTGGCTTTACACCAAACCCCAAGCCTCCAAAGCTATTTCCTCAGAAGTAAAATGAGAGGAGCTCAAACCAGAGGTGGAGAGGACTAGAAAAACCTGCCAATCTGCTCAGAATCAGAGCAAGAGCAGAGTCAGAGCTGGTGAGGCAGGCAGCATGTGTCCCGGCTCCTGGATGCATGTGCAAGAATGGTCCTGGAATTCCAAGCCTTCCAGTCCAGGCAGAGTGCCTCCTCATTCATTCATTCATTCATTCATTCATTCATTCATTCATTCTCTCTTGCTCTCCCGCTCTGTGCTTCCCCCAGGTCTGATCTTCCTTCCTCTTCCTCTATCTTCTCCTCCTCTTCCCCTGCTTTTCTTCAGTGCTGGGATTGAACTCAATGTCTCGTACATACTCAGCAGAGGCGCTGCCCCTCCTCTACATCCCCAGACCTCACACTTCATTTGTAACAAGACTTTCAGTTATTACTACAGCTGCCTCACCCATATCTTGGGGTTTAGTGATGAAGGGAAGGTCCCTGTCTTGGCTTTCCTGAGTTGATAGAGATTTGGGTCAGAAGCTACTGAAGCGGGAGAGTTTTATTTGAACTTCGGGTGGTCGCTCGCACAGGGCTGCGTCACGTCAGCAGGAGCAGAGGGAGCACACATACACTTCACAGTCAGCACTGAAGCTGAGTTTAGCTAGTTCTGGGAGTGAAGCACTCAGGGTAGGGGACTCCTTGAGGGTTACCCTCTGTCTCTCTGCTTAGTGCTAAGTCAGATTGGTGACAGCTGAGTTTTGTCCCCTGTTTTGCAGCATCCTTGGCATGCTGGCATCTTCTGGCTGCTGTCTTTGTGCTGGCCATTGTCTATGTGTATGATTTAAATTGGGTTTGTTCTTTTGGACTGGGTACCATCTGTCCATTTCAGCCTCAGATCCTGTCCCCTTCTCAGCAGGGAAACAGTCTCTCTATGACCCTGAAGGTCTCCAGTGACCCAGCGTCTTTAGAATACCAGACACAACCCTTCTTTCCTTCCTCCCTGGTTGGTGATGGGAAGAGAACACAGAGTTCCAGGCTAAAGAAAACAAATATTGCTCAAAAATTCAGTGACTGAGTAGTGTTTTAGAAATTTTCTCGTGTATTTTTTTTTAAAAGATACGCAGGACTTGGGTGGATTTAAAAAAGTAGAAGCCAGGGTTATAGGTAAGGCTCAGAGAGAGAGAGAGAGAGAGAGAGAAGAGAGAGAGAGAGAGAGAAGAGAGAGAGAGAGAGAGAGAGAGAGAGAGAGAGAGAGAGAGAGAGAGAGAGAAATCACTAAGTGTGTTTGAGGCCTCAGGGTCGATCCCAGGACCAATTGAACAGCCATGTGCAGGTAGGCAGGAGTCATCCCACTAATAGCAGTGTTCATGGCATTACTGTCCCATCACGTCTGCTGAGCCCTATGCAGGGTTCTTTATGGGGACCTGGGAGCTGGGACTCACACCCATGAAGTTCGGCCTTCGTGGCCTCCATAGTGTGAAGATTTATGATGAAAGGCGCAGGCAGGTTGGGAACCTCCTCGGTCTTGGCCCTGTCAAGGATGGAAGTGCTACTCCAATGCTGAGCGATGCTCTGCACATGGAGGTTGGAGTGCACATGGTTTCACTTAACCTTCCCAGCAGGTTTGGAGAGGCTGTTATCTCCATCCATAGGTGGAGTGTACAGATGTCAGAGTGATGACTTGTCCAGAGCTTGCAGTGAGAACATCACTGACTGTGAGAGAGTGGCCGAAACCTGTTTCCTTCCTCATCTCCAGGACCACATCACCAGACTGAGAAGCCCAGAGAACCAAAGGCAACGAGGATGGCAGTGGCCAAAGGCGACCACAGATGCCACTGGAAGAGTGCATTCCTTGAATCGGCTCTGGGGGGAAAGTACCGACTTGAGTCTTGGTGGAGGGATGTCTGTTAGAGACCAGAGAGGCTATGAGTCGGCACAAGGGGTCCTTCATTCAGTAAAGAGGCAACTGATGTAGCCCCAGGTGAAGGGATTTCTGCGACTCTGGGCTAGGATGTGGCAATGACAAGGATGTGGCTGGGCCCCTGTGCCTTGTCAGTGGCTTGCATTCTACTCTAGACCCTGCCTGCATGGTGGAAAGCCCCCATCCTACCCAGGGGCACAGAGAAAAGGCTGCCCTTTCCCAAACTCTGTGTGCTTTTCCCAGGGGCCATTGTTCCTGGTTGCCAGGAGACCAGGGCCTTCAGGTGTCACCCTGGAGACTGGGGCCTGGGTATTTGGGTTTAGGTCAGGCACAATAATGGCTGTAGAATGAGATGGTATCCCAGGACCTCCTCAGTCATTTGTCACACAGTTCTGGTTCCCAATGACTGTGTGGACCTAGAGGATGAGGGAGGAGGTAGGCGGGGCTGGTGGGCTGAGGGGCACGAGATGGGGCTGGCTAATGGTCCTCCCCCTGGAGTAGAGCAAATATACCTCTTAGGAAACAGGAAGTGAGGCTGCCCCCTCGGCACCAGAAGCCTGGCTCTGACCAAAGGTCAGGATGGCCAATGGAGGCTAGGGTTGAGGGTGCTGTAGACACAGGACAATGAGGCTCTAGGAAGAATTTAACCACTTCCTAGGATGCTCTACAGTTGGCCAGGCAGCCCAAGGGCACAGTCAGAGTAAAAAATAAAAAAAAAAAAAACCCTCTGATTTGACTATAACAAGGATGATGGCAGATCAGGGGGCTGAGCACCAGGAAAGGGGTTCAGAAAACCTGGGCAGGTGCTAGGAGTGCTAGTGTCTCTTACATTTTTGCTGGCCCAGGAATTGCAGAGAGCCTTCCTCCTCAGCCTCCAGCACAGTGCCTTATAGGTATGACTCTGAACTTGCAGACCTGTGCCACAGTTTGCAAAATAGCCCTCTCTCCCCTCTTACTATGTTTTAGAATTTTTATATCATGATAACATATGATAAATGTTACCGACCAAGCCATTTAAAATATACAGAGCTGCAGCGGTAGGTGTCTTCACGGTGTTATGCCACCGAGCTCTACAGGGTTTTCACTTCACAAAACTGGAACTTCACCCCCACCAAGCAGCAACTCCTCCACCCTCCCTCCCTCCACCCCTGGCAACAGCTGTCTGTAAACTGACTGCTTTGCGACCACAGGTGAATGGAATCAAGTAGTGTTCCTCCCCTCCTCCCTCCCTCCCTATCCCTGCCTCCCTTCTTCTTTTTGCACAGCCCTCTCACTGTATGTAACAGTGTCAGATCTCTCTTCCTTTTTATGGGTTGAGCAATGTCCCTTCACTGGCAGAGTATACACCGTGTACCTGTTGATCTGAGTTGGGCATGGGTTGGCTTCTACCTTGCAGGTCTTGGGGGTGATGGTACATGTCTCAGCCCATTTTCAGGCTCACCGGGACTTACTTTCTGACCCCAGACATGAGCTATGTGGGTTATCTTTGCTCCTCATCTGAACTCTTGAGGGACCTGGCCCGGAGGTGGACAGAGTGACTCATTTTGTGCCTACCAAAGACACTCTTTTCATCTGCTTGCTTCTGTGTGGCAGCTGGCTGTTCTCTGGAGATCTTAATTTAGGCTGGGAAGGGGGGTGGGTGAGGAACTGAGTGTGCTGGTCCAGCTGGCGCTGGAGGCTTGGGCAGCTTAACAGAGCTCAGCATCTCCCAGTGTGCTCAGGCAGATGGCGCTGGCAGGCTTAGAGGCGAGGGGCATCCAGGAGGTGGTGGGATGTACCATGACGAGCGGGGGTGTGTGTGTGTGTGGAGGGGGGAAGGTGGGCTTGGAAATGCAACGAGGGACACTGACATGGACATTTAGTCTGGCGAGTTTAGGCTTCAGGGATGAATCTCGGAGTGAAATGGGTAGGAATGAATAGCTGTCCCCCTCCCCGAGTTACTAAGCTGCATGGAGTCAAAGTGGCACTTGGTTAGATGAAAGCAGATGCAGACCTCAGCTGTAAGATGGTGACAGGGGTGCCTGCCATGGCGCAGCTCTGGCCTGAAGTTCACAGAACCCGAGGACTCACAGGCGTGGGAGCTGTGGTGCTGTCTGGAGAAACAGCGTCTCTTACATTAAAATGCTTTTACCACATTGGGGTGGGGGTGGGAGCCAAGCTGCTGGGGAGCCTCACCAGTTTTGCCTGGAAACTGGGCTCACCTGCATTTCAGGCTCACCTGCATTTTCAGGGTCCAGGGTGCTGAGGCTGGCAGACTGACACCTCAGTTGATAGGGCCAGGAGACTGAACTTGGAGGGAAAGTTTGACTGTTTGCCCGAGGAAGCAGCCTGCAGCCATGGAGCTAACTGAAGCCAAGGCCCGGAGCTTCACTGAAACCTGAGAGTTGGGGAAGGTGGACAGCAGCATGATTAAAAACGCATCCCATACTCTCTTGTGTGGCAATTAAGATATGTGCAAGCGACCATGCTTGCCATTTGCAAGATGTTACAACCTTGAGTACGTACGTTTCCTACCCTCTTTTTGCCTCAGTGTGCTCACCCAGAATATAAAGATGCCAGCAGTGGTTCCTGCTTCACACACTGCTCATCGGTAAGAAGCACAGGCAGTTACAGAATATGGCGGCAAATTGGCTAGGATGTTTTAGATGGAACAGGAGAGACATCCGAGAAGCTCTGTGCTTGGAGAAGTTGCTCTCCTCTGTCCCTCTACCTTTTGGAGAACTTGGGAACTTGGGAGAAGTCACATCTTCCAGAGGGCAGAGTCTCAATATCACGAGGTTCCTGGTAGCGTGGTGACAGTACTTAGGCAAGCTGGTGCATACAACATGGACTGCCCACTATGGTTGGCAGAAGCGTGGACTGGCATGTCTGGAACTGCTGGTCCATGGTAGGGTGGTGGACCTTCTCCAAGGTCTTGGCTACATCCTCTCAGGCCCCCAAACTGCTGGTTTCCTGTGGAATGGGTTTGAATTAGCTTCTCCAGGCAGCCTATTTTGAGATAAGAGACTGGTAAGAGCTGTTGGTAGGGTATGTAAAGGCCATCAAACGGTTCCTCTGGCTGGGGTGGTGGCCATGGCAAAGTAAAGGCTTCTCTAGCTGGAAGGCCCAAAGGGGTAGATGAAAGTACTGACTGGGAAGGCAGGGGTTACTATGGTCCTTGCTCTGGTCCTCATCAGTGTCTTGGCCACATGGGGTGGAACCCAGCATGGCTTCCCTTCTCTTCTGAGATAAGGTTTTAGACATAGTTCAATTCCCATCCCTGGGAAGTGGAAACTTCCAGAAACATCTGAGAGAACCTCACAGAGCATCCAGTCACTCAAGTCTCTTATTCCCAAGTGTGTAGAGAAGGGTGGCGGGGGGAAGACCACTGTGTTCTTTAGTGAGAGGCATGGGTAGTACCTTGGGATAACGCAGAAGTCTTCTGGAAGTTTCTGAATATTCCATCTGAGAAACATCTGCCACTGAGACATCCTGTCATATTTACTCTTCAGGATGTTTCGTGGTGTTTCCATAGCCATTATCTCAGCCTTTTCCAGGTGCATATGCGCATATATAGTGTGTATGAATACGTTCATGCTATCAGGTGCTATGCCTCTGAGCTCCACCTAGCTCCACCACCCTAAGCCTTTCAACTATGCAGCTAAAGGCACAGGCAGCCTCCCACTCCTGTGCAGCACCCGCTGTCCGTCCACAGAACGCTCGTTCCTCAGGCCTGCTGTACTTGTACCTGCTGGAGAACGCCTCTTTGTCTCCCTTCACCAGCCATGCTGCTAACTGTCTGTGATTTTGACAAGGCACCGTGAACGAGTGGAGACCTACAGTGTTTGTCACTTAGTTTTTGACTCGCTTTACTCTGACACGCTCTAGGTTCCTGTTGCTACATCTGTTGGAATTTTCTTTTTTTTTTTAAATTTATTTATTTTCTTTATATGAATACACTGTAGCTGTCTTCAGACACCCCATAAGAGGGCATCTGATCCCATTACAGATGATTGTGAGCCACCATGTGGTTGCTGGGAATTGAACTCAGGACCTCTGGAAGAGCAGTCAGTGCTCTTAACCACTGAGCCATCTCTCCAGCCCTGTTGGAGTTTTCTTGTGTTAGAGGATAAATAGTATTCTATCCAGTCACGAATGGAGCCTGGGTTTTGTTCACCCTGTGGTTGGTGTGAACTGTTGCTATGGACATGGGTAAGCAAGTGGCTCCCTGAGTCTCATTCCCTTCTTTTGAGTGTACACCAGAAGCGAAGTTGCTGCATCATATGCCAATTCTATGTTTAAGTTCTGAGGAACCAACTGCCAGACTGTGCCAGACACTTTCTTCTTCATGCGCCAGACTTTTCATACAAATACATCCATGCTTATTATAGGATTTAGAAATGTCCCTCCACAGCCACTCAGGGCATTGTCCCAGCTGACTCCTTCCTCTGACCCTGGCTCCTGTCTCTGTCAACTGGCATATGATGGTGTGAAGAAAGCCTGTTACCTTCCTTCTGTGTGTGTCCCACTTGGAATCACAGGAGCCATGCCTGTGAGCAGGGCACGGAAGAGTCCGGGGTTCTGGGGACAGAGCTATCTTGTTTCTGACAAGGGATTTATCAGGACACAGATGGGAGCTGGGTCTGTCTCTGCAGTGAAGGTTTTATCTATTGTAAGCTCAGAACGGCCACATTTTCTGCCTCACACCTGACAAGATGTAGGCAGATATGTCACTCAGGACCCGTGTACTAGGATGGAATAAAGACAGCAAGGTCGTGTTGTGATGACGGAGATCTTGGGACAAAGGAAGGACAGAGATACGGTGGGTGGTCTCGCTGGGACCCTGTTTTCCCTCAGCAAGTGTCAGCCACTCACAGGACTGGTGTGCATGACCACATGCTGCCCTTTAGCCACATCATTTTTCAGGGCAAACCACATGGTCACCTGGCTCATTCCTACTGCCCACAGCTAGGGAACATGGGCATCTGTGGGAACTGACAGAACCAGGTGCTACACTTAGTACACCAGGGAATTACTGACCTCAGTCCTCACAACAGCCTGTAAGGAACTTGTATTGGTTTCTCTGTGTCCCCAAGGACGTCAGCATCAGTAGAGAGGCCAGGACTGAATACTCATGGCTGCAGCCCGGGCCTCAGATTATTCTTCTCCTCAGCAGAGTGCCTTACAAAATAAAAGGCTAACTTTTATCCTCTCTCTTGGGATTTCTTTCCCTCTTCGTTTCAGGGCATATATTTCAGGAGCAGGGAAGAAATGCGATTTATAGCTCTTCCTGCTGTCAGAAGGCTGGAGAGATTAGCCACTGCTGGGTGTAATCCCAAGCAAATGCTTTTCACCCTCAGGCAGGAGCTGGTGGAGCTGACATTTATCACTACAAACCTGTCCTCGTCTTTCCTCTCCATCCTGCCTCTGTACAAGCGAGAAGCCTCCTTCCAGATTCCAGCTGGGCATCGTCTGTTCTTAGCAACTGCCGCCAGCCACAGCTCTGGGCTCTGGGCTCCAGGCTCTGGGAGTGCCTTTCTGTGGATGCTACACACATGATGTGTGTTGTGGGCGTGAGACAGGAGGGCATATCAGCCCTGGACCTGGAGGAAGGAGGAGCAGGCAGAAGAGAGCGTGTGGGGTGTCCTCTGGTGGACATATGCCGGCTCTTTACTAAAGAGGAAAGTGATTAGAGGGGGCGGTGGGGAGCAGGGCTGCATGCCAGGTGAGTGATAACAGTTGTGCTTTTCCTGCTGGGCCCATCTTCGTGATTACACACATTTGCTCAAAAGGTTTGTTTCTCCAATGCATGAAGAGCCCCCCTGGGTCTCTCTGGCGAGGCTTTACTTTGAGGGTGGGCAGAGCCTAATGAAAGGGTAATACAGACCAGGGATGGAAGGGAGTACCAGCTGCCACTGTTGTACCTGAGAGAGCTGGAGAGAGAGAGAACCTGAACACATGATGGCTGGGAACAGATGCCCAGGGAAGCTGGAAGTTGTTGGTCTGCTGCTTATGATTCTCTGAGGGCCTCCTTGGCTTGCCTCCTGAGGAGGAGTGGGGACAGCATCTGTCTTGAGCCATTGGTTTGTGTGTGAATTTCTAAGGGGTCATTCTTTCTACCTGAGATGAACTAGGACATTCCTGAGGGGGTCTAACCCAAGTCTTGACATGTCATCTCTTTCTGAAGCTCAGAGAGGGTGAACCAGTGATCTTAGGTCACACAGGAGGTAAGTGGCAGAGCTGGGACTAGAACCCACCTCTGTTACTCCTTCTCTAGTGATCTCCCTGTATGCTCACCCCACAGGCTGGAAGGGCAGGCCTCATGCTCCTGAAAGGTGAAGGGCCATATGCCAGGAATGCCAGTGGGCCTGAGAAGAATGAGGGAGATGTCTTTGAAAATGTCTCCAGTTTCTCAGGTTCTTTTGGGTTGCAACTTGGTATTGAAAGTACTTCCTGGTCACAGGGCTGGAGGAATGGCTCAGTTGATTAGCAAGATTAGCCATATTGGTAAACTCTGGGTTTCACTGTCTCAATGAAAATTTAAAAAAAAAATTGAAGATTCTTAATATCAACCCCAGTCCTCAACACGTGCATCCACCCATGTGCCCCTCGCCCACATACACAGCAGCTAAAAAATGCCTCCGGGACTTGTTTCTCTCTGAGACATTGTGGGGTGTAAATAGAAGTCTTCCATTATTGGGACTGTCCCTCCCAAGTCCTGCCCACCCAAGAATATCCTGAGGACATACTTTGTACCTGGGAATCATTAAGAAGACACGAAGTTCTCAATCTTGGAGCAGCAAGGCCTGAGGAAGGGACCAGGCTGACAGACCCTCGTTCCTAGAGCCTCATCTTCCAAAGCCACTGAACCTCCAGGATGTACACAGATGCCCTAGGCCTGCCCTGCCCGCCTGCCCTGCTCCCCGTCCTGCTCATCCCATGGGCACTGGGCGTGTGTCGTTTAAGCTCTTCAGGGACAGAAGCTTCTGTGAACACCATGCCTTTTTGTTTAGGGTATTTAAAAATTGATAAAGGTTGTGTTCACTCATCAGGGAGCCAACTGTGCCGGGGCAGCAGTGGGAAGCCAGGCCCCGTGGATGCCTCCCGAGGTCTGCTGAGGTGGAGCTTTGCTGAGGGTTTGCATCTGTCTCCTGGGAGGCTGCTTGTGTGAGAGGCTTTCTGTTTGACTCAGGGCAGCAGCACAGCAGCAGCAGCAGCAGCAGCAGCCACAGAATCTGCTGGCAGAGATCCTGAGATCCTCTGGGTTTCATCCTGCCCTGACACCATGAGATGGGGATCTCTGGCTGGAATCAGAGATCTGCGTCTTTGTCTTTGGCCTTGATGGCTTGTGCTGCCTCCACAGGAATATGGATTCCTCACTGAGCTGCTCTGCCTCACAGTGTGTCTGGAGCAGGGCATGGTGAGTGGATAGTCAGGATGCTGCCTAGGTACCTTATCCTCCTGGACCACACTGCCAAGTGACAAGTGTTAGTGGTGACTGCCCTTCCCTCTGCTTGGATGGACTCTGAGCATTTTGGGGGACATATTTGATAGTGGCTAGCTGATGGGGGTGACAGGTGGAGGGAGAAGCTACTTCAGCTCCTTTCAGTGTGGGTGAGCCTTGGCTCCCAGGCTGGGTTCTTTAGGAATGAGAAGTGGGGTGTTCTGGGAGGGTAGCTCTGCCGTGTGGGATAGTCTACAGTTCTGTGTGTCTGTCTCCATGTCTTCATTTCTGAAGTAAAGACAGAACACTTACATCAGAGAGCTGTATTTGAGTTCTTCAAAGGGCGAGCAAAGTTGTGGTGCAGAACTGGCCTCAACAGACAGAGCCCCATTTCCTTCTTGGACTAATGGCTGTTGCATATACCACAAGGGCAAAGGTGAGATGCCAGGAGATGCTAGAGGGGCAGTCCTTGAAGCAGAGATGGATGACATAGATTCTAGTAGAAAGGGAACGGCCATCACAGACATAGAGATGGTCAGAGGAAGCAGAGTCAGGGCTGCTCTAGGACCGCCCTCCTCAGCCAGAGCAGCTCGTAGGCAAGGCCACCATGAGGTCATTGTTGGCCCTTAGCTAACAGTGGAGCTAATGGATGGCTCTGAGAATGTCCAGAGACAGCAATGTCTCTAAGCTCCTCGTGTATCTTTGTGCTCAGTTCTAGGTTTGCACAAGTTCTCTTGTCTTGGGAATATGCACTTGTGCATTCAACTCCTCTGTCTCTCTGTCTCTCTGTCTATGTCTCTGTCACACACACACACACACACACACACACACACACACACACACCCCTTTCTCTATTTCTCCTTTGGGCCACTTCTTTGTCTTGTGGGTCTCAGTTGAAACATAAATCCCTTTTTCATCCATTTCTGAGTTAGATGGTGTCCCCCCACTACATGCCTCTTGATGCCCTTGGTCTTCCTGACCAGGTGATCTTGGGCAGTGGTTCAACCACTCTGTATCAACTGTCACCTAACAAAGTGAGTGTGGTAAGTCCTGTAGGCCCTGCCTTGGGAGACCTTTCTTGAGGTTAGGGGTGACAATCTAGGTATCTATTGGTTGTCAGATAGCTAACTTCCACTTACTGAGCAGGCAGGACAGCTCTGGGATCTACCTGTATCTCAAGGGCCAGGCAGGAAGTGGAACTTGAGTAAGACCCACACTTGGAGTGCCCCATCACGGAGACCTTGCTACAGCACACTGTACTCAGCCTGAGAGTCTTCTGGTGTGCACTCAGGACTTAGGTACAAATCTTGCTGTGGTCCTTACAGTTGCTTGATGATCTTAGATAGGTTTCTTCCCTGCATGAGCTTCAGTTTCTGCAGACTGCGTTGATAACAATGACCTCACAGAGTTACTGAAGGCTTAGATAAGAGATGGACGTGACCAGCATCAACCTAGGATTTGACTCTCAGGGAGCTTGTAAGCCTTGGGAGGGGAAAGTCAGTGGAATTTGCATGTGATGGAGGCGTGACACCCCCTGAGAGCCTTAGGACAAACCCACACATACTGGTGGGGAGATTTCAGGTCTAAAGAGAGCAAGGGTGAGTTGAGTGCCTTTGACATGGCTTTGCAGGGCCACAATGCTCACTGTGTAATTACAAAACAGCACACATGGAAACAAAAATGTGCATCCAGATGGCGGGCCTTCCATGCCGTTGAGAGGCAGAACTAATGAACTTAACAAATCACTGATAATTAATTTTCGGAAGCCAAAGGAAGCCTGGGAGTGATGAATGGATCCACAGAAGGTGAGAGCAAAGCAAGGCCAACTTCCAGCCAGAGCGAGAGGTACGTGTGGGTACCATTTCCAGGCCGGACTTAAGCTGATGTGGCCAGCGAGGCCTCCAGGCAGCGCAAGCTGTGGTGTCAGTGCTGGCCAAATCGACTGAGCCCTCCCACTGAGGGATGGGGAGATAGCATCCCTGAAGGGTGACAGGCATGGAGTAAGGGTCCGAAAACAGTGGCTGATGGAGCCTTCATCTCAGTCTGATGGAGACATGAGCCCAGGCAATGCTAGTGGTACCACTCACTGCCACAAGCACTGAGGCGGAGGCAGAAGCAGAGGGATGCTGACTTGGTAACAAAGATGCTCAGAGCTGCCTGCTGAGTGCCGGCGGGCGAGCATGGGACCCTGGGTGTCAGGCCCAGTTCTCTACCTCGTGTCTTTGCATCTGACTGGAGTCGGTGGATTTGAGTTAGGAGGGCACAGACCGCAGGATTCAGGATTCCTGAAAACACAATGTTTGGCAGCAGATGTTGAAGCAGGCAGTGAGCCTTGTGTTCTTGGTAGCAGCCCCTCCCCCCAGGCCTGCCTTCTTTTTCACTGAGTGGCAGAGCCCTGAGTGACACACTGGACAGCAGGGGACCAAGTTCCTAGGGCTTCCTCAGCCTTTGTGGCTGGAGATTCTATAACTTACACCCTTCCCCCAGAGTTACATTGAATTGATGGTAGGGAGGGATATAGAGAGAGTTTATGGGGGCTACAGGTGCCTGGAGTTAGGCCTGGCATACTATTTTTTTTGATCAGTTCTGTGTGGAGTCTAGTCCTTTGCTTACTAGCTGTACAATTCTAGGCAATTACTTAACCTCTCTGAACCTGTTTTCGCTACTGTAAAATGGAGCTAGAACTTCATTGGTTGATATAAGGATTAACTATGGCCACGTACATAAAGCTTGTGTCTCTGTCTGTGGGACCGTGTAGGGCAGCAGTTCTCAACCTGTGGGTTGTGACCCTTTTGTGGGGTTGAATGACCCTTTCACAGGGGTCGTCCAAGACCATCTGCCTATCAGATATTTACATTGCAATTCGTATCAGTAGCAAAATTACAATTACAAAGTAACAACAAAATAATTTTATGGTTGGAGGAGTCACCACAACAGGAGGGACTGTATTCAAGGACTGCAGCATCAGGAAGGTTGAGAACCAGTGCTGTAGGGGCTTAGTTAAGTGCTAGCTGGCTAATCGATGCTGACTGAAAGAATAAACGCCTTAAAATACATGCATATTCCCTTGAAACTCTGTGTTGTCCTTTATAAACTTTCACTGTTTTGAAGAGGAATCCAGTCTTAGGGAAGTCATGAAAGAGCACACTGGCCTCAGACCTGAGGGACAGAAGGGACTGAGTCAGTGAAGTGTGTGTGCCCCTTTGTCTTCCTCCCTGGCTCTGGACACAGAGCTGGTATCAGCTGGACCCTCCCAGCTGCTGTGGTGCCACCTCCTGCTGGTGTCTGGGCAGCAGATGACAAAGCCAGGGGGACAGAGAAGCCTGGCCATCTCTCCCGTCCTCCCCTGGCCTCTGGACTCTCAGTCGTTCCTGGTGACCTTGGCATCCCTGCCCGGCCCTCCACCACCGTCACCTTCTGTTCTCGGCCCGTCAGCCACTTCTTCCTGACTGTGCTGGGATCCGAGCCATTGTCAACTCATGCTTCCAGATTAATTAGCAAGCCCCATGTCAGCTGCTAACTGAGACCCAGATGTCGGCTCGGTTCCTGCGGCAAACCATTTTGTCACTGTAATTGAAGAACACAGAAGCAACAGCGAGCTGGCCGGGTGGCTCGGAGTCCTCCACATCCTGCCGGAAGAGGAGAGACCAAGTCTGACTGGGAGGACACAGAGGAAGCCTTGCCTGCTGTGTGTGGCTATGCAGCTTGGGGAGCCTCCCTTGGCCGAACCAGAGGGTGAGCGGGGTTCTTAGACTTAAGCCAAAGAGTCCCCTCTGCCTAGTCTAGAAGCTGTCCCTCAGGACAGCTGGTGTGAGTCAAGCACAATGTCTAACCAAACTCCAGTGAGCATTGTGGGGCCTGTGGGCCCCCCTAGCTTTCAGTCATGCATGCTTGGATGAAGTAGCCAGAGCAAGCCAGGGCAGGTCAGGGCAGGCCAGGGCCTTGTTTCCATTCTCCCCCAAGCCAGGCATCATGAATGTGTTGCCGTAGTTTTAACGGAAACATCAAGGGCAGGAAGGGGATGTTCCACCCTCATGACCCTCATTTTAGACACTTCCCAGAGCAGAAGAGGCAAGGGCAGGCTTTGATCATAGCTACACCTGTCTCATTCCAGTGTCAAAACCCATGTTGAGCATTCGGAACTGGAGGAGCAGGCTGGAGGTGGCTCTGTTGTCAGGTTTCTAGTTACCGTGGCAAATACACGAGGCGGGATGTGAAGGGAGAAAGACTCCTTCTGTTTCATGATTTCACAGGTTCCAGCCCAGGTCCCCTGGGAACAAGAGCAGAAGCAGCCAGGCAGTGGGATGGGTGGTGACCGTGGGGATCTGGGC
Source organism: Mastomys natalensis (assembly GCA_021653895.1). NCBI lineage: Eukaryota > Metazoa > Chordata > Mammalia > Rodentia > Muridae > Mastomys > Mastomys natalensis. The sequence continues at coordinate 1,552,230 of JAJTUV010000072.1, read as the reverse complement.
AAAAGGCCAAGAAAAGAGAGACAAGTCACCAGAGAAATGCCCTCAGGGACCTACTCCTGAAGTTTTCTCTCCCAAATAATGCCAGCAGCTGGGCTCCTAGTGTTCAAAATGTGAAGGGAATTTCAGCAACAAATGTAACAGTGTCCTAGGAGGACAAAGCTCGCTCATCTGCTGAGGGCTGGTATTGCTGGGTTCTACTTCCCCTGGGAAGTGGGAGGGCACTCCAAAGGCAAGGGCTCAACCTACCACCTCCTGATGACCTTGAGTTTCTCATGCTACCTCTGTGACTCAGGTAAAATGGGCCTAAAGGGAGAGTTGCCCTTTAACCTACTAGAAATGGCAGGTTGTATGATAGAGCCGGATGCCTCAAAACTTCTACATTCATAACCAAGAAAAAGCATCTCACTATGTAGCCCAAGCTGGCCCCAGAACTTTCCAACTCCCTGCCTCCACCTCTGGAGTGTAATAATTACAGGCTTGACATCAATGCATCTTGAACTGTAAACACGGGGACTTGAGAAATTCCTTCTCAGATACAGGGACATAAAGGTCTGGGTCTTTGGGCGTGGCCTCACACCCCCACTTAGTATTCCAGTTTAGACTCTGAGGGTGAACCTCAGAAGCCTGTATTTCCGAAGGTTCCCAGGGATTCTAATACATTTACCAAGTGCTCACCATGAGACGCCTTCCTAGAGTTCTGGAAAACCAGAGCTGCCCAGGGTCTCAGAGGCCTTCTAGGAATCACCCTTCGTTTTATAGACAGAGAACCAGACTTAGATTACAACTCAGGGATGAGCCCCGACTCCCCTTACCCAGGTTGTCCCCATTTTTCACAGATGTTTCCAAAAAAGCTTACTGGTGACTGAGGTTGACCTACACGTGTGGTCACGTGAAGGTCAACGCTGATAAAACTTTCTTTACACATCAACCAGGGATCTGCCCCAGTGTTTGGTCCTCCAATTGGTACAGTGTCACTAGGGGCAGTGTTACAGAGACTGGGGGTTGTATCTGCGATTCTACACTGGGCTTTTAAAAGTTGAATACTCACATCCTTTCTAGAAGTGAAGGCTATCAAACTGGTTAGACACAAACAAATACTATATACTGAGAATATTTAGGTGAGAATGTAGGTGTGAAGAAGCTGTTGGTAGCAAGATGTTCCCCGTCCTTGTGTTTTTTTAGTAGATAACTGCTCTTTGCACGAACGTCTGCCTCACTTCTGTATCTCTGCTTCCTGTGCTCTCTGCTTGCTTAGGGGAGGCTTCTCCATGTCACATCATCTTTAACTTTCCTCTATACCAAGTGCTCTCTAAGTTCCCATCTCTCAGAAGTGCAGACGTGAAATGGCTGCTTTCATCCTTGCTTTGCAAGAGGGAAAGGGTCAGCCACTTATGTAAGGGTGGAGGCAGGGAGAGAAAACCAGGACACTTTTGGTACCTACTGGGACCAAGTCCCAAGCCACACACTCTCCTGTAACCTAGCAACCATGCAAGGTAGAGTCCACCAACTGCTTGAAGATGGGCATTAAGCTGGGACCAGGCATGAATGAGGCTTTTCCAATCTGTATGGTGTGCAGGCATGGAGGGGTGGGCTGCCCCTCCATCCTACAGGAAGCTCGGATGCCCTAGGATGAGGGCCAGGCCTTGGCAGGTCCTCAACACTCCTGCCACCAGCCTGCCAGAAGAGGAGGCAAGAACACCTGGGCCCCTCTCCCTAGGGAGCCTGGCTGCCGAGGCAGCTGCTTGCTGGCATCCTCCAGGGTGTTAATTGGGCAGGGTGCCCAGACCCCGACACCCCCTGCTACAGAAAGAGCTAGATCAGGGAGGAGCCTCATGGCCACCAGGTTCAGAAGGCCAGCCAGGTTATCAGCTGGGGTTATGAGGTGTGGGGCAGATGGACCATGGACAGTGGGTACTTCTTGTCTAGGAGGGCTGAGAAAGGTTATACTGACCCCATGGCCCCTGGACAGGCCATGAGGAAGAGGCCTGGGACCTTTCCAGGAAGTGGAGAAGGGTGTTCTCATTAGCTAGGCTGAGGGCATTGGGTGATCAGGAGGCAGGAATACAATGATTCGATGCTACTCTTCCGTCTCTTCCTCTTCTGAATCCTTAGTCCTTCCTCATAGCTGAAATCCTGTTATTCTGTACCGGTCCTAACCTAGACTGCTAAGGACTGTAATCTCACCACAGTCCCCAAGTGTTGATCCCTCTTTCACATTAAGCCTTAGAAAGGCAGGTCAACTTACCCAAGGGCACACAGCAGGGGAGCTGTCGAACACACACACACACACACACACACACACACACACACACACACTGGCTTGTACCCTATTCACTAGGCCCACACTTTCTGCACACTGTCTGACACGGCATTATGGGAAGGCCTTGTATATGCCATTTGTCCCTGGTCCTTACAGGAGTGTTTCTTCACTTCTGGAGGCCTTGGCCTGATATTGGGTCTCGGTACCTCAGGAAGGGGGAGTAGGAATGATTTTTCCATAAAGCAATAAGGTCAGGAGCTTCATAGATTGAATTTTAATAAGATCCAGTACACCCAGGTGCTCAACGACAGGCTTATTTCTAGTCCCATCAGCAATGACCAGAGTGACAATGAACCTCACTTACAAAGAAACATGGTCCCCAGAGGACAGAATGCCCAAGTGTTTTCCAAGCCTGACACTGGGTCCCTGAGGGTCAGCAGGGATCCAGATATGCCACATTATCCACTTCTAGAGCATGTCTACCAAGCCCAGGAACCCCCAAGTCTACCTAGATCTGTAAGGGCTTCTGAAGAAATAGGGAGGGGCAGGCTTCAGCCGAGGAAGCACCTGAACATTAAAAGGTGGGTGTGGTCTGGGGAGCATGCGGACTCAAGCTGCAGACTGCAGAGGAAGCAGAGAGACCTTATCACCAGTGGAGCCTGAAGGCCACTCTCAGAAAAGAGTTGCTAATCACTCCCAGCCCCTAGGAACAGAAAGAGCTGTGCCTTAGAGGCTTGTGTAGAGCCTGAGGTGGATATGCCAGCTATACCATAGCCAGCCAGCCAAGAAGGCTGGAAGGACTCCTGGGCCCCAGGACCCCATGGCCTTCGATGTTCTAGGGCCAGGGCCCCTTGGTTCCTCAGTATTCTGTGGCTTGCTGAACGCCTTCTCTGTGACTAGGCTCTGATGACAAGCGATCAATCTCTGTCCTGAGGCAGCCAAGAATCTCACATGTAGCTAGAATGCAAGTAGCCAGAGCCAAAGGGCAGAGCAAGGTGCCTTCTGTCAGACACAACCTGATTCTGAGGAGTCATTTGTTTGCTCATTCACTTACTTGCAACAAAGACTTGCTATGAATCTCAGGCTGGAAGAAAAGTAACGGCTCTCTTTCCCCAGACTTGAGTGCTAAGGTTACAGGTTTTCACCACTACACCAGCCTGCTAACTCCAATTGGTAGAGTAGAAAACTTAGGTTCAGGGTGGTCAAGGATGTACCTGAGATCACACAGCTGAAAAGAGCTCAGATTTTTAATGTGTTTTGGTTCAAGGAGTTTGGGAGGCTGAATCTTTCTGAGACTCAAGACTCTCCCTGAACCGAGGCAAGACTCCAGAGTCACACAGATCCAAGAATCAAGGTCTTTACTCAAGTCCTGCTTGTGCCACTCTTGCAGAAGACCCGAGTGTGTGCAGGCATGATTCTCCAGCTGCCTAGTGACCTATGGTTCTGCAGGCTGCTGGCCTTCTATGAGAACCCCTTGAGTTGACCTGGAGGCTAGGGGAACTTCCTGTTACCGGTCCCTTTGGTCCCTAGCATGTCACATTGCTATCATGGATGGTCCGTTGTGAGGTTGCCAGAAACCCAATAGATACCTCCTCTGCAGAGTCCCTTGTCCCCGCTTCCTGCCTGGTTCCTGGTACCTGGTGCCTGGGAAAGACAGGTGTGGCTTTAGGCATGTGGTGTAGTTGGGGATGTCCCCATCTCTCTGCCCTGCCTGGGTCTAATGAAGCCCTTGTCACATCTTCAGACTTTCCTCTGTACTAGAAGAGAGTCTCAGATCACCTTTGGGGCATCACATCATAAACCTAAGTCTTGAAGGAAAGGTTTCAGAAGAGTTCATTGGAATGAAAACCTTGACACTTCCAGGGACTCTAGAAGATTTAAGGTGGTGCATGCCTTTGATCGCAGCACTTGAGAAGCAGAGGTAGGTGGATTTCTGAGTTTGAGGCCAGCCTGGAGAGTGAGAGAGACAGAAACAGAGACAGACAAAGAGAGACAAAGAGACAGAGAGACACACAGAGAGACTGAGACACACACATACAACACACACACACACACACCACACAAGAGAGAGAGAGAGAGAGAGAGAGAGAGAGAGAGAGAGAGAGAGAGAGAGAGAGAGATGTTGTCCTCAATGCATATTTACAATCATGGGCAGAAGTGACCGATAGTGCTCCTTCCTAAGATGCTCTTTGGTTCATCTTAGTTGTCCCTTAGTTGTGATTTCTGATGTTGTTTAGTTGTTGACTCCAAAACTAACAGGAGGTGAAGCCTGGGATGAACTCAGTGTATAGATGCTTGCCGAGCATCCGCGGGGTCCTGAGCTGCTCCCTGACACCGGAAAAAAAAACAAACAAATCGGAAATGTAGGGAGGTTGCCTGTAATTCCAGCTCTTGGAAGGTGGAGGCAGGAGGCTCAGAAGTTCACGGTCGTTTCCCATTAAATAACAGTTTGAGGCCAGGAGGGCTACACAAGGTCCTGTCTCAAAACAAAACTATTAGTGGTCGATCATAAGCCTTGAAATTAAAGAGTATAGGGCCAGGCTGCGTGAATCAGACTCTTTAAAGATCCATTTTCTTCACCTGTGAAATGGGACAGCAATGGCCCATGGTGTGCTCGGAGAGGGAAGCAGATAATGTGTGTAGCTTTTCTATTCAGCATGTCCTTGTTTGATGTGGCCCTAGGTTACGAGACTTGGTGGATGTGTACCTTCGCATATTGTAAGCTCTGAATCCCGTCTCTCAGCTTGCTGCCTGTGAATGTGGAAAGGTTTGAAAAGATGAGACTTTCCTATGGGAGAAGGCATCCCCTTGGGGTCCTGGGGAGCCTAGCAGCACTGCCTAGGCCAGAGGAGAATGGAGCAGGAAGGACCAGCTGACGCAGACAGAGGTTGGGTGTTGGGTAGGATCGTGGTGTCCCGGAGAACTTGTTCAGAGCAGACTGAGCAATAAGGATGATAAGACTTGGGGTTTCTCTGTTCACTGCTGTGCGTTGTATTTTGAGGGCAGTAGGGCGCTTCTGTAGAGCTGAGGCTGCGACAGGCAGATTCCTGCACTTCCCACAAAGCCTGGTCTTATTTTCACAGTGTGTTAAACTGATGCTGCTGGTACCAGGGTAGTGGGCCACCTGATTTGGCTATATTCGCAGACAGAAGTGTGTGTGAAGGAGATGAGCGACCATTCCCAGGTGAGCCACAGCCTGTTCTGGTAGAAAGGGCCCTGTTTGTCTGATGCTAGGCACTTCAGAGAATAGGCCTTATCAAAGCCAAACATTTGGTTATAAATATTTATAAATATGTGTTGGATTGAATTGCGCTTTGGTTCATTCACCATTTATGTCTATAAATATTTGAGAGACTGCTTGGCTGCTTTGCCTGTGTGGACAGACGGTCTCTGTGATTGATTCTTCATCCTCAGTGGGACCAGCTTGGTGACCCTGGCCTTGTCGTGTCTCCCCAGTCCCAGAGCTGTGGTCTCTATGGCTACAATGATGCTCATCTTGCACAGAGGTTGTGAGCTTCAGAGCCATCCATGTAGAGCCAGGTGTGCCAATGGCATGATGGGCCCTCGGCAACTCCGTGGTTATTGTTGCTCGTTTGTCTCCAGTTTTCAATAACCCAGACGACTCTCAGCTGGCAGAGCCACTTGGCTTTAGCAGTCCCCAGAGTGCCAGCCCCTTTCTGCCTGCAAATGTCCTTACCAATATTACGATGTGCCTTCTTGAAAATAATTTTTTATTTTGTGTTGTGGTGCAGGCGATGAGTCCCCGGACCATGTATGTGCCAAGCTAGAGCTGTATTCCCAGCCTCAAGATAAGTGAAAATTTGATAATATAAAAGATATTTTATAATGTGTCTTGAGGCATATGTTAATGGAATGATAATGATAAAATGAGTAACTGTGAATCCAATATGTTATGATGCTGGTGGAAGGCCGGTGCCCTTCTGCCTATGCCCCAGGCTCGGCAGTGAGAGCCCTCGAGGTCTGCAGTTATAATGCTCTCCATTGCTTCTGTAATATTACCACATATATGTGTGTAATATTAGCTTAAATTGTGCCTTTTCTCTTTAAATTTTTTCCTTACATTTTAATTTATTCTGTGAGTATGTGTGTGCCACAGCCTGTGTGCAAGGGAGGGTTCTCTCCACTGTGTGGATCTGGGATTGCATTCAGATAGGCTTGGTTGAGCCATCTCTCTGGCCCAAATTACTTATTCTCAAAGTTTTAAATAAAAGAAACAAATCCGGCACATTTCTTTGGAACTCTATTTCTTTTTTTCACTTTGGAATTCAATGTGGTTTTGTGTAGTTTTCTTATGATATATTTGTCTTAGTTAAGATTTCTATTGCTGTGAAGAGACACCATGACCACAGCAACTTTTATAAAGGAAAACATTCTTTTATAAAAATATTGCTATATTTAATTGGAACTGGCTTAACTGTTCAGAGGCTTAGTCAGTTGTCATCTTGGCGGGAAAGCATGGCAGCACACAGGCAGACATAGTGCTGAACAGGCAGCAGGAAAAGAGAGAAACTGGGCCTGGCTTGAAGCATTTGAACCCTCGAAGCACACCCCTAGTGACACAGTTCCTCCAACAAGGCCACACCTACTGGAACAAGGCCACACCTCCTAATAGTGCCACTCCCTATGGGCCTGTGGGCCATTTTCATTTAAAGCACCACAGTATCCTATATTGCAATATTTTCTTCCGCTTGGAAACTGTCCCACAGGTAGATTCTTCTTGAATATTTTAAGTAGGATAACATAAACCTGGCCCTAAAGAGTTTCATCATGCTTTGCAAGACTTGGGGTCAGATGGCAGCGTGACAGGCTTTTTGCAGTGGTTGGTCCTATCCCCGAAGGTTGAGCCTGCTAGCCAGCAGAGTATTTTGAAGCTTGATTATTTGGACACGGGCTGCTGCATTATTCCTACACAAATGTAGGAATGATGCAAAATTTCCATTTCCCCCTTGGATGCCTGTTGACAGTTCGAAGATTTCCTGGCTGTAGACAGTTGTTTTGAGAATGTCCCTGCCTCTACTCTGGGGTGTTTGGCGGAAGAACTAAATGAGAATATGGGCAGGGTATGGGCAAGGGTGTCTTCATGCTTGGAGCATCTTAGCAAATCTTTCCCATGGTATTGGGGCTAAAATGAATGTCTGTCATGGTCTCTGTTTCCACTGAGCAATCCTGTGCCAGGCTGGCCCCTCTGGGTGGCCACTGGCTATGGAATTCTCCGTGCATATGGAGAATTGTCAGGAGTGATTCCTGGCAGGCAGAAAGGGAGCCAATAAAAATGAATATTTTAAAAGTAAAATCTAACTCAGTGGCATCTGGCAGAGGAGGTCTAGATGAGAATCGGGCAGGTTATGGGCACAGTGAAGCAATGAATGTAAATACTTCCCTACCTTCTTCCGGATTCCTGGGAGGTGACAGTCTGTCCTTTGTCCTGCTTGGGTAGGCAGGTAGGTCAGATTGGAGGGAGCTGAAGTTCCCTGTGGTGCCTGTAAAGCAAAGGGCACAAAACCGGGCCTGATCCCGGCTTGGCTGATACCAGGCAGCCAGACTGGGGAAACAGAGGGGCTTGTCATCGATGTTTCTCTTTAATGTGTGGCAGAAGGGAACCGAGAGCTGATTGATCAAGCACAAAAGCCTCGGGGTGGCACATGCTGATCTACCCCCCACCCTCCGTGTGGGCTCCACACACCAGCCAGTCTGGAAGCACAGGGCTGCAGGCATCCAATATTTACTTTGAAATGTTAATTTCCCAGCTCCATCCTTTCATCACGCCCTCTCTGCCTGACAGGGTGAGTGGAACACAGTCAGAGTGGGAGTAAGTAGCTCAGAGAGCTGGGAACATGGGGCTGTGGGGCCATCACCTCGCTGGGAGGCTTCCTGTAGGGATGTTTCTAGAACCTCCTTCTGTTGAGCCAAGTAAGAGGGAGGCATTTTCTGTCTTCTGCCCTGCTTTCTTCTTTCTACCCTCAGGGAGCAGATGAGGCTACAAGTGGCTTCAAAGTACACGCGCTGTTACTAGCAGCAAAGCCGGCCTCCAAGCCTTGAAACAGGTCAGCGTGTCCCTCTGGAGATTGCCATGTGTCAGCTCTTTAAAGACCTCCTCCCCCTCCCCGATTTCCTTGAAGTGTGCCTGTGCCTGTGAGTTTAATATTGTCAACTCCACTTTTCAGACAGTGAGGCCCAGGAAGGTAGAGAAACTTGTCCATGGTTCCCCACTTGAATTTGGACCACACTGGAATCCAGGACCGCAGAACTCAGTACACTGCTTCACACCCCCAGAACCGGCAAGGGTGCTTCAGACCTTTAGAGAGTCCTGTCGGGTGGTGGCCCTCTGTGGCACTTAGGAGATAGTTTTGAGTCACAGGCTAGGGACATGGTCAGGGGTGAGACTCGGAGCCTGGACTTTCCATTTGATGGAAGAAAAGAATGAATTAGAGACAGGAAAACTGGCTGGGTGTGGTAGCACATGTTTTAAACTCAGTATACATCTAGTCTGCATAGCCATTTCCAAGCCTGCCAGGGTTATGTAGTGAAACCCTCTCTGAAAAACACAAAACAGAACCATGAAAACTCAGGTTTGTTACAGTAGCTGCGGGCTGGGCCAGGTGAGCTGTTTTGGCCACCCTTAGTTCTGTTGTTTTCCCATTTTACAGATGAGAAAACTGGGACCTGAGCAGTGGAGAAGTAGAAAGGTGGGTCAGAGTATGAAGGAAGTGGCAGGGCAAAGACAAAAACCCAGGCAGGCAGGGTAGGTGGCTCGGCACTCAACTCTCACTTCCCTTGGTTTTGTTTTTCAATTTTTATTTATTTATTTGTTATTTTCGAGACAGGATCTGGAAGCCCTGATCTGCTGCCTCTGCCCCCTGAGTGCTGAATTAAAGCCGTGTGCCACCACAGCCGGCTTCTCCTGCTTGCTGTCTTCCAGGGGAAGGCTTCAGGCATGTGCAGTGCTGACATAGGGAGGGAAGGGAGGTCCAGCCAGGGTCAGGAAGTGGATGGCAGAGTGGAGGAGGGGGACTTAGTGGAGGTGGGGGGCGGGGGCTTTCCTGATAGAGAAGGGTTGGGGTGCATGCTGGAGTCAGGAAGGACCCCACACAGCTGCTTCCTGCTTCTGGCTCTTCCCCTTCCTTGGGGCAAGTGGACATCTAGTGATGGTGGCGGCCGTGGGATGCCACCTCCCTATCCCAGGCCAACTCCTGCACCGCCCTTTGCTGCCTCCCATTCACGGGATGGCAGCAGGTGGGTGGGGCCTGCCACTCCCACTCTAAGGCCTCAGAGGAAGTACCCATGCATTTTCTCGCTGCTTCCTGTGTTGTCTCCTTAGCATCTCCCAGGTCTGGAGAGTAGGGCCTCTGAGAGCAGGAAGCGGCCCTGTGCAAATGGGGTCCAAAAGGAAAACAGACACATCTTTGTGTAGTGCAGTTGGACCAGAGATGACCGAGAGCTGGGACCAAGTCACAGAGGTGGCATGCCTGGCACATGCTGCCCCTACTTGGGGAGAGGCAGGCCTTTTGGTTTTTTTTTTGTTTGTTTTCATTTTTTTTAATTCACTGAGTAGTTAGAATCTCTTTTTGTCCATTTAACCCCAACAACTGAGTGTGCTGGATGGCCAAGTAAACAGCTCCAGGCAGCCTAGCTGGAGGGGAGTGGGCACCTTATTTGAAGTCCTTCTAGGCTTTGACTCTGTCTTTGGCAAATACCTTAAGGACTCCCAGGACACCTTCCCAGTAGTACCTTAGCATCACTGCTGTGTGAGAAGTTTAGGTCAACCTCACCCTGCATGGATTGCCCAGTGTTGCCCTGCGCACTGTCACCTCTTGATGCTCTTCTGCTGGCTTCAGAGCTCTGAGTTCTGAAACACATGCCTGCAGACTTGGCATTTCTATCCCAGAGTCTCATGCCCCACCAGCCCATGGGCAGAGTTTTCTGCAGCTCCCCCTGGGGCAGTTGTCAGAAGGTTACCTCATCAGAGTGGGAAGCAAGCACCCCAGGGTTCTTCTAGGAGCTTAAAGGGTAGAGTGGAGGCTTATCGCAGCCTGGGGCACGCTGGTTTCTAAGTCCTAGCTCTGGTCATGATTCTCCAGCAGTTGGAATGAAGTAATGAGCTCATGGAGTGCTGGTATAAGGCAGGAGTCGAGCTGCGAGAGAACTGGGAGGCCAACTTTCTCATTGTGTTCATAATCATTCCTGCATCGCTTTCCTCATCTTCCAGTTCCTTGCATGCTCAATCCTCTGTGACTCCTTCATTTCCAATGGCGGCAATCTACTCATCATCGGGAATCCGACTGAACGCTCGCCTAAATGTTTGGTATCATCAGCTGGGAGGGAGGGAATCTGCACTGCTGAGACAGGATCGGAGATGGACTGGCCTTGGAAGGAGAGGCATCCTTCCTCCTAGCCAAGAGAGCGGGAAGAAGGAATTCCTAAATCAAAACCCATGGGACACTATGAAACAGGGTGAACAAACCAAACCCAGGAGTACCCTTGGCCAGTGTCGTCAGTGGCACCTGTCTTCCTGGGTGTCTGCTTTTGTGATGCTGGCTTTCTGCTTTGCTCACCCTGTTGGTCCTGCTTTTGGCAAAAGTCTCTAGAACGCAATCCCTCAGGCCAGCATGCTGGACGCTGGTGTCCTGGTATTGGGCAGGGACTGCTGGGGCAACCCGGTGAAATGATCACACACACACACACACACACACACACACACACACACAGAGAGAGAGAGAGAGAGAGAGAGAGAGAGAGAGAGAGAGAGAGAGAGAGAGAAGAGCTTCCAAAAAGGCCTGTGGGAATTGTGGTTCCAGTGTCTTTGTCTGGTTCACCCAGAGCTCCTCACTCAGGGCCCCTCCGCAGATGCTCCACGTCCTGTGATTTATCTGCCTCTGATTGGGCAGTCAACTGAAAGATTCTGACCCCTGTTCGATCTTGTCTCTTCTGCCTCCACCAGGAAATTGTGTGGGAGTGAGCGAGCGAGCGAGCCACTCAGCAGTGTTTTCTCTGTAGACAGGTGATTTACACGCTGCTCTCCTCATGCCACAGCCTGTGAACAGCTGAGTTTGCCCCGGCACTGGCTTTGCAGAGAGGGCCCTGGAATCTGTTTCCTCTCAATCCTGGGTCCCCTTTATGTGTGACAGGCACTGTTTCTCCACAGGCAAGATCTTGAACATGGCTGGATGTCTAGCTGAGATGCCTCCATGTGCTAACAGTTTAGGCATCCCACACCTCTGGGTTGTGGAGGTAGCATTTGTGGAGAGATGCTCTCTAGATGGTCTGCGACACTGGGTAGGACCTTAGAAGGCACCAGAGCAACTCCGTAGGTGAAGCAAAGGAGATCAAGTGTGGGTTTGGGGAGAATTGAGCTGAAGTGGGCCCTGTGGTGGTGACAACCAGAAGATGGGTGGGGCTTTGCTCCTTATAAAGGACTTTGAACCCATGACTGAGGGGTCTGGGAGACTTCAGCAGGTAGTGTTGTGTGTAATTTTAGAAAACCATGCTTGTTCCGGCTAGGCTCTGGGACTAGCAGCCGCCCACCTGCTAGCTAACGTTTTTTTCCTCACAAAGGCTGGGAGTGCCTTCCTGGCTACACTCCTCTGGTCTCTGATCCTTGCTGTCTCACCCAGCTCCCATGGCTAGCCTCTCAAAGCTGCTCCAGTCTCTGGTTGTTCCTTGCCCGGTGCCAGCAATGGCCATCTCACCCAGCTCCCTTTAGCCCTGTGGAAGGACAAAACTAGAGACCTTTATATTTTAAAACTGACCAGATAACTCAAAGGCTGAGCGAAAAATAACCTGCTCTGTCTTCCTTGGCCTCCTCAGTTGCCTGCAGAGGCTACAAACTATCAGTGCCCTGAGAGACCATACATGTCTGCAACTTCTTGTCTGCCCACCACCTGGCCTGATTCCCATCTCCCTCTGCCCTCCTCTTCCTGTCCTGCCCAGAAATCCCGCCTTCTCTTTCACCCAACGATTGGCTTCTGCTGTCTTTATTTAGCCAATCAACAATTAGGGAAACAATTAGGGAAGCTCCCCCTCCAAGGTAGAAGTGTTTCACTGAAGGCTTTGGGTAAGAATGCACATTCATATGTATTTGTGAGTGTGTACATTTGCATATATGTGTAATTATCTTTTCTTTCTTTCTTTTTTTTTTTTTAGAAGACCGTACTCATACGGCTGCATGTTTTGGATAGCCCCACTCAGATGTTTGAGACCTACATGAAACCAAGCTGCACATTACACATTGTGCAGGAGGCCTAGGTTCCCATGAGGTAGATCGTGTAACTAGGTATGCTCACGTTTGTGATCAGTCTCTGAGAGCTCCAGGTCAGGTTCGTTTACTCTGTTGATCTCTGTTTAGTTCCTATCTCCTTAGGCCACAATCTTCCACCTATTCTTCTATAAGAGTCCTCAAGCTCCATCCAGTTGCTCTGGATGTCGTATCTGTCTGAGTCAGCTGCTGTTAGAGCTCTAAGACAGCTTGCCCTTCTGTTCTCAGGCTGGAGTTTAGATCTGGGAGCTCTGTTGATCTTTGATACTCTTCTAAAGACAAAGCACCTCACTTTGTCTTCCTCCTTCTTCTGAGTTTCAGAGTTATGCTTGCATCTTAGTATTGTGTGTTTGGGCTAATTGCTTTCAGAGTGCATCATGTGGTTTTTTGTGATTGGGTCATCTCACTCAGATGATTTTTAGCTCCATCTATTATCTTTTCATGTGTATATGAACTATATAATCAACTGTGTGTAAGTGAACATGTGTATTCATTCCACAGGTGTATGAAGGAGCCTGTGCATTCATATGGGTCTGTGAGCGAACATGTACACTCACACGGGTGTGTGGGTGAGCCTTTATGTTTATACGTATGTGAGTGAGATGTCCACTCATGAACACACATGGGTATACAAGTGAGCATATATACTCACATGGGTGTGTCAGTGAGTACATTCATGTGTGTATGAACATGTATAATCCCATCTGTGTAAATATGTACATTGACACACACGTATCAGGGAGCACATATATTTGAATGTATGCATGAGTATATACAGGCAAATCTGTGTGTCAGTGACCATATAAAACTCATTTATCTGGATTGATCTGTCTTCAAGGTCACCTTTTGGCTGTCTCCACGGTGCCCTAGAACTTTCCTGTGTACCGTGTCTCCTGGAATTCTTGTACTGCAGGCCCCAGAGCCCCTGGTTCTGCTCTCCAGTAAACACTGAGATACTGGCCTGCTGGTACTCTCCGTTTGAGTGACAGCAGTTGAGCAGAGGGGAGGTGCTTGCACACAGGATGTTATCGAGTCCCTTGCAGCAATGTGTTCCCAGCCCTGATGTCCTCTTAACTAAATGCTGATTGGCTACCTCCCACTGTGATCAGCCAGGAGGGGAGACACTAGGTGTAACTCAGCACCCCAGAAATGCCAACTCATGCCCATCCCAAAGGAAGGCTGGTGCTTCCTGGCACTGAGACAATGACATCACTGTACACTGTCAGCCCAGACATCAGTTCTGTTACTGTTAGATTCTGAGAACAGAGTGTGTTTGGCCTCCCAGCCAAAAGGGGAGGGGCTGGAGCTGAAGCCCCAATGTCCCAGCTGTGACGCCTCTTTCTGGGGACAGGCTGATGGGGCATGGAAAGAATACTGCCTCGTGAGCTGGAGGAGACCAGGAACATCACCTGACCACTCTGGGTTCTGCGCATTTTCCAAAAGAGACGAGCTAGGCCATATTTAAATTCCCTTGTAGGCCTTATTTCCTTGAATATGTTTTTCATTTCTGAAGTGCAATTAAGTCTGGGTAGCAAGAGAAAGAGGAGCCTAGCACCTCGGAAGGGAGATGGAAGCAGCCTTTGGCTGCCCAGGAGGTGGCTTGGGCTCTAGGGAGAGCAATGCCCTACGTGGTCCAGAAGAGAAGCTGACTCTAATGGGCATTTCCCAGCCAGGCCCTCCTGGAGCCTGCCCTGCCTCACTGCTGAGGACTCGGTAGCCAGTGGGAGCATGTACAGCCCCTGGGGCACCCAGAGCTCCTTCTCTCACTGTGCCCTGTTCCCATTGGCAGACATGTTGTGTGCCTGGCACTAACAGACTGCACCTACCCATTCACAACTCTCACAAGCCTACTCCAGGCCGCTCAGTCAGGCTTTCCTCTCTAGCAGCACAGAGCCTCAGATCTTCCAGGCCGTGTGCACTGGGGTTACCTGAGGCCTTGGAGGAAATGCACGGAGGTGAGGTGGTGGCCAGAGCCTCCTTAGTAGGACCAATATTTTAACGGCTGACATTCTCTGAAATTGCCAGCAACAGTAGTAGTGAAAAGCAGGTTAGCTTTTATTATAGCTTGTATCACTGTATTGATTATTATTATTATATGACTGAATGAACATATCATTCACTACTCTACAGGCAACACACTTATCAGCTGAACCCAGGAGAACTGTCCTCTGCATACCACTTCCTGGCTGGGGCTCCACTGGCTCCCTGGTTGCTAGGTCCCAGCCCAGTGACTTGTGAAGCATGTCTCTGAGTTGGGAGAGTCTCTGTGCTGCTTCAGTCCAAGTGCTAGGAAGAATCCCTTGATGCTGGAACACACTTCCCTGTTCAAATCGCACGACACGATGTCACTTACTGTCAATGTAGGGCGATGCCGGGATTCAAATATTGTGTCTCTTAGGGGGTTGGAAGTGAGAAAATTGGTTCTCTGGCCACACTCTAAATATACATTGTCACAGGGTTTTAAATACTGATAAGACATTTAATTATTAAATGGCTTTCAGTGTGAGGTTCAAGCCGAGCTTTCTAATTAGCTGTCAGTCTGTCAGAGCCATGGCTGTGGTGCCCGGGGCTGGCTTCTCCTGATTTTCATGTACGAATTCTACCTCTCAGCCAGCAGGCACTGCAGAGCCCTGCTGTGTCTCCTGCTTCCCCCAGGCAAGAGGTTGCCTGAGCGGCCCTCTCCTTAGGGAGCTATCCTTGCATAACCATGAGAGTTCCTTCCCTTCCTGTGCCCCTCATACATGGAAAGAAAAAGCAGGCTAGGCATGGACCACAGACAGGGATGGGAACAGAGAGGCAGTAGCCTAAGACAGATAGACAGACAGACGGATGGACGATGGATGGACGAACAGACAGACATCCTGCTAGACATAGGACATCTCTAGTAATGTCTCCTGGCCTCCACTCCAAAGAGCAATGTTCTGTTTTGCAAGTTAGCTTTTGTAAATTCTTAGGAGGCAATAACCAGCTAAATTCACCCGTTCTTGGCCATGCTGCTCCAATAGGACCAGTAGGATGCAGGAGAATGGCAGCAAACCCCACCACTTCACAGGCCTTGGGACCCTTCCTGACGCCCCGACCCCTCCCTCACGCTGCCCCTGCTCTCTTCTGCAGCTTCTCCTCCTAGAAATGATCGTGACCACAATCTTGGCTCTTCCCCTGGCCTCTGGCTCCCAGGCCAAGGTCTGAGGGAAGCCGCAGTGTCTTCTATACTCAACACCTACCAGGACAAGGTGCCCACCCAGCCTCTCTTTTTCTGATCACACTAGTATGGTGTCTAATGGTGGCCAAGGGCTACAGAGAGCCAGGCAGGAGCTGGGCTTTTTACACTTATCAGCTTGGTCCTTGGAGACCCTATGCTGGGGAGCTAGCAACTCAAGCTTCTGCTCAGCAAACAAGGGGGTGTCCTACTTGTCACCCCAGGTAAGCTCCAGTGCCCCTGTCTGTTGCCCCTTGGATATCCCACTCTACCTCCCCTGACAGTGCTCGCTCGGGGATCTGAGGGCCCTGCTGCTCTCTAAGCTGGAAGCCCCATCCACCATGATGTTTAGAGTGTGCTGTGGATTCCTAGGCGGCCACACCCTCCCCTCCCCTCCACCCTTCACAGCCTTGGCTTTAAAAAGTATTCGATGGACCATGGCTGTTGTCAAGGTCACTGGCTCTAACTGGCCTCAAAAGGCTCCTTGGCTAGGATGCCTAGTGTATTCCTGCTTGTTCTCTGTACTATGTGAATAGTAGGTTGTCATCACTGTCCCAGATCAGGTGGCTTCTGCCTCAGGGTAGCCTTTCTTCCTTCTTCAGGCTGTGTCTTCTAGTACCAATCTCTGGCTTCTCCTGATCTCCTGGTCTCTCCAGCCTAGGTGCAGCTTTTTCTCTGCTTCCAGTAACCCCAGAGGCAGGTGGTGGGGACCTGTCCTGTTCACGTTGTCTCCAGTGCTGGGGGCCTCTTAGTCTTAGGTTCCTCCTCTGTTCTCCCCAGGGCTTTTGTGAAGGGGAGACATGATGAGTTCCAGAACACACAGCTATTGGGATCTGCTCTGTCTGTATCCCCAAGATTGGACTAGAACCCCCAGTGTATACAGGACTGAGCCTGTGTGTACCCCACATACACTCTGGCTGCTACCTGTTTTGTGGAAGGTCCCAAGGCTGGCTGCTCCAGCTGTGGTGATCCAGCTATTGGATTCCACATTTGGCTGTAGACAGAGTGATGAGAATCTGCAGATGGGACTGAAAACTGCCCGAGGTGCCTGAAATGGTAATATAGAGATAACCCCAACAGGGTCAGCAGGCTCTGTGTGTGGACGTAGCAGGCAGTCCACTGAGCAAACCAGATTCCCCTCTCGTTATAATAGTGAATAAATGAGAAGGCAAAGACCTCGTGGCTGCCCTGCAGCTAGTTCTGGCAACCCAGGAGCACTGTGGACTATAGAACAGGGCATTAACAAGTATGTAAGTGGCCAGGGTGGGGTAGGTCCGGCAGACTTCCTGGACAGGGTCTCCTTAAGATGGACAGGATTGCTGTGTGTTATGTTGTTTTGTTTTCAGGTCCTTTGTTTCTGTATTTATAGTTGTTTAAGGAATGCAAGCCATTTTGACAAGCAAAGAGAAAAGAAATCCAAATAGTGGGTGACCTTTCTGAGCTCCTAAAAGCAAACGTCCCTTTCCAAGAACAATTTTTTCTCGCCTTTAACTGCCCCAGTCTTAATGAACTGACCCTGCCGTTTGTTGTCCTGGTGGGGCTTTCTCTGGGATAGCCATTGCCTGTGTGACTGAACAGTGAATTATTTAGTGGTGACCGAGACCTTTGCAACTGGAGTTTCAAAATGTGCCAGATGTATTCCCATGACCTCTGACCTTGTTGGGCAGACATGAAACACCACCAGGAATTTCTATGGAAACAGCACAGTGTCTAGGGGCTGCTCTTCCTCAGGCCCAGAGATGCAGGGGCAGGAAGGAGGGGCTCTGGTCATGACAGTCATGGCCTTTGATGCCTGGGTGGGTGTGGGGTATACTGGTCCTGTGGGGCAAGGCTAGCCTGGGCCTTGCGGTCTCTGTGGGGATTCCGCTGCAGCTCCACAGGGACGGAATATGGGCTGCATCTTGCTGAGTGTCCCCTACCCCCAACATCCTTGGGAACAAATGAGCAGGTGCTTTGGGTGGGGCTGGTCCCAGTGAGGAGCAGGAAGGCTACAAGATCAACTGATGAATGGTTGTGTGGTTTGAATTTATCCAAAGGAAGAGAAAAGGGCTGATTGGCAGCTCGCGCTCAGTACAAAAGTAAATGAGATAGAATTCTTCTGCTTCTCTGGGTCTGTTCACATCTGCGTTTTCCTGAACCAACACCACGTGCCTGGTTCTGTGAGAGAAGTCGTGGTCTTGAGACACAGTTAACAGCTGAGGCCTGGGGTTCCTGGGGGAGAAGGATGTTCATTCTCTGGGTGGTCAGGCTGGGATGTGCCCAGTGCATCTCTAGAGGTAGCAGAGGTAGCCAGGTGTAAGCACCGGTTCTCCTGGCCCTCTTGCTCTCCTTTCTCAAAGCCTTTTCAGCCTGGCTGCTGGAAGCTTCAAGCTGATGATGAGGGAGTGTAAATGTCAGCGGGATCCCAGCTTCAATCAGAGCTGTGGAAAATAAGTAGAGACTGGCCTGCACAAGGTGAGCTTAGACAGCGGGAGGGGCAGGGAGAGCTGAGGGACACTGGGAACCAGGCTGCTACAAGTGTGGGGGAGTCAGAGGGGGAGGGGAGGAAATGCTTGTTTTCTTGTCTCAGCTTTTCTGTGATTCACGGAAAAATATGTGGTATCTCAGTTTTTGTTTGGAAAGGGAAGAGCGAGGATGCAGCTGGCTGGGCTCTTGATCCACTGTCAGGTTGCTTACCTGCTGGGCTGAGATTCTAAAGGAGCCTGACCTTAGAGTGGGTCCAGCAAGGCTGAGAAAACAGAGTGGGGCTGGCACCCCATGGTGGTGTGTGTGTGTGTGTGTGTGTGTGAGAGAGAGAGAGAGAGGGGAGAGAGAGAGAGAGAGAGAATGTGTGCCTGTGTGCGTGAGTATGTGTGTGGGAGTCCATGCGTGTGTATGTGTGTTGAGTGTGTATGTGTGTGAGTGTGTGCATGTGAGCGTGTGAGTGTGTATGAGTGCGTGTGAGGTGAGTGTGTGAGTGTATGTGTGAGTGTGTGTACGTGAGTGTGTGTACGTGAGTGTGTGTGTGTGTGAGAGAGTCCATGTGTGTTTGAGTGTGTGTGTGTGTGCATGTGAGCGTGTGAGTGTGTGTGAGTAGGTGAGAAGTGAGTGTGTGAGTGTATGTGTGAGTGTGTGTACGTGAGTGTGAGTGTGTGTGTGAGAGTGGGTGTGTATGTGTGATGTATTTGTGTGCTGTATGTGTGTTCTACTGACCACTGGACCTGGAGCAGCAGGGCCGTCTGGGGTGGGTGGGACTCAGGACCCTGTGCCTGAGTAGATACCTCTCCCCTTCACTTAGGACACAGCATCTCAGGGTTGGTATCTGAGACTGCACAAGGCGTAGACCGCGTAGACAGTGTGGCAGTGTTAGGAAGGACTCATGGCCGCAAAGCAAGCGGGCACTGAGCTAACCTTCTCTCTTCTCTCTGTCTCTCTCAGGTAGGTTTGTAGTGCAGACCGACTAGTTAGCTGAGGATAACCTTGAATTTTTGGTCCCTTGCTTCCTCTTCCTCCTGAATGCTGGGATAGAGATTGTGTGACCATGCCTGGTTTATGAGGTGCTGCGAATTAAGCCCAAAGCCTCACACACTCTAGGTGAGCACTCAAGGAGAGCTTTACCCTCTCTCCCGATATACTGAGAGCACAGGGGTGGGGTAGGAAGTTATCATTGGAATTACATATTTAACAAGATTATGTTCATTTGCATTTATGTATTTAAAATAATCCCATCAAATAAAAGCTTTTCCTTCTGTCTAAGGAAAAGAAATAAACAATAGAATGACACAATGTGGTTTAATTAATTAGAGTAAAATTCAACATATTCATACCTCACGTGTTTTGTCTATGGGTCTTTTCTGGGTGCAATGCATGACGACCTCTGGCACAGGTGCTATGGTCATGGGTCCACAGTAATGGCTTCTCGGTTAAGGACCTGTGAGCCAGGAGATCAAACTCTGCATTGAATGCTTTGATAGGTTGCAACTCCCACATTAACCGTGGCACACGGCCTCAATTCATCACTTCCATGTCCTCAGGAGAGTAAAGCTATGGGAACCACATTTATGCAGTCATGCTACGGGACAGGGCCCCCATGTACAGTTTCATAGGCTATAAATTACCCAAAAATGTCCCCTCTCGGGGACACCATGTTCCTCAGAGTTGTGGATTTTGCATACTGAAGGCTACCTTTCTCTGACTCTTACAAGCCCCATCCATCCTGGGAGTGGCCCTGGAGGTGCTGGTCCCAGCTGTTCTCCTAGGACTTGATACTTGAATCCCCTCACAGGGGGCATCTTTTGGGGTCCTGGCTTTTCACTGGATAGATGATGGATGCCTTCTGGGCACTGCAGACTTGCTGTGAGGAAAGGACAGTCGGCATAAGCTGCCCATGCCAGGTGGCTTTTGTCACCTCTATAAATCCTCATTTCGTACCCACTATCTTCTCCGGGTTTGTTCAATTTGAACATGAACTGACCTTCCCTCTTCTGCCACAGCCTACAGACCCACCCCTGCCTGCCAAGATGTCTCTGTACACGTCCTGTTGCATGCTGTGTACCCATTATGTTTCTTAAAGCTTGGTCCTAGGCTGGCTGGGTTTGTGTTTGATTCTGTATTACAACAACACAATAAGAGTTTTTTAAAAAGCTGGCTTCATTAAGACAAAGGAGTTTGCTTCTCATACAGAAGTCTGGCAGCGCCTGAGTCAGGGGCCAGCATTCTCTGCCTTTTGCTCCAACACTTCGGTTTTGTGTTGCGACCTTTAATCTTCCATGAGTCACAATGGCTGCAGGAGCTCCTGCCATCTCTCAGGGTGCTAGGCAGAGACAGAAGGAAAAGAGAGAAGGAAGAGGACTCTTCCTCTCCCAGTGGAGTCAGTCTCTTTACAGAGATTGTTTGTTTGTTTGTTTTCTGGAAACTTTTTTCATTCCATATCATTCGCTAGGCACAGTGGAGAGGGAAATGCCGTTTTCTCTGGCACATTGCCAAATGAAACCACAGTTCTTAGAGGAAGAGGATGGATTTGTGGTGGAGACACCTGACAGCCCCATCCCATGGTGCTGTTTCTCCCCTTCGTTGCCTTCTCCGGGGGTTCCCCGGGCTGCTGGCACAGCTGAGTGTGCAAGCCATACGGCTTGCTCTCCCGGACTTCTGCGATTCTTTTTTTCATTCTGGTTTGTTTCTCTGCCACCTCTCCCAGAAATCCCAGGAGGATCTACATACGCTGGTGGAAGACAGGAATAGGATAGATCTGGTTCATGTGGTAAACTGGACTCTCCTGCTGTGTGGCAACAAGCAAGCCGCTAGACTTCTCTGAGCCTTGCTCATTCCATATGTGAGATGGAGCCAGCAGTGGTTTGGCTGTGGAGAGTGGAGGGGTGGAGGTGTGGAGAGCTCTCAGCTTAGAGTCTGGCAAACAGCAAAGGCATAAGTGTTGTGTCGCTGTTGTAATTAGTTTGGAGAGGGTCTTGTTGACATGGTTTTTACAGGGATCATCAGCCAGTGATTGGTTTCCTCCGAAATAATTCTAATTCAATCGACAAATATTTGCTGAGCATCTGCTATCTATCTACCAGGCTCTCCTTGGTTTCCTAATGCTCTTCTACTCTGGGAGTGACCTTCTATGGTGACAGTACCTTTGTTTGAGTGAGACTTCCTGGTGTTTGCTACAGAAATGCACCTTGAGCTGAGCGTCTGTGACTCAAGCCAATCACGCACACTCACACACTCCCGGGCTGTGAGAGTCTTTCAGGTATTTGACTGGAATTGTGTCCCAGAGGCCGACTTATGAGCTGCATAGCACTCGAAGTTAGTCCTTCGGCCTGAGCAGTGTGTGCTGCTCCTCTGTCGAAAGGCTTGCAGAGGAAGGCATGTTCTTCCAGGTAGGACATTTCTCCTATAGGGCCTGTAGAGATGAGAGCTCAAAGCTGAGTTTATCTGCTTTGCAGAGTCACAGAGAGTCATGGGGGCCATGCACATGGGAAAAACATGTACATGCCTTTAGGGTGCTCGAATCTCAGTACCCAGGCCTTAGGTCTCTGAGAGCTGTTTGGTATTTTTAGGAGTGACCCAAGCAGAGATGCTAACAGGATGTCTCCAACAGGAGGACTGCCTTGCATCTCAGGGAAAGCCTTGCATCTCAGATGCCTTGATTCGGTGGTTGGACTTTCTTGTTCTCTCTGGGTGGCTGAGGTGACACACAGACCTGAAGTAAATGTAAGAAATCAAAGCAACTACTCCCAGGCTCGAGGTCTGCCCTCTTGCAGTGAGTGGCCGAGTAGTCAGTCATGAGTGAGATTGTCCACCACCCTCCATTTATAGAGCTGCTCTCCTGTGACGTGTGGTGGTGTACTGACACGGTCCGAAGACTCTTTCAGCCTGGAGAATGCAGGAGTGGTAGGCTGTGGGCCTTGCCCTTGGGCTGAGCTGAGTCTGCCTGGCTACAGTCGGCTGGGTACCTTGGCTCTTTCGGCCCTGTACCCTCCCTCCTGTGAATGGAGGGAGGGGCACTATCACTGTGCCTTTGCCTAAAAGCCAAGAGCACAAGTAGAAAGGATTACACACCAAAGGCTGGCTCAACCCACTGTGAGGGAGCCACGGGAGAGAAGCAACACCACACACACACACATACACACACACACACACACACACACACACACACACAGAGAGAGGAGAGAGAGAGAGAGAGAGAGAGAGAGAGAGAGAGAGAGAGAGAGAACCACACGCAAAATGTGGAAGCTGAGAGCTTTCTGGGAACCATCAAGAGCCCAGAAACAGTGTTAGGTGAGTGTGAAGTTGGCTCACTGCAGAGAAAACCTCACCCAGGAAGTGCTTTCCCATCTGACACTGCTTGCCTTCTGCCCTGCTGTACCCTGTATAACATCAAGGAACTCCGGTACTGTTGGCAGGATAGAAGGAAGAAGACCCATGAGGATTGCTGGCTTTGTCTGTCCAGAGGAGGAGGTAGCGGGAAGGACTCACAGGGCATGTCTGAACAAACCCCACAGGGTGATTGCTGAGGGAATTTCAAGGTCACAGGAAGTAGGAAAGAATAAATCCGTGTTCTGAACCCCTGGTTCATCTTTCTGCAAGGGATGTGTCTGTGTTATGGGAGGGATACCAGTTACAACAAGCTGCAGCTGGCTTTGGTGGAACAAGCGGGTGCGGGATATATGGGAATGACCTTGAAGGTCATCAAGTTGCTTTCCCCAGTGACTCTTTGGACTTGATGGAATCCTTTCCTCTCTCAGGGAGTCTCTGTCTGAGAAGCCTGTCGCTGGGGTTGGTCCTGGAGCAGAGCAGCTCCGCTGCCCCAGTCAACGCCAGGGCTGCCCTGGTAGACAGGGGAATGTGCTTAGGGGCTGGCTTCATCCAACTCCAGCTAGATGGCCTGGGTTTGCCATTCAGCCCCTGTAGAAAGATCTCAGACAGAGAGAGAGAGAGAGAGAGAGAGAGAGAGAGAGAGAGAGAGAGCATGCACACACCTACTGAGCATGCACATTAACCTCCATGAGGACTGCTGGCATAGCTGCCCCTGCAATCACCCCCCTGCAACAGCTCTGTGCCTCAGTTTCCCTACCATAAATATGCACTTCCTGGTTAAGATGGTGTGACTGACCACGACACAGGGTAGCTACCTGCCAGTAGATAGTTCTGAGTCGGACAGTTCCTGCCTCACAGATGGTATGCACTCCAACCTGCCTAATGCAGACCCTGGGCTCTGAGACTTAGCCCCTGTACCAGGCTCCAGCCCTCTCTTCCTTTGCTCAGTCCCAATTTCAGCTTCCTGAACTCCCCACCCTCTCTCTGTTTTCTCTGCTGGAATGTGCTCTCCTGGTCTTCTATGAGGCTCCTTCCTCCTCACACAGATCTGGAACCCCCTCCCAAGTCACTCTGGTGACAGTAGCCTGTCCTTCCCTGTCTCTCTCTGTGGCATTACCTTGCTCTGCCCCTGATTGGCATACACAAATTTCTGACATCTTGATGATTTTTGGTTTCCCCCAGACTGAACCATTGCCTGTTACTTGGGTTGCCACCTTCCCTGGCCTGGCCATGCTGAACATTTGGATGAGATAAGCAACAGCAAGGACAGCATTGTTGAGCTGGCAGGCTGGGTGAGCATGCTTCCACGCACACACTCACCACGTGTGCTTAATGGTCCCTGATTACTTGTTATTCCCATTTTAGATAAGAACGGGAGGTACAGAGCCACTCAACTGGCAAGGAGCAGAGCCAGGATTCAGCCTGAGACCGGCTCTTACATAAACTTGTTGGGTTTGTGCTATGCAGTATAGCGGGAGCTTTGTCCCCAGAGCCTCCCATCGCCATGAGAAGGACTGCCCCTCTGAATGGGCTCCAGCCCTCTCACTGTCCACAGCCCTCAGGCCACCGCTCCTCATTCTAGAGTTGTCCCTTACCAGTGAGTGGGAATGAGATGACCCTGGTGGAGAGTTGATTCTGAGAGGAGCTCAAGACCAATTCTCATTCCCACCTCTGCTTGGGATTCGTCAAGCAAGAGGCAGATCAGCGGCAGGCTTCACACTCATCACCAGAGCCTGACACCTCTGGCCACAGGCAAATTATCCCCTTCAGCCTGGCAGGCCTGGGAGAGCCTGGGACGCAGCCCTCCCACCCTGGAGCGAGCCAGCATAAGCCCAGGGCTTAGCCATCACATGCTGTGGTTTTCATTTGCACATCTGTGGCTCCTCATCTCCAACTCCAGGGGTGGGGTTGGAGGGGGCTCTCTCAGACACCTCTCATCGAGCTTCTCTCTCTCCCACTTCCTCTCCTTCTTCACTCTTTTCCATCCAACTTTCTGTCGGTCAGCTTTCCATCACCGTGACAAAAAAAAAAGCTTAAGAAATTAAAAAGCATTTGTTTGGGTTCTTGGTTTCAGTCCGATGGTCACAATGACCCCATGGCTCTGTGCCTGTGGCAGGGGTGGCATCATGAAGCAGATATGCTTGTCTCATGGAGGCCAGGAAGCAATGAGGGGGGAGTCAGGATCCCAGTGTGTCTTTCAAGGACACCCTCCACCCACCCGTCAGAGACTCTGCTTCTCAGCTAGCGGCAAAGCCTCTTACACAGCCCTAGGGAGCGTTCAGATCCAAACTATAACATTCTCCAAGCTCTGTCCCATCTCCCTCTATCTCTTTGTGTTTCTTTGGCTTCTCACACAGGACAGCATCTGTATCTGCCATGCATGGGTGGGTGCTGCTCCCCACAGCTGCAGCCATCACTTCCTGCCATTCCGTCTGATAACTGGGGGATTCTGGACTGGGACTCTAGGTTCATTTTGCAGTTTTCTTAATGGTCCTGTGCCAAACTTTACTTTGGCCTCTTGGCTACTCCAGTGGTTCACATGAGGATAAGGGGCTATAGTATACCTGGCCTTGTCTGCTTCTTAATCTAATTGAGTTGTCAATCAAAACTAGCCATCTCTAGAAGGTTAGGGGTCCACTCTGTTAAGCTTTCACAGAGGTAGTCATCATTTGCACAACTCATGGGGATTGGACACAGGAGCTCTGGTGTCATTTATTCTGCGGGGGCCGCTGAAGTAGTGGTCTTGAGTTGAGGTGTGGGACCAGAGACTCTGAGAAAGTAGTGACTGACAGCTGTGGACCATCCTGGACACTTCCCTATCACAGCTGTTGATGCTCAGAGTGTGCTAACACAGGCTTCATTGTGTTATGTGTCTGAAACAGGCTGTCAGCTGAAGCCCTTTACCCCAGGAACCTTCAGCACAGCTTACGTCTTAGTCTTTAAAACCCACAGGGGTTTAGAAGGAGTGACAGATCCGGGGGGCAAGAAGTCCCTAGACGATGCTCATTCTAGGTAGTGACTAACAACACTCTGTTCTCAGTTGGCACAGTTGCTCAGTGATTCTCATGCCATTTTTTTTTAATAAGAATATGTCTAAAGTGTATTATATAATTACCCAGGTTATAAAACAGAGGGTCTTGAGTACAATGTGACCTTGTGCTGATGGCTTAGTGTCAACGTTATGACGACCTTGGGTTTCACCTCCCACCTCCAAGTTCATCTGTCACCACTGAAGTGTGTGTGTGTGTGTGTGTGTGTAAGCTTCCCCACCCTCCTGTTCATCACTTTGATGATTCTAGTGTGTTGAGCCAGTGTCATAGAGTGGGTTAGCTTATAGACGGTGCAGTCAGACAGCCTGGAAAGATTACCATGCCTCTATTACAGTATCTGGAAAATAGACATGGTACCAATATCCTTTTTAAAATATAAACTTTAAAGCCTGGGCATACCTTTAATCCCAGCACTCAAGAGGCAGAGCAGGAGGACCTCTGTGAGTTTGAAGTCATCCTGATTTACATAGTTAGCTTCAGGACTACACAGAGAGACCTGTCTCTAAAACCTAAAAAAAAAAGTAAATAAACTTTAAGGTGCTGGGGCATAGCTCAGTTGGTAGAGCTCACTTAACATTCACAATGCCAGGTTCATCCCCAGCACTGGATAAACTAGGCTGGCAGTAAAAGTCTGTGATCTTAGCAATGACGAGGGTCAGAAGTTCAAGACCAACCTGAACTACATGTACTATTCCTTAAAAATGTTTTAAACCATTGCCATAATACATGTCTGTAGTTCTAGCACCCAGGAAGTCAAAGCTGAGGATCATGGGATTGGGGCCAGCGTAGGACAGAGAGAGACCCTGTCTCTGAGCAAACCAAACCAAATAGGAAGCAAAAATAAATAAATAAATAAAATTAATTAATTAAAAAAATAAATAAAATTTGAAACATCACTGTTAGGTCTGTGTGTTTATCTCAGCATCAAAATTCTTGCTTTGTGTGCTTATGGATTGGATTCCCCAAACCAAAAGAGCAAAGTAAAGTGCAGCTTGCATAAGATCCCAGTTACAACCCCAGTGGGAAGGAGTGAGCAGTTTCCCACAGCCTGTCTCCCTGCATATTCTCACTCACTCTCAAATCCCATAGAGTCGTGAGGGGAATGCTTTTGTAAGACGTTTCAAGAATCAAAGAGGATGTGTCTATAAAACATGAACCATGTGGCACAGTTCCAGACACATAATAGAAGCTACAGGTGACACAGTTATCATCAGCGGCACTGACAACAGGGAGGACAGCCATGACCATGAGCAAGGTCCTGTATCTGGAGCATGCCAGACACCATCTCACCACTTGCTTGCACTGGCTGCATCTGGACAGATAAGCGGGACGATCTAGCCTCAATGGAGGAGGCCCAGGTCAGAGGTGCACCCCGCCCCTAAAAGAAATAGTGATGTGGATTGTGATCCACACGACTGTCCTGAGACTCAGTGTCACCGAGTGCTTCCCAGACCCCTAGTGCATGTTACATTCTGGAATCTCTGTGAGTTGGAGGAAAAGAAAAGATGTTGATTAAACTGATTCTGGACTAGATAAGGAAGGTTGAGGGTGGCTGAGAGTCAAGGTGTGTAAGCAGAGGACGCTCGGAGGTTCAGGACCAGGGACAGCTCCCTGCACAGCCTGTTGGAGCTCTCCTGGTTACTCTGGGTTTTAGAGGGCAGATATTTGCCCCTGTGGCGGGATGGTTGTGTGTCACCTGCAGATGGCTAGGCGGTTTCCTTCTCCAAGGGCTCCCTTCTGTGTCTTGTTGAGGGGACCAGGGTTACAATTGCAGATCCCACTTTCTGCCTGAGATGCTCCTGACGTCAAGGTTCTGTTAGGGACTCTGCTCTTCTACAGGAGCAGGGAGCAGTGGGATATGGCTTTTAATAATAATACTAAGGATAAGCAGGATGAGAGAAATATAAATGCTTCAGAGGTCAGTGATGCTCGCTGACCTTCCTGGTAGGCTGTTCCTTCCACGACATCTGTCCTGGCGTCGGCTGCCCCGCCACACTGGCCAGAGTCCCAACTTCTTCCCGAAGAGGCGCAGACTGTCAGCTGCTGCGGCTTGGCCACCTGCCTGGTGCAGAGCCTCCTCCCTTAGCACAGTGTAGGTTCTCCCTACTGAGCCCTGTTGCTCCTTCCCTTGGCTTTCTTTCTTCAAAAATTGCATTAACCCCTGCTTCCCCGTCCCGGTGCCATCGGAAGAATCTGCTCTCTCTGTCAAAATGGGCTGAGTGAAGGAAGAGGCAACAGGAAGGGGTCTGCAGGCTGGGCAGTATGAGCCTTCCTCAATTCTCAAACCCCCACTTTGGCTCAACTCATCTAAGCACTGAGCAGTGTGTGAGGTGGGTGGGTCGACCATCTGCAGAACGGTTTCTGTGCCCTGGTGCCAGGCTGGGAGTGTGCGCATAATTGCCCTGTAAAGCATCGCTGTGTTGGAAACAGAACAATCTACCAAATGTCATTTTGCTAAAAGCCAATTTGCCGAAGGCAATTCTTGGATTGGCTGATTTGTCCAAAGATCGATTTGTCAAACTGACTGATTTCTTTAACTCTCTGGGAGTCTCCTGGCTTGTGTTTCTCATAGTATTGAAGATTGGCTTTGTTGCTCTCTGCCCCAGCTCTTGGTGTTTGGACCTCGATGAACCTGCCTCCAGCTCACCACTGTAGCTGTAGGGAGCCAGGGCAAGCAACCAGGAGTCCCTAGGCCACATGACAAGGGGAACAGCTCTTGTTTAACAATGTTAAAATAATACAAAAAAAACAAAACAAAAACAACAAATCAGTGTTAAAGACAACAAAGAAAGGTGCTGGTCCCTTGACTGGCTGATCTGTGACTTGGCCTTGGAGAGGTGGCCTGTATCCTCCAGCCTCCTCCTAGGATACAGGTGAGAGCCTTGCTCTTCCTCATTGCAGCCTTCTCTTTGTGGAGACCGTAGAGTGGGGTGAGGGATGTGATGGATGGATGAAATGGACAGACAGACTCCTAGCTTAGTTTCAGAACCAGCCGATGCTTGACCTCACTCAGGGACCCACTATAAAAACCTCAGGGCCCATGCAGAGCAGCTGTCCCCCACCCTTTTTGGAGACAGGGTCTTACTATGTAGCCTTGCCCTGGATCTGGCTATATAGACCAGGCAAGCCTCAAACGTACAGAGCTGTAACTGCCTCTGCTTCCCAAGTGCTGCGGTCAAAGGTGTGTGCCTCCATGCCTGACCTGTGTTCCCTTATTTGATAGTTTACCCTGTCTTCATTTTTAAAGCCTTTCCTCTGATTGCCTCTTACTTCATAACAACCCAGAGACTGTCTTCATTCCCCCCTTAAACACGGTGAGAAAGGCAACCAGACTTCAGTCAGAGGGTTCTATCCTCACTCCCACCCTCCCTTCCTTTGGCTTTGATTTTCTGAGGTCCGTGTGCTCCAGCGTCACGTTCCCATCCTCCCGTGTGACTAGGAGGTCACGTCCCTGGAGTCCAGCATGGTGCCATTCTTCAGGATGCTGAGGAACCTAACTACGGATTTTGATAGCAGAAACCCTGGAAGTGCACCCCAGAGTCGTGTGCCACTGACCACAGCACCCACTTCCCAGTTCAGCCTTTCCCCATCTGGTAAAGGGTAGCCTTGACCAATCCCGATGGAGATGTCCTGTCTCTCCCTGCCACCTTGTCAACCACCTTCAACTCCTCGAACTGTGCTCTCACCATATGGTTGGGACCCAAGCTTGCAACTTTCTGACTGTCAACAGAATTATAGGATGGAGCGGTTTTTGTGTCCTGGTGTCCTTCAGTTGAGTGGGATTCGAATCTCAGAGCCACCTTGCCTTGACTGAGCCAGCTAGCTTATGAGAGAAGGCTGCTTTGTGGAGGGAGGGAATCTCTTTTGGGGTGTTTTCTTTTGTGGAAGTCGATGTTCACAGCTGCCCAGCAAACAACCCAATGTCAAGTCAGTATCACAGGATGGTTTATGGTATAACTAGCCAGGCCACTAAGTCCTTTGTTTGGTGAGGTTTTTGCAGAATTAATGGTTAGGTGGGGTGGGCATACATGCCTGAAAGCTGCACAGGAGAGCTGGTAGCCCCTGGTGGGCAGGGAGGGAGGTTTCTGCTGATGCCAGTGTCTGAGCCCATTGGGCCCTCAGAAAACAGGAGGGACAAGAAGACTCAAACTAGCCACTCTACGGTGGTGATGTTCGGACTACCCCAGGAACTTGGTGTTTGGAATCCCTGTGATTACATGCACAGTTCTATATGCTGGGGCTCCCTCCCATTGTAAGAACAAGTTCCTTGGTGAGTAGTGAGTGTGTGGCCTGCACCTCCAGACACCCAAAAGTGGGCTTGTGCTAAACAGAGCTGGGCTGTGTCTCCCCTGCCCCCAACCCCAGCTGCATTACAGAAAAGGCCTGCAGAATAAATGAAGTAGCTGGTGACCCCCATCTCTGTGAATCCCTCCTATTCCTGCATGCAGCCTATGCCTCAGGAGAGAAGTCAGGAGCTGTTTTTCTTTCTCCCTCACTAAAGCAGAGGTGTTGGAACCCTGCTGTTTTGAAGTGATGTCTGGGCACAGTAGCTGCAGTTTGCTTCATCACTAGGTGGGGATATCAAAGCATTTGTACTTCTTTGCCAGATGTAGTCCTTCAACTTTAATGTGCTCTAGTTTGCTATAGACCTTGCTAAAGGCAAAAACCTATCTGTCTAGGGACATAAAGGCCCAGGTACCAGGGGTGGCCTGTGTGGCCGTTGCTCTGGGATCCTGGTAGTTGATCCCCTCCATGTAACAGTGTGAGATGATGTTGTATGCAGGACAGTAGCCACCCGTGGCAGGCTGAGTGAGTGGCACACACCCATAGACACTGGAAGCTTCCTGTGGGTCTTGACTGGAGTCCAGGTCAAACTAGTAGGAAGCCACCTGTAGCCCTTGGTGATTCCCAAACCCGGGCTCCATGTTCTTCTCATAGAGCTCCAAAGACCATGACCTAATAGCAGAGTTGGCTGAGCGCTCCCATGCCTCTACTCTGATGATAACAGCCACTCGTGCTTTCTGAAGAAGAGGCCAATCAACCCCCTACACACTCCTGGGATCAAATACTTGCACAAGGAGCTCAGAGCAGCAGGGCTGGCTTGCTGTACTTCAGGCCCAGGTCTACAGTCCAGCAGTCTGATGACCAGAAAGTCACGGATAAGGTGCCCTGGAACGCTGCTGTGCTGAACCTCCCTGTGGCTTGAAGAGCCACAAAATAAAGAGCTTTGCAGTGGGGCAGCAGATTCGTGTCAGAGCCCAGAGCCCAGCATGGCCTTGGCTGGTGCCCAACGCCTTGCCCCAACTGGGCCCCACTAATCCCCTCAGAGGCAGTGTGCCTGCTGAGACCAGTTAGAGGTTAGAGCGTAATGGGGATTAGCAGTAAGAACATGGGGTCCTGACCTTGGCTCCCCTGCTTGTCAGAGTGTGGAATATGGCTGTGACAAGCACTTGGGGGAGAGTGCCTAAGTCAGGGACAGGCAGAAGGGATCCCGTACCCAGTGGAGGATGACTGGGGGTGGGATACAGGATAACCTGGGGGAATCTCTGCCTACAGAACCCAAACCATACTTCTTAGAACAGATTTCCTTCTCTAAAGGTTCCTAGGATAGACTCTTACCTTCATCGGTGGCTGCCCTGATCCGGTGCTAGATGCACAGTGTTCTATCTGGATATGGGAAGGGAAGCACAGAGTCAAGATGACATCATCCACAAGACCAGCTTCTTGTTCAGTGCTGCTTTGCCTTTTAGGAGGCATCTGCATGACAGATCAGAACAGACCCTGGAGGCTCCAGGAGTGCAGAGACTCCTACCTGCCCCATGTCTGCCTCCCTGGGGCTGTATCCTGGGCTGATCCCTTGCTCTGGCCAGGACGTGGGAGGGTCATTGGGTTTCCTCATCAGCTCAGTTCAGTTATGGTTGCAGAGCCTTTGCAGTACACCGGTCTCAAAGTACACTGGGAGCAAGAGCGATGTCTGCTATTGGAGGATTACAGAGAGGCGGGTGGTAATTAATTATCCATACGCCAACCCAATATACTTGTATTTGC
The DNA here is from genome assembly GCA_021653895.1 of Mastomys natalensis. Classification (NCBI taxonomy): domain Eukaryota; kingdom Metazoa; phylum Chordata; class Mammalia; order Rodentia; family Muridae; genus Mastomys; species Mastomys natalensis. The sequence goes on along the minus strand of JAJTUV010000072.1, from coordinate 1,520,602 downwards.
TATGTTGAATACTGAAAAGTGTTTTGGTGCTGAAAAGGACTTGTGTGTGTTGTGTGTGTTGTTTGTGTGTGTTGTGTGTGTGTATACATTGGAATCTATAGGAGAGAGAACAGCTGGGAACTAGGGAAAAAGTCTGTAGACAGAGATAAGAAAACTGAAGGGTTTCTAGGTGCAAGTGGCCCAGCTAGCACTTGTGGGCATCCACTGGAGGTGTTTTCCACTGTACCTTGGCTTCCCAGCATGCCCATGCCCTCTGACCCCCTTATCAGAGACCTCTTCCTGGCCTGACCAGGCTCTGTTCTCCTCCCTGCCAGTGATGAGCATCCTGCTCATGTGTTCTCTTCTCTCTCTGGTGCACACGCGGTCTCTTCTGGTTGGAATTTCCAGACCATGCACTGCTCTCCCAGGGGTCCTCTTATCCTTCAGATACATGTCTGGTTGTTCTTATTTTGAGGGTCCTGTGACAACACCATGGAGGAGGACTGGGTGCCCTGAGTTTGAGGACAGAAGGCTAAAGATTGGGAAAGGTCCGCTGTGCTGAGGGGATTCCACATGACAAAGAGAGAGAAGTGTCACAGGGCAAGTCAAATGTAGCAAAAAGTGAGACCTCCTGCTTAGACTAGCTGCTGCAGCTGTGTATCAAATACAGGGAAGGCTTCTGGCGCACCCTAGTGGCCACTCTGGAAACAACTGTGAAGCCGTGTGGGAATGGAGGGACAAAAGCTCTGTTTCCTGAATACTGATAAATGGAAATGAGGTTTAAATGTTAAACCGTGCACTCACAGGATCTCACCAGGCCCTGCATAACAGACAACGTCCATTCTACAAAGCCCTTTTGGGTTCTCTGGGCCCATGGCTGGTGCGCAGCAGAAGCAGTTGAACCCTGAAATCTTCCCACCACTTCCCTTGGTGTCAGCAATCTTCATTGCCAACACTTGCTGTTCCTGCTGGCCTTCACGCTGCCTCTTCTGGGTTTGAAATTGTCCCATTTGGTCATTTAAATAGGAGAGATGCTTCCTGTTGGAGTGACTGGCCAGGACTAGTCTGGGCTTCCCAAACGGAGTTACCTCCCCATCTATTCCAAAGCTCTCCGTGTCCACTCTCTGCTCTGTACTATGGGAGCTTCAGTCGGAGGGCAGTGTCCACAAAGTTTGGGCCGTCAACCTCCCTGGCCAGTCTTAGCAGGCTCTGCTTTGACCCAGTTGTTCCAGGCTGTGCCAGGCCTCCCAGCTGGTCCTTGCCCTCATTCCCTGATGAGTTCCTGGTATGAGTGCTTGCAGAATTAATTTCCTGAGACACACTTTGACTCAATGCTGTGATAAGAAGCATTTAAAACCCATTTTTTATTATAAGGATCCAGTGTTACTGCTGAGGCCGATGCTGCCGATTTTTTTTTTTTTTTTTTTTTAAATAAAGACTCCTGGGAGAATTCTTGTCTCAGCTGAATGCGCAAATAGCTGGACTCCTGACATTCGGATCCATTTAGACTACACATAGATCACGTGTGCTGCTGATCCCCCTTCCTTACCTCTCAGGAAGCACTGAGCCCCTACTCTGCCCTGGCTGGTACGCCTGTGAATCCCAGGAGCACCTGCCCTGGCGGTTTTTCTTCTCTGCTGAGCCCTCCGGCCTGCTCTCTTGCTGATCTGTAAATCCCTGCAAGCTACTGTAAGTCACTTGGAACAGCCTTGGGCTCAATTGATTGGCTAATCAATACACATAACAAACCTTTCTTGCAGGACTGAGGAGAGGATTAAGTGGATAGTGCACATGGGGTGGGGAACAGCCTGGGCTTCTCTCTCAGGCTCTGCCTGGGGGTGAGCTGTTTGCTGTGCTGGGCTGAGGGGTGCCTGGAGTTGCTCCTCCTGTGTACACCCACATTCTCTAGGGCACCACCTCCTGCTTTTATCTCTTCTGAACAACGGACTTTCTTATCTCCCTGCTTCCCTGTGGGTCAAAGGTGGCTAGTGGCTTTACCGTATCTTCTTACCCACCTCCCAAATGCCTCTGTTACCATTGGTTCATCCTTTCAGGGGTCTCAGGGGCCTCAAAGAGCCAAGCCCCTCACTGAACATGTGTCTGAATCTATTCACATTACTGTAATGAAATACCACGTGCTGGATGGCTTATTAACAACAGAAATTTATTTCTCATGGCTCTCAGTGTCAAGATTCAAAATTTGGTGTGTGATTCACAGAAATCAGACCTCATTGTGTCCTCTTACAGCAATGGGTGCAACTGTGTGAGGCATCTTTGTTTTTACAATTTTTCCATTGCACTAATTTATTTACTCTGTGTGTTTGTATGTGTGTCTGTGTGTGTCTGTCTTTCTGTTGTTGTCTGTGTTGTGTGTGGCTGTGTTCTGTGTGTCTGTGTGTGTGTGTATGTGTCTGTGTGTATGTCTGTGTGTGTCTGTGTGTGTATCTCTGTGTGTGTCTGTGTGTGTGTGTCTATGTGTCTGTGTGTGTCTATATCTGTGTGTGTCTGTGTGTGTATCTCTGTGTCTGTATGTGTCTGTGTGTGTGTCTATCTGTGTGTGTCTGTGTGTGTATCTGTGTTGTGTGTGTCTGTGTTGGTGTCCTGTGTGTATGTCTGTTGGATGTCTCTGTGTATGTGTGATCTGTGTGTATCTGTGTGTCTGTTGTATCTGTTGTGTCTGTTGTGTATCTATGTCTGTTCTCTCTTCTGTGTGTGTGTGTCTATGTCTGTGTGTGTGTGTGTGTCTGAGTGTATGTGTGTTGTTGTCTGTCTGTCTTCTCTCTCTCTCTTGTGTGTGTGTGTGTGTTAGTTGTGTGTGTGTTGTTGAGGAGGTACCTGTCATGGCATCACATCATGAAGGTCAGTAAGCAATGTCATGGTCAGTGTCTGCTCCTGTCTTCCTTGTGGTCCTTGTCTCTGGTGTCGTGTGTGGTCAAGTGCCCTTAGGATGCTTGTGCCTGTCATACCGCTCTCTGGGGTTCTTTTTAGATCTATCGTTCTGGAGCTTATCCTGGTACTCTTGTCCTTCGGTCATCCTCTGTTGTCTGTAATGTCGTCAAGATGTGTGGTGTCTCAATTAACTGTGTTGCTCTGTGGGATTCTCTGTGTGGAGCTAGGACTGTGTGTCACTGTGCTTTCACCTGGTAGAGTCATGTCTGTGTCTCTGTGTGTGTGTGTATGTCTGAGTGTATGTGTGTCTGTCTGTCTATCTGTTTCTCTCTCTCTCTCTCTCTCTCTCTCTCTCTCTCTCTCTCTCTGTGTGTGTGTGTGTGTCTATGTCTGTGTGTGTGTGTATGTCTGAGTGTATGTGTGTCTGTCTGTCTGTCTCTCTCTCTCTGTTGTGTGTGTTGTGTGTGTGTTGGAGGAGAGGTACCTGGTGCCATGGCACACATCATGAAGGTCAGAAGACAACTTTCATGAGTCAGTTCTCTCCGTCCACCATGTGAGTCCCTTTCATCAGGTGCCGGTGGCAAGTGCCCTTAGGTGCTTGGCCTTCACACCAGCTCTCTGGGGCTTCTTTCTATTAGACTCCAATCCTGTTCCTGAGAGCTTGTCCCAGGTACACGCTTTCCTTCAGGTCCCACCTCCCAGCACTGTCATTTCTGTAACTAGACGCCAACACAGGAATGGATGGGGTTCTCCAACATTCAACATGTGTCTCTGAACCCTCACACATGGGGAATCCTACTGGTGGGAAGCTTAGAGAGCATTTGGTCCAGCCTATGCATTTCACACATGGAAGAGGAGAAACAGGTAGCCGAGGGTCTAACACTAGGTTTACGAACACCTAGTGTTGGCCTGTCCTGTCTCTCCTTTCCACAAGGCTCTCACTACCTGCTGGCATTCCCTTGAGCAGCCTTCAATTGCCCAGTGATGATTGTATCGTAAGTTGCCTCATAAACAAACAAACAAACAAACAAGAGAAAAAAAGAGAGTTGATCTGGGTTCTGAAATAGTTGTGAGTCTAGCCTGAGCTTCTCCTACAATTGCTGGGGTCGGCAGGGAGCTAGCTGAGAATGCACAGTCGAAGGAAGCGAGCATAGAGCCTTGGTTTGTGGCACCATCCCTAAGGGTCTCAGGCTTTCTTTTGCTCTGCCATCTGTGATCCCCCAGAGTAGACTTGGAATCAGAGCCAATCTAGTTCAAGACTGGTTGAGCCACTGGATTCTGTCTCCTCCAACAGTCACAGCTTCTTAACCAGCAAAAGAGGGGAAGCCAGAGCCACTGAGGGCCATGGAGAGCTCTCTCCTATGCAGTTGGGGTTCAGCCAACCATGAGGCCTGCCAGTGCTGATCACTGCTCCTGGTAGCTTCTCTCTAACTATCCTCTGCCCAGAGGGAGGTGACTGGGGACAGTGTTCCAGTGTCTGTCTAATTACCATTTATTCATTCAGCCACAGTTGACAAAGCAACTAGAGCCCATCCAGATTCTGGAGTGGGGTCACCTATGAGGCCAGTGACCTCTTTTCTTACCATGACTCCCCTGACTGGTACCCTCTCTTTTTCTGTTTGTCCCCCAGGGACCTGAGTGAGAATTATCTCCAGGCTGTGCCCAGAAAGGCTTTCCGGGGAGCCACAGACCTCAAAAATCTGTGAGTAGAGGCTTGGGATGGTCACCCTGGCACATCCTTATCTGTACCATGTGTTCTAAAAACCACCTTAGAGGGAATAGGCAGTACCATGCCTTGACTGGGCCTCTGTGTGACAGCCCAGTGTGTGCTCAGAGGGTATGCTCTAGGGACTGGGAGTACGAACCATGGAGCGTCAGGCCATGTTCCCAGCTGCTAGTTCTCCAGTGTCTTCTGGCTTTTTGGGGTTAGCAGCTGGTTTTAGTTTCCTCTAGTAATACTGCACGAGTTGCTGCAAGTCTGTTAACACTACTGAGCCTTCATATATTGTTTGAGAAAACAATGTGCCCCCCACAAGCTTATTCTGAGGTTGAAATGAGATGAGGAAATGTGTACCCTCTGTCGAGTACTGTTTAAATGCAAGAATCTATTAGTATTCAAATTTATTCTGGTCCAGGCTTACCACCTCCTGAGGTCTGGCTACAAACGCCTGGCATGCTTGTCACACACCCCCCTCCCATGCCTGTGGCAGACATCGGTAATCGATCAGCACATTCTTTCCCACTGAACTCAGATCGCAGCTTCCATTCGCCCTGACAGCAACGCTCCAGGTAGCCAGGGCTAGCCAATCTCACTTGGCATTCAGCAGAACGCTGTGTGCCAGCCCCTGCTGCCACTCCTCCTGGGTGACTCTCATTTGTCAGCTGCCAACACACTCTAGGTGGTCTCCAAAATGTGAGGGAGAGATGCTCTGCTTCCCAAGGGAGATACAGGGCTGGATAGAGGAATGTAATAGGACTTTTATTTCAATTTATTGTTTTAACTGAAAATAAGAGGAAACTGGCTTTTATTAATAGTTCCTTTGGAGTGACACTATCCCTCTCTTCTTTGAAAATAATGGAGTACTTTGTCAAAATGTTCAGCCCCTGCTCTGGGCAACGCTTCCCCTCCTTACAGCTCCCCTCTGCTTTACAGACAGCTGGACAAGAACCAGATCAGCTGCATCGAGGAAGGGGCCTTCCGTGCCCTACGGGACTGGAGGTTCTGTGAGTAAAACCCAGGGCAGGCCAGGGGTGGCGAGCTGGTGCAGGAGGTCAAGCTCAGGGTCACACCTCAGCCGCTATGTAAAGTCCTCCAAAACAGGAGGTTTGGGTGGTGTCCCACCATGGAGGCTAAGAAGTGGCTCTCCCGGGAGTGTGTGAGCTGGCCTTTCTTCTATGGTCTTCCTCAGCTGCAGCTCCCTGTCTCCCGACTGTCCACCTGCTCAGCTCTGGGCTGTCCCTCTACTTCCATACCCAGAGCAGAGCTGGTCGCCCTCTAGGTAAAATGTCACAACTGACATGAGAGACAATATGAGCAGACAAGTCTCCTGTAAATCCCTGCTGGGCGGGTGTCACATGTCCATCTGTCCCTTTCAGGACGCTCAACAACAACAACATTACCACCATCCCTGTGTCCAGTTTCAACCATATGCCCAAGCTTCGGACCTTGTGAGTCACCTGACAGTGGGAAGAAGGCATGGGCGTGAGTGGGGCTGTCCTCCACAGCCCAGGGGCAGCCAGGGTAGCCAGGGATTTGAAATTGAAAGGCACCCAAAGTCCCTTGTGCTTGATTTTTCCTTGGACAACAAATGACTTCATTTTATCCTTGAAGTTGAGGTGGGTGATCTGGGCAAAGGACCGTGTGAACTCTAAGAGATAAAGCCAGGCCATAGAGCAAGCGGGAGAGAAGGGAGCCAAGAAGGGGGCAGTCCTGAGTTAGGATTGAGTCAAGCAAGGAGGCCTTCTGCCGGGGGGGGGGGGGGGGGGGGGGGGAAGCAGCTGATGGATCCGTGGGGTTCTGTTGCTGTGAGTTGCTCTCCTCCTGTAGTCGCCTGCACTCCAACCACCTCTTCTGTGACTGTCACCTGGCCTGGCTCTCGCAGTGGCTGAGACAGAGGCCCACCATCGGGCTCTTCACCCAGTGCTCTGGACCCGCCAGCCTTCGGGCCTCAATGTGGCAGAAGTGCAAAAGCGAGCGATGTTCAGGCTGCTCAGGGTGTGTGTGGTGTGCTGCTCAGGATGTGTGCCGTGGCGTGCTGCTCAGGTGGGCGGTGCTGCTCAGGTGGGTGGTGCTGCTTAGGTGGGTTCCGCATCCTTGGCCTCCGTTTGCTGGCTCCTCCTGACTGCTGCTTCCTTCTGCCCCTCCCCCTTGTTTACTACGAGCACCTGCAACCACTCACTGATATCTATTCACCGGCTGTGCCCTGTAACCTCCTCTCTCCGCCGACTGCCTTTGGTCTGTGTCATCTTCCCGTCCCCCACCCACGTTTTCCCCCTCTGTTCTCATCCATCTCCTTTGTTTTCTTCTTCCCCAGTCTATCCTCATGCCTTCTGTCCCTCCACTCTCTGTCCCCTTCTGTTCCTCTGCCTCCAGCTCATGCCTTCTCCTGCTCCATATACCAGTCACACACCTTTCCTCCCCTTCCTCTTTTCCCCTCCTAGTCCCCCCCCCACCCCCCTTCAACGCAGCCATGTGGTTTGCTGCCCTTGGCTTCCAGCCTGGGACGTCAGAACTCCACCCCTATGGGGAGTGAAGATAGTAACGATGGCATCCATCATCACAAAGTGGAATGCTATTCAGCGATTCGTAGGGCAAAGCTCTTCACAACAAGGTGAATCTCAGAGAGTTTATAAGTGGAGGAGACCCTCCCAGTGATGCCATGAAAGTGAACTTCACCAAGAGTCAGGGAGGGATCTTAGGTGCTGCATCTCAGAATAGCAATGACCTTCGGGAAGGGTGAGGGGAACCTTCCTGGGGCTAGAAGTGTGTCTGGGTAGTGTATCAATCAGCTGAGCATTTTGAGCTTCATGTAACTTATTATACCTGTGTTTAAAAGCGTGAGCTCTGACATCACACAGTGGGCGTGGTCCCGTTTTGACACTTAGTCATTGAGCCTTGTCAATTTCTACCAGGTAATGGGTGTCACAGGCGCAGGCGATGATAGAACGCTCCTCCAGGGGCGGTGCAAGAAGGTTCATGTGAGACTTTTGGTGTGAGCACAGAGCCTGTGGATATGGGGATCCTGGATCCCGAAGGCTGGGTGATTTGGAGCTTTCAGAATTCTAGAATAGAATTTTCTAGCTGATCTTGAATCAGCTCTGTTCAGCTAGTTGCAGGGACCCTAACCACATCAGTGTGTTCGCTTGTCCTTGCACCCCTGGGGAGCTCCTGTGCATGAGCCTCCTCCACAGACTGTGTCTCTGTGCTCTCGAAGCAGCAGATCTGGAGGGGGAGCAGCAATGTGAGACTCTCTGACATCACACCTACTGTCTCCGCAGGCCAGGGGAGGCTGCACGAGTACCTGCCTGCACCCTCTCTTCCGGTTCCTGCCCAGCCATGTGTAGCTGTAGCAGTGGCATCGTGGACTGCCGTGGCAAGGCCTCACTGCCATCCCTGCTAACCTTCCTGAGACCATGACGGAGATGTGAGTCCAGAGCTAAGCAGGCTCCGGGACACAGCTTCTGCTGTTCAGTCAAGTTCCGTCCACCAGGCAGAGTCGGGGTGGTACCACTCCGAGCTTCCTGGGTTCTTCAACTGGCAAATAGGGAAACTGCTGCCTTGAGCAAGATGAGCTCCCTGGGAAGGTCCCAAGCACTGAGAGAGGGTATCCCTTCGAGGTCCACAGCCAACCAGTCGGATGGGCTGTCAGTGTGGGTTTCTTAGTGTAACATCACCATGGGTCCCTTCAGCCACAGAAGCCGGATTTGGGGGCTTAGATCGCAGCATGTGTCCATCTTCCTCACCAACATTGGCCCCACAGGGAAGGGGTCTCAGGGACTAACAGTTTGTACTAAGGGTGACTGACCCTCAGCCTTCTGCCATTCCCTGCAGTCGCCTGGAGCTGAATGGTATCAAATCCATCCCACCAGGAGCCTTCTCTCCCTACAGAAAGCTGCGTAGGATGTGAGTACCAGCCTTCCCTGGCAGTCTCCTGCTGTCGGGAGGAAGAATCTGGGCCAGACCTGTCTCTCAGCACAGGCACAGATCTTAACTCAGACCTGGCCTGGTCTTCCTGAATCCAGGGCTGTTGTCTGGGATATGGAGTGGCAGAGTGGCCGTGAGGCCTGGATGGGGGAACCAAGTTCAAGCCTGGCCCATGTCTAAAGCTGCTTGTCACTATATCGTGACAGTGGGAAGCCAGTGAGCAGTGGAAAGGCCTTAGGGCCCCGGGCAGAATGTCCCTTCCTGAGCAGGAGGGACAGAGAAAGAGTAGGCTGTGGTGTTTGCCTGAGTGGGCAGCTGACCTTTTTATTTTTAAAGAACCCCCAGCCCCCATGTGGTTGGGAGGTAGCGAGACCAGATTTGCAGCCTTGGCGTGCAGCTACCTTCTGCTCCCCTTACAGAGACCTGAGCAACAACCAGATTGCTGAGATTGCACCCGATGCCTTCCAAGGCCTCCGCTCCTTGAATTCCCTGTGAGTAAAACACCCAGGTCTGCTGGGCTCTGTTCAAGGTCCCGATGGCTCCTGATGGTTCAGAGCTCTGCGATGCTCTCAGGCACTGGGCAGCACAGACACACACGTATGGAATGGACATCTCACTGCTAGGGAAGATGGGAGGCTTCGGCTCCCTGCTTCTATGTGTGCCTTATTTTGGAGGAGAGCTCAAGACGATAGGTACCGACCAGGTGTGGACGGTGCCCTGAAGCTGTGCAGTGTGCAGCCCCACAGTTGTGCACGCAGCCTGAGCACACGCTGGCACAGCCGAGATGATCAGACCTTACGTGGCCTGCAGGTTTTTTCTTTTTTCCCCTCCTGTGAGATACAATATAGTTACCTTACATTGGACCATGTCAGTTTAGAAGAGACCAAAAGTCCATTCAACGGATCCCTGTCACTCCTGGGGATCAAGGCCAGCTTCCTACTCTCTAGGAAACTGCCTGCTGGGATCAAACACATGAATCTCATATTGTTCCTATTTCCACCATAGCCAGCCCTGGCCTTGCCTTTCTGTCCAGTTTCTCCCTCTACTCCATCTCTACCCTGCAGCTCCCGGCACCACTCAGGGACAGGCATCTGACCAAGTCTTGAGTCTGGTTGTCTTCCTGTAAGCTGCTGTCTAGTTCCCTTCCCCATTCAAGTCTCCTTCTCATGTGGTCCCACACAGTCCTTACCACAGGACCTTTATCCTGCCATGCCGCCTCTGGGAAGGATCTCCAAGCCATATCTGAGGAGACATGCAGGGTTTTCACTCTGACTGATTACTCTGGGAGTAGAATGCACGGTCCTCATTCCGCATGATTTTTTTATCCTGTGCTCCTCCCCCACCCCCGCCCTCTCATTATACATAGGATTCATTCATGCTCAGTGTGGAAAACTTTGCAAATATCAAAGTGTAAAAATACACCACTTGCAATCCCACCACCTATCACACGTGCTGTCTGCCGGTCTATTTTTTCCTCCCCATGTCTCTCTGAAAATATGTTATCCTTCCTGCACGGGAGACTTGTTTCTCCTTTGGATCCGAGATTGGATTACTTTCTCGTGAGCTTCCTTCGGAAGGGCACCTCTGCAGACTTCTGTGGGGTTTGCTGGGATTGGGAAGGCAGAGGGGTGAACGCAGGAACAAAATCACACCCCGCTGCGAAATCTATATAGAGAGGGTGCCTTCCTGCCTCCTGGAGATGGGCTGCTTGAAGACTCATCACCCCCACCTGCTGGCAAGATGCTATAATAACCGTATTGGTGGAGAGGCCTGTGGGTCTGCAGAGCCCTGCTGGGTTTGGCAAAGCTGCCCTCTGACCTCCTTTTCTGTTGCCTTTTCTCCAGGGTCCTCTACGGCAACAAGATTACAGACCTTCCCCGAGGTGTATTCGGAGGCCTGTACACCCTCCAGCTGCTGTAAGAACAATTCTAGGGCCCACACCCCTCTGGCTTCCCAGAGACACAACCCCCCATCTCTCTGTTCTCTGCCATAGGTTTCAGATGCTGTCTGGTGATATTCTTAGCTTTGGGGTTGGTAGAAGCTAAGGGTCTGCTAATATAGCCCAAAAGTTTGACCTAATAGTACTCAGGTGTCAGGTCAGGTACTGAGGTAGGGACAGTCCATGGGAATTTGTCTCTGGATCATCAATATTCCAACTATTCTCAATCATGAAGTCCTGGTCAGGCCACCAGCCTTGTACAATCTTTAACATGGGTGTGACTTTTTCTGAGACCTTCAGTTCGCCACATACTTGGGGTACAAGACTCACTGGAGACAGGAACATGAAGACAGTCTCCCAGGAAGGCTATGCAGCCGTATGTGGAGATAGAGGCAGGCTCAGAGCTCTTTGCTGGACATCAGGACCCAGAGGCTCATGAATTGTGACCTATGTTCTTTGGGACAGGAATGTCTCTTGCAAGGGTCCTTAGGTCAGCTCTGCCTCCTGGAGCCAAGAGAATTCAGGCCAGGAATCTAGACCTAGGTAATACTATATTGAAACACCCCTGTGTGCATGGGACCCTGTGGGTCCGGGAAGGAGGAACCTCTCTGTCCTTGTGCTATCCTGCAGTCAACTTGGAGACCCAGCATGTGGACAGAGATGGAGAAGGCACTGTGGAGTGACCTGAGGGCACCAGTGTCCATGGCCAGGATGGCGCAGGGCGTGTGAAGGGTCAAGCTTGCCCCTCTCTTACCTCCCAGCCTGGCTCTGCCTACAGGCTTCTGAATGCCAACAAGATCAACTGCATCCGGCCTGATGCCTTCCAGGACCTGCAGAACCTCTCTCTGCTCTCCCTGTATGACAACAAGATCCAGAGTCTCGCCAAGGGCACCTTCACCTCCCTGCGGGCCATCCAGACACTGTAAGCACGCCCCCTCTTCCTGTTTCTCTCTCCCTCCAGCAGGTGGGCCTAGTGTGGTTACAATATTGGGGTCCAAGTAGTGACCTCTCCTGGGCTACTGTGTACAGTGAGGTGTCCTCCCACTGAGGAAACATGTTTACAGACTCTTGAATGATCTGGGTCACAGATCAGTGAAGACTCTTATTGGCTGGGTGACCCTAGGGCAAGTTAATTTGCTTCTCTGGGCCTTCCTGTTTTCTCTCCATAAAACGAGGGCATCTTCACACAGTTGTTATGAGATTTACAGGTTTTACAATCTAAGCTCACAGAGATGTTGGCCGAATGCCAGCTGGAGTTTACTAATGGCAAAGTTAACAGCGTGTCTGGACTCTAAGCTGCGTTTCCACATTAACAGCTCTGTGTTCTCAGGGATGGCATATCATTTAATCAGCAACACGCTCTTTTCTTGGAAGTTCATTAAGTAATAGTGCATCTGGATAGTGGTAATGCTGAGTCTGATGGAAAACAGAGAAATCAGAGAGCACTGAATCTAGTCCCCTTCACTGTGGAGATCTGTGCTCCCTTGCTGTGGAAGGCAGTGCTCCCTTGCTGTGGAAGGCAGTGCTCCCTCTCTATGGAGATCTGTACCCCCTTGCTGTGGAGAGCTGTGTTCCTCTGCTGTGTAATGCTGTACTCCCTTGCTACAGAATGTTGTGCTCCCTGGCTGTGGAGATCTGTGCTCCTGGCTGTGGAGAGTTGTGCTCCCTGGTGCAGAGACTTAGAATCATGGCAGAAGCCTGGCGGTGGTGGTGCACACCTTTAATCCCAGCACTTGGGAGGCAGAGGCAGGTGGATTTCTGAGTTCAAGGCCAGCCTGGTCTACAGAGTGAGTTCCAGGACAGCCAGGGCTACACAGAGAAACCCTGTCTCAAAAACAATAACAACAACAAAAAATAAAAACAAAACAACAACAACAAAAAAAGAATCATGGCAGAATGAGCCCCACGTGGCTCATTACCGGCTTTAACTCTGGCCCAGTCTGGCTTGTCTCCACCCTCCTTTTCCACACCACCCAAACTGGTTGGAAGCAAATGCCTGTCATTGTCTATCCTCTGTCTCTGGCCTCTGAATCGCTGCAAGACACAGATTCTTAAGCAATGCAGCCACACAGACTGGGTTATAGCTCAAGGTCGGAGGGCTTGGCTTGCGTGCATGGGGTCTGGGTTCTACTCTCAGTACCACAAAATGAGCAGAACCTGCAAGACCATTGGCGTGTCTAAAAGCTTAATGACCAGTTCTTTGATACCATCAAACATTTAAGTCAGCGTTTGAACTTCTGCCTGTCTCATGTGTGTTAGACAAATTTTCATTCTCTGTTGGAATCAAGGTTTGATGTGGCCTATGCAACAGGACAGATGTGTTTCTAGAGCCATTCTTCATCTCTAGACATGAGTCAGTTTCTTTTCTCCTTGATGTGTCAGGAAACGCCCCACATAAGCAACTGAGGAGGAAGACTAATTTTGGCTCATGGTTTCAGATGGATCAGTCCATGGGCACTGGGTTCCTGGGCAGAACTTCATGGAGATGGGAGCGTATGGCAGAGGAACTTCACTTCAGGATGGAGAAAGAGGGAGGAAGGGATGGGGAGGAAGAGGAGGAGGAGGAGAGAGAGAGACAGAGAGACAGACAGACACAGAGAGAGAGAGAGAGAGAGAGAGACAGAGACAGAGACAGAGACAGAGCAGAGAGAGAGCGCCCTCAGAAGTTAGTAGAATGGTTCAGCATGCAAAAAGCACTTGCCACCAAAGCTGGTGTCTTAAGTTCAATCCCTGTGACCCACATGGTGGAAAGAGGACTGACTCCCACTGGTTGTCCTTTGACCTCCATAAACACGCCATGGCACATGTGTCCCTTCAAATAAATCAGTTCTAAAATAAACAGATATCCCCAGGAGATGGTCGCCAGCGACTCTCAACCAGCTGACATGGCCTCCTCCCCAAACAGTGGAGACCAACACTTCAGCACAGCCTGGGAACACTTTCCATGGGGACATATCAAGGGCCCTCCATTGCCTTCATCCCCCATCATTCATTTATAGGTGACACTCCAGCATTTGAAATATGTCACCATGTCAAAAATCCCCCTGGCCTCTGTATGTCCTTTTAGAATGAATATTGGATCTAGGAGCTTGGTTGGTTTTGTGTTTGATTGACTGACAATAGATTGCTTCTTGGAAAGAGACTTTCTGAAGCATGAGATGTCTGTCTGGTTGTCTTTTTATTTTTATTATTATTATTTTAATGAAACAGCCATTGACCTCCATGGTGGTTAAGTTCATTGTTACCTGACTGGATTTATAATCACCATGGAAACACACGGCAGGATAGGTCTATGAAGGTGTTTCCAGAACAGTTAAACTGAGGTGGGGAGCCCCACCCTGAATGTGAGTGACATTCTTCTCTCTTTGCTTCCTGACTTCTGGTGACTTTCTCTTTCTCTTCCACTGCCGTACTGTCTCACCAGTGTGGACTTTATCCTTCTTAAACCCAAGGCAGGGCGGGGCGGGGGGAGGAACCCCTTCCTTTCTTTGGTTGCTTTTGTCTGGAAGAAGAGCCACTAACTATAGACAGCCTCCATGCCCATTGATGGATCAGGGTCCTGAGGTGATGATTCTGGAAGCCCAGGAAGTGCATTCGCTGCTGCTGCTGTGGGTTGGTCATTAATTAAGAGTCCTTAGGCCATGGCTGGAGTACTTCCCCACCCAGAGATGTTCACCTGCTAGCTGCCTAAACTCAGGTCCTCTGCCCCCTCCCTCCTGCTCACCGGGGTCTGTCTGGATGTGTTGATGTGGGCCAGGAAGCCTGTGCATAACGGCCACTGTTGATCTCCTCCCACGGCCTCTGTGGTCAGAGCGGTCCCTGACGGTGCTGCTCAGCGGTTGACAACATCTGTGTGAGACTGAACAGGTTGAGTTAAACGTGTGACACCCACTCCCTGGGGACTCTGCAGAGCAGTCGATGTTAGCCACAAGGACAAACTCATTAAGCCCGCACGTGCACCTGCAGCCTGACTCCTGCTAATTAATTTACTTACAGGCAGTGAGAGGAATAAGCTGTCCGTAGGGAACTTCACCGAGCATGGAGTTAGAGGTTATGGTGAGAGATGGGGATGACGGTTGTTTTCAGTAGCTGGCAGAGTCTCAGCAGAGGCATGCTAAAAAGGTGCGATGACTTGAACTGGTACACCAGAAGCCTTGGGGTGGGGTGGGATGGAGGGACTCAGGTTCTTTGAGTGCCTTATCTTGCTTAGCAACAGCAGCCCTGTGGAAGCAGGGTCCATTGACTGTATTGTTATTTGGAGGAAATTGAGGTGGAGGATGTCCTGAGATCCCCACAAAGTTGAACACTAGCAGGTCTCGTCGTTTAAAAATGGCTGATTTTCTCAACTGTAGAAGAGACTTCTCTATGGCTGTAAAGCAAAATTAGATTTCCATAAATACCTGCTCATATTAGCAACAGAATTATAATTTGGAGCCAGAGCAAAAGATATGCAAACCTGAGCTCCTGCCCAGCCCCTCTTCCTGTAGCTACGGAGCGGTCCAGCGCCTTGGCTGAGGCAGAGGCAAGGTCACCACCCCTGATGAGGTGCTTGATTCACCCACAGCACCAAGGTGGTTGACTCACAATGCAAACTAACAATCTAAGCAAACCGATAGAGCTGTGCTGAGGTGTAACTCACGCAGAAAGCTTATCTCTCCTAAGAGAGCAACTCAGTGACTCAGTAAATCCACAAAGCTCTCACAATTCAGTGTTGGCAAGTTTCCGTCAGGCTCCCTGATTTCTTGAGCTCACTCCCAGCTCAGCCCCAGGCAGCCTCTAGGCTGTGTTCTCATCTGAGGACTGCCTTTTTCTGGCTATTTTATAAAGCAGAGTCGTGCAACAGGCTACTTTTAGTAACTGACTTCTTTTGTGTAGTGTAATGTTTTGGGGGGTTTTTGAATCTTGAACATTTCATCCTTGATCTGACTTGTGAGGATACAGAGACAGAAGAGGGTCTTTTGTCGTTAACAAATAATGTTCAAGGGTATCAGAGTAGCCAAGTGTTGTTCACCCCACCCGGATGCAGTACTTTCGGTCATTTCCAGGTACAGGAGCAGAGAACACCGCTGCTGCCCGTGCTGGCTTACAGCTCATTGTGTCAGTGTTTCCCTCTCCCCCAGGGTTACTGGGTCACAGAATGAGCTTCGTTAGTCAAGACGCTGCCAGGGGTCTATAGCACAGCGCACTCTCTCCACTGCAGTGTCATGCCATGTCCAAGGCATCCCAGCCTCATCAACGCTCTGCACCGGGTGTCTTTTAAAATTGTCTGATTGTAACCACGCTGTGAGGTCTCACTGAGGCTTCAAAGCCAGCATTTCCTTAATGATGGATATTGTCCGTTAGAGTGTCTGTCGCCAGGGGCTTCTCCCTAGCGATTGCTTACATGTGAGGCGATTCAGATCTGTCTCTCTCCACTGTCAGAGTGTCTGCTGCAGTCAGTGTGTAGCCACAGGGCGCATATATCCAAGTGTGTCTTTAATACTGGAGAATGTCCTTCTGTCCTTCCCAACTTCATGCCCCTTGAAATTGTTAAAAACATCCGATTCGAGGATGGCATGGTGCTCAGTGGTAGAGTTCTTACCCAGCCTTCCGCAAAGCCCTGGATTCATTCTCCAGCAGAGCACACACACATACACACAAACCCAACTCTTGTCAAAACTCTCAAGTTTGCACTGAGACCACTTGACCTATGGGCAGTTCTCATTCTCAAAAGCCTCACATTCTGCTGTGCTCCTAGCCTGTCACATTGACTGGAAAGCACTGTCTGCCCAGGTCATCAGTCCATCACTGGCAGGGCACTAGGTGCACAGAGTGGGGTGAGGGAAGCTGGGAATGTCCCCTTAGCAGCCCCCAAATCCTTCCATGTTTCAAACATTGTAGTCTGCCTGGAAGGTCAATGTCACAGTCACATCCTCTTGCCCAGGAGTGGGATGCAGAGGTGGGGAGGGACCTGGAGCTAAGAAGAGAGGAAAGCTGAGAAGACTCAGACAGGCAAGGAAAGAGAAAGCTGGGTCAGTACAGACCGTGTTCAGCGTCGCAAACCAGGGCCGAAGACTGGGCAGAGGAGGTGATGGATGGGAGAAAGGGTGTCCAAAGTCTAGACTGAGCTGGGCACAGCCCCTGGGCCAGGGTCACACTTAGACTTTGAGACCTCTGCAGTTCCCAGCAGGGGGCTGTGCTGGGCCTAATAAGCATTATAGCTTGGATGATGGCTCTCAGCTGGAGAAGTAGCCCTGCCACGACTCCATGACCCTCCACACCTAGTTCTATATTGTGTGTCCAAGTTCTGGTTCAAGGGTGGCAGCTGGGACAGGGCCAGGGGATACTGTTCCCTAGCTATCTCATTCTGACAAACCTCTCTGCAGAAAGTGCTCAGTGGGACAGTACCCAGATATAGGTCCGTAGGCCTGCTGATGGCGTGTTTCAGAAGTGGTGGGTCTGGGCTTGACAGAGAGATAACTCAGTGGTTAAGAGTGATTACTGTCCCACAGAGGAGTTCCGTTTTCATCATCCCACAGGCGACCACCACCACCGCTGACCTCGGGCACCTGCACACATGTGCACATGCCCACAGACATACATGTACATAGAATTAAAAATAAAATGAATCTTTAAAAAAAGAACTGGTGGTTGCCTTGCTGGGGTGGTATGACGGATAGCGGCTACCACTGTTAGCTGTTCCTCACACCTTCGCTTTCTCTCCCGATGCAGAAGAGAGATTTCTTCTCTCAGGAAGCTGGCAGGGAACTGAATGGGCCTCTGTAGTAGCTACCTGTTTGCTGATCTTTCCTGGGGTGAAAGACTGCTAGAAACTCGTCATGGAGGGGCACAATGTTGCTTGGGCTAGGAATGGTGGCTCTAGGTGGACCTGGGATGCAGACAGACCCAGCCTCCCTACCCTGGTCCCATTGCTTTTCAGGATGGCAGCTGTAGGGATAGGCTGCCTGCGGCTGTAGGAGGGAAAGGAACTTAGACCACAGCTTTGGGGAGGCTCAGAGGCCATGTCTGGCTTGGTGTTCTGTCCCCTTAGCTTCTTCATCAGGAAGGAGCGAGGCTGGTCTGTCAGACTCTCCACCCCTTCTCACCTCATTCATGCTCATGGAAGTTTCAAGTCTAAGGACTGGAAGGGAGTTGGCAGAAGGGACAGGAGGACTTGGAGAGGAGTAAGACTGGCTCTTCAGAAAGCTGCCGTTCTCCACTAAAGAGCCCTTCCTCTGTGAAGGGCTAGACAAACACAGAGGGGTGCACACTGATAATTCCCACGGCTAGCTCTGCCTTCCTTGAGGTCACAAGCGCTGACTTAGCCCCAGATGGCTCTAAAGCCATGTCAGGTATAGATAGGTCAGCAACCTTGGTCTCTGACAGCCCATTTGTTCCTTTGAACAGCCATCTGGCCCAGAACCCTTTCATCTGTGACTGTAACCTCAAGTGGCTGGCAGACTTCTTACGTACCAACCCCATCGAGACAACTGGGGCCCGCTGTGCCAGCCCCCGGCGCCTCGCCAACAAGCGTATTGGGCAGATCAAAAGCAAGAAGTTCCGGTGCTCAGGTAAGAGCCACCTGCGAGTCTCTAATGGACCCAGGGACCAGGAATAGTCCTGGTGTTCTTAACAAAGATGTCCTCTGGCACTTTGGAACCTCCTAGGGGTGGTGTGGGCCCCGCATTCATCTTAGATGGGGTGGGTTGTTTGTCTTGCCCCTCACTTCACTGCGGCCTTGGCGTGGTTGGCTTGGTGAAGCTGTGGAGAGAGCTTCCTATCCCCTGCTCCAGGCCAGCTCTTCTGTGTGTCACTGTATTCAAGGCTTAGGAAGCATCTCAGTGAGTAGGAGACCCTTCTAGAACCGAAGTGGCCTCGGCACATGCAGCCCATTTGGCATCTGGCCGTGGGCAGTTTGGGTCAGCTTCTGCACCTGGCTGTTTGGTCCAAGAGCCTAGTGTCACCCCTGCCTTAACCCTATCCATAAGGTCAGCACGTGCCTGCCTGTGCTGTGCTAATGAGAGCTTTAGTTGGCCCAGGGACATGAGCCCTCTGGACCTTCTACACAAAAAGATGGGCAAGGAGAGGCGGTCTCATGCAGTGTCCCAGCTGCATTCCTGGGGCCTTCCACGGGGCATGGGCCTGCCCTGGCTGCTCCTATAACCTGGTGCGTTTGATTTTTTTTCCCAGCCAAAGAGCAGTACTTCATTCCAGGTAAGGAGCATGGGGGACTGAGGCCAGCTGGGGGTAGGAGTGGGTATGCCGCAGTAGAGAGAAGGGGGATTTGGGGGGAGGGCGCTTGAGAGGAGCCTACTCAGGCTCTCAACTCTGCTATACTCTACTCCAGGGACGGAGGATTACCGCACTGAACAGCGAGTGTACCAGTGACGTGGCCTGTCCCCACAAGTGCCGCTGTGAAGCCAGTGTGGTGGAGTGCTCTGGCCTGAAGCTCTCTAAGATCCTGAGCGAGTCCCCCAGTCCACCACTGAGCTGTGAGCCCTGAGCTGCCCACCCTCCCCCTGTGCCTGTCACCCATTAACCTACCTGCATCTCTTTAGGGCTTCCTCTCCAGCTAGCTCTGTGTAGGGGATCATGGGAGACACTGGCTGGAGCACGCCAGCTCAGAGTTTTGGCAAGATACAGCCCTCATCCATGGCCCCTGCTCCTTCCTCCCTGTCTCCTTTGAGAAGTCTTAGGCATCCAGGACTGGTCACCAGCCTGAACCATGACTGGCTTTCCTTAAGGATCGTTCTTTGGGAGACAGGAATCCATAATCTCAAGCTGGGGTTTAAGTCACCCCTTAACTACTGATTTTCTTTATCTAAAAGTTTGAATTTGTGTGCCTGTGTCTGCATATGCAAAATTCCACACACATTTCTCTTCTATGGATGCAAATTTTCATTACTTTTTTATGAGTATTCATTACTTAGTGCATGCATGCACGTATCCATGTGTGTGTGTGTGAGTGTGTGCATGTGTGTGCATGTGTGCATGCATATGTTGTGTGTCATGTGTGTGTGTTGTTTCATGTCATGGTACATGTATGATCAGAAGTCACCTCTTGTGAGTCAGCTCTTTCTTTCCTCCATGTAGAAGGGGGTAGAACTCAAGTAGGCAGCAGGCATCTTTACTAATACAGCTTGCTGTCCCTTCATTACATTTTTAATTAAAAAGAAATTCTCATTTACCACCACCCCCTTTCTGCCCATGCCAGGTGCAGCTTTCCTTTGAAATGGGCTCAGTTTATACCCACCACCCTATGTGAAAGGTGTTTAGGTTGACCACATATGTATGTATTTGTTCTGTTCTTTGCCTTTCACAGACGATTGAACAACAATGAGATTTCTATCCTAGAGGCCACTGGGTTGTTTAAGAAACTCTCACATCTGAAGAAAATGTGAGTTTCCCGTTGTTGGGAAGGAGTCAGTCAAGACACTGGCGCGGGATGGAAAGGGTAGTGCCAGAGCACCCCACTGGGAGCAGGGTGGGGTTCCTGTGTATGGAAGTCATGAGTTTAGTGAGGGAGGGAGGACTCTTGGATGCAGAAGATTCACAGTCCTCCCCTCCCTCCTCTCCCAGAAACCTGAGCAATAACAAGGTGTCTGAGATTGAAGACGGGACATTTGAGGGCGCTGCCTCTGTCAGCGAACTGCACCTGACCGCCAACCAGCTGGAGTCCATCAGAAGCGGCATGTTCCGGGGTCTAGATGGCTTGCGGACCCTGTGAGTGAGTGGGGCTAGGGCACACAGACAAACCACAGCATGGGATCCCCCCTCCCAGTCTTCACTGGCAGGAGGGTGGGAACCCTGAGGAGACTGTCCAGTAGGACAGATGATCTCATCTTCGTAACCGAAACCAATCCTCGTGTCCTTTGGATGTGGACCGGCCCCTGGCGAGGGGCGGGAAGAGGTTGGATCCCATCAGTGCCCTGTGATCAAGGCTGCTGGGACACAGGTGGCATATGCTTAGGAGTAACCAGAACAACCACAAGAGGGGTGGCCGGCTGTGAAGGGACCCTGTTTGTGTAGATGTCAGAGCAGAGATGTCCCTAGAAATTCTGGACTCTGTGGCTTGGAGACAGCCAGAGCACGTAAGGCCTTGGGAATCCGTTGGAATCTTACAGTTATCCTGCGGACCTCTGTCCACTCAGCGAGAACTGGCTCTTTAGTGTCCAGGAGAAGGGGCTAGTCCTGTTGGTCTCCAAAGATGTTCCCTGTCTATGTGCCCAGCCCAGAGCACCCGTGGCTGTGGAGTGCACTTCATCTCGACTCATTTTAGTGTAGATGGCTGCAGATGGGTAGTAGCTGCCACTCAGGAAATGCAGCCCTCGGAGCCACTTGCCCGGGTTTAAGTCCCAGACACGCAGCATAGTAGTTTTGTCATCTGAAGTTTGTAATGTGTAAGTGTGTGGGATGTCTGAGGAGTTTGGTGAACAGGCGTCCAATCGGGCGCTGTTCCTCAGCTCAGTCTTTCCCTATGAGCAGAGCACGGCCACATTTCCAGTTTGGTCCTTTTAGCTGGTCCTGGTCCCCTCCCTCTTACATCTGCCCAGTCCCCCTTGGGTCCTGGGGGAGATGTAACCAGTTACGTGTGTTCTTCTGTGGAAGATCATCGAGGAGAAGAGGGACATGGGAAGAGCCAGTGTGGGGACAGAGGCAGCAAAAACCCAGGAGGGACTGTGAAGTGTCTAGAACCCAGGGCTACCCAGTGTCATGGTCGATGTTGATAGAGGCTCTACCATGCTTTATCTACTATAGTTTTATACTTACAAAACAATACACACATGCACATACACACAGATCACTAGATACACCTGTGTAACTGTCACCATAGTCTATGCCATATACATAACCAGTTTCCCCAAAATTCTTACCGTTCTCTCTATTATTATATTATTTTATTTATTATTATTATTATCTAAGAACATTTAATCAGCTGGGGGACGGTGGCAGCAAAGAACTTTAATTCCAGCACTCTGGAGGCAGAGGCAGGTGGATCTCTATGAGTTCAAAGCCAGCCTGGTCTACAGAGTGAGTTTCAGAACAACCAGGGCTGCACAGAGAAACCCAGTCTCAAAAGCACAACAAAAACAAACAAAACACATCTAACTGGAGGACAAGAGAGATACTTCAGCGGTTAAAAGTACTTATTGCTCTTACAGAGGACTAGGGTTTGATTCCCAGCATCTACATGAAGGCTCACAGCCACCAACAACTCCAATTCTGGGAGATCCAGTGCCCTCTTCTGGCTTCTGTGAACAGGTGCACACATGTAGCACAAATGCCAGCAAACACATATACACACAATTTTTTAAAAAGATTATCTAACATAAGATACAACTCCTCAGCAAAATTTTAAGTACATAATATAGTATTGTTTGTTAAAGACACTGAACCACACTGGAATTTTTAGGCACTATTTATTTGTGTGTGTGTGTGTGTATAAAACACATACATATATACATATATTATATATAAATATAACACACACATATACACCATTTTTAACTCACATATATCTACACACACATATATAGATATAAATAATAAATAAAAATAAATATAAGAAAATATATAACATTTTCTCTCCTCTTCCTTTTCTTCTTCATGTGTTCTCCATGTAACACAGTTAATCTTGAGTTTGTGGTCATCCTGCTTTAGTCTCCCAAGGTCTGTGATCAGAGACTTATGCCACCATGCCCAGCTCCCATGTCAGATGTATTTTAATAGGACCCTGTAATAAATTTTGTTTGATAACCTACTTTTCCTTCAATGTGGAGGAAGCATATATCATAGAATGTCTCTAAAACATAATTACATGTAATTACTAGATGCTTAGGCTGTTTTAAATTCTGTTTAGAGAAATGCTGTGATTATGACCATTATTCCAACTTCTACACATCCCTGAGTAGTCAGGCAGTGACATACTGAAAGAGGACCAGCCAATGGAAACAGAAAGTGCCCTTGTGGACAGTCTGGGGCAGCTCTTCCCAAGAGGCCTCCCTTGTTGTCTTGCCAACCGTGTGTGCCCATCTCCCTGCGGTGGCCGAGGCTGGCATTACAATGATTATGTTTTAATTTCTTCTCCAATTTGACAGGCAGAAACTGGGTGTTATTTAGGTGTCCTTGATTACTGGCTAATCAGTCTGACATGCCTCATGCATGTTTGCAGTCCATTTAAATGTCTCTTGGAATCGCCTACCCTGTGCTGGCTTGGTTTCCGCTTTACTTTTTTTTCCCCCTTAGGCTGGGAGAGGGAATTAAAGGGGTCTTCGAGGGTAAGTAATGGGACTAAAGCATTGCTCCAAATAGAGATGAGAAAGAAAGACATCTGGGCAGCACTAGCTATGGCTGTCCCTAGAACACAGGGTTCCTAACAGGTGTCGGTTTGAGGAAATGGCCTGGGGCCATGAGAGGGGACACCCTCTCACAGCCATTTGGAAGCCACCGATGGTTTTTATGCTGGGCAGTGGCTTCCAAACCACTGAGGGAGACTTCAGTGGGTCACTGAGGGGGTCTGCCTCTCCTCTCATCACCCCTCCTCCCCAGGATGCTGAGGAACAACCGTATCAGCTGCATCCACAACGACAGCTTCACCGGGCTGCGCAACGTGCGGCTCCTGTCTCTCTACGACAACCACATCACCACGATCTCCCTGGAGCCTTCGACACCCTCCAGGCCCTGTCCACACTGTAAGTCTCAGCCTTGGAGGGCAGGTGGGATGGTGGCTCAGGTTGGGGGAGGTCTACTTACTACCCCAGCGGCAGGAGGGACTTCTTGGGTCTAACTTTTGAAGAGCGCCTTCTGGGGAATCATGGTCCTTCTGGTTCTTTCCACTGCTAGTTCTTTCTCTGGTCTTAGAAGTTGGTCACTTAGGAGATTATTAGCTGTCAGGGCTGTGTGGTCAGAAGACAACCTGGTCAGACTTACTGAGAATAGAAAAGGCCTTCATGACCACACGCCCTGCCCCTCTCAGAAACCTCCTGGCCAATCCGTTCAACTGCAACTGTCAGCTGGCCTGGCTGGGCGACTGGCTTCGGAAGAGGAAGATTGTGACAGGGAATCCTCGATGTCAGAACCCAGACTTTCTGCGGCAGATTCCTTTGCAAGATGTGGCCTTCCCTGACTTCAGGTGTGAGGAAGGTAACTTGTGGGCCATGCAGCAGGGATGGGATGGAACTTGCCCAAGGGGCTGGGCAGGTAACACTCTTGTGAGCCATGGGGAGAGAATAGGAGACACTCTTGCTTCAAGCTGGTATAGTGTATTTGCATATATACATATATGTATATACAAATACCTATGCATGTGTATACACATATATACACACAGATACAGATATACACGCATATACACATACACACATATGGAAAACATGGATAGAGAAATAAAATAAACATGACTCTTAGTTCATCACAGAGAGAAAAATACTCAGTATTTTTTCCTTATAGAAATATGTTTAACTCAGAAACTAACTCCGGACTCTGGGGAGCCACCATGTCTTTCAGACACAGTGGGGGTCCCCTGAGTCCCATTCCCCACTTGTGGAAGACTTGGCCATTCTGTGTTCTAGTGTCCTGTTCCTCTGAGCCCCTCACCCCTCTCTGTGCCCGCTGCCATCTTGCCCTTCTAGCAGAATGTAGCCTCTCCTTCAGTTCTTGCAAGTGTCACACACTGAGGTTCCTGTTGGAAACAGACTTTTCCTGAGGTAGCATAGCAAGTATGTACCTCAGTTGCCCCTGCTCTGAAGTGTCTCTCAGCATGTCTGCTGCCATGGGCCTTTCTCAGGCTAATGTTAACTCTCAAATTTCTCTGCTGCTGGATGCTGTGTAACGTGTCTCAAGTCTACATGTCCTTGCTCCTCCTGCTGTTCCAGAGCACACCTCTGCTCTGAAGTCACCCTAGCCAGGCCAGGTGGGAAGGAGGGAGAGGCCAGAGACGGTCCCGACTATCACACCAAGAAAGACAACTAAGGCATTTTTCTAAAGAAAATCTATGCATTTTTCTAAGAAGATTTTTATTTTCTGCTTTTTAAAATAAAAAACAAAAAAAAACCCAAACCTCAAGCCAGACATGGGACCATGTAGGTGGAGACAGGAGAATTGTGAGTTCAAGGCCAGCCAGAGTTCAATAATAGGACCCTGGCCCACCCCCCGCAAAAGAAAGGAAGGAAGGATGGATGGACAGAACCACCATATGGTTTTTATTTTCATCATACTATTCACACATACATTTTATGGTTTAATTTTTTATTGTTGTTAATTCCTACTTTTAAGAATTAAAAGACTGCATCTTGATCGTGTTCTCTTGCCATTGACTGGCTTTGAAAACATTGTTTTACTTAAACAGTCTCTTTGGGGCTGGGAATGTGGATATGTTGGTAAAGCATTTTCCTTGCAAACACAAAGACCTGACTTTTATCCCAGAACCAAAGTTTTTGTTTTTTTTTTAAATAGCCATGGCGGTGTGTGATTATAATGCCAGTGCTGGGAGACAGAGATGGGAGGCTCCCTGGGGCTCACTGCCAGCCAGACTAACCTGTTGGAAAGTTCTAGAAATGACACCCAAGGTCATTCTCTTCCGAATGTGTGCCCCCACACCAAACATGCATGTGTGCACATGCTTGCGCGCGCGCGCGCGCGCGCACACACACACGCACATGCATACATGTGGTAGTCTTCATTTCATTCAAAACAGTACACTACTATTCCTTAAGAACAAAAAAGAAAGATCCAGGAGATAGAAAAATCACCCCTGCACTCCTGCATCCCAGATTCCCAGCACTGGGCAGCCTCTGGGGTTCTGCAGTACAGTTTTCCAGATCCCTGCTGTGTGTTTGCATGTGAGGACACACCCAGGACTTCCCAGGTCCTCTGCAAACTCCTTTCATCACAAAGCATCCTGGTCTAGAGGGCACCACTGAGCCAGCCCCGGTAGCTTGGTATTTAACAACAGTCCCCAGTGATGATTTTGCACCATGCTACCAAGAGCCCCGGCATAGGTA
Organism: Mastomys natalensis; assembly: GCA_021653895.1. Classification (NCBI taxonomy): domain Eukaryota; kingdom Metazoa; phylum Chordata; class Mammalia; order Rodentia; family Muridae; genus Mastomys; species Mastomys natalensis. Next base: position 1,495,170 of record JAJTUV010000072.1, on the reverse strand, counting down.
ACTCCTTCTGGTGTGATGTTCCCTTTAGAACAACTTCCTAGGATGGAAAAGGTGTGAGCATTTCTTTGAGGTTTTGCTGCTGAGACAGCATGACCAATGGCCTGGAGAACAGCTTCCAGAGGCTGTCTGCCTGCAGCCCCGTCCCTGTGCTTCCTTCAAGGCCAGGGAAACTTTGTGTAGTTACTTAACCACCCTGGATTTAGTTCCACCATCCTTAAAAGGGGTCCATTGTAGTACATCTGCATGGGAGTGTTTTTAGGACTTGTAAGTTCTTACAATGCAGTGACTAAATACGGCCAGCTCCTATACCAGAGTCACTGTCAGCAGAGGGTTCCTGCTGTCTCTTCATGGTCTCAACAGCTTTCACCATTGACTTTGCTACACCCCATCATAAGAAAGGTAGACACACAGAGGGCTCCTCACTGAAGAAGCCAATGATGAATGAAGGAGTCATAGGTCTGCACCAGCCAGGCCAGGGTCACAGCCCCAGGACACCTCATCAACACAAGGACGAGTCATTCACCCTGTTCAGATCTCAGTGAAATAGAAAATCATTTGCCTTTTCATCCATCGGATGCTTGAAATGGGCCAGGCGCTACACTGAGTGCTCAGCTTTGCCAGTGTACCCCAAGGGGTGGCAGCATTGCCAAGGGAGCAGCTTGACACAGTATCGAGCGTTCAAAAGTGGTAGCTGTGTCCTCCTCTGCCTGGGGCCACCTTGGGTCTGAGGCAGGATTGGTTACCTCAGATCTGTTTTAAGCTGGAAATTGCTCCAGAAGTCTTTGTTCCTATTGGTGTTAGTCAATGGAGTACAGTAAAAAGAAGCCGTGCCGCTGGCCAAGGCTGTGTCAGGGAAGAGCCCCTGCTCTGAGGGTCCCAGAGACTTACCGAATGAAACCAGGTCCCTGACTGACCAGCATGTCGTATCTTCCTCCCTAGGCCAGGAGGAGTGGGGCTGCCTACCCCGCCCCAGTGCCCCAGGAGTGCGCCTGCCTGGACACTGTGGTCCGGTGCAGCAACAAGCACCTCCAGGCTCTGCCCAAGGGCATCCCCAAGAATGTCACAGAACTGTAAGTAGCCCCAGGCTTACAATCTGTTAGCCTGTGAGTCAGGACCAGTGGGACCTGGTAGTGGGAGAAGATACTGAAGACTGGGTGTTGGCTGACCGGAAGGAGGATTAGTCTGGAAAGAACTGGAAATGTGACAACTCTTCTCTAGTTCAGTGGTTTTCAACCTTCCTAATGCTGTGACCTTTTAATACAGTTCCCTGTATTGTGGTGACCCCCAACCATAAAATTATCTCCACTGCTACTTTCATAACTGTAATTTTGCTATTGTTATGAATCATGATATAAATATCTGATATGCAGGATATTTGTCTGATACACAACCCCTGTTTGACTCATAAAGGGGTTGCGACCCCTCCCCCCCAAGGTTGAGAACCGCTGCCCTGGTCTCCTCTCCATAGTTTCCTTATGACAAAATCATGGTAAGGGCTCTACTTTTAAAATTGCTTTCCCCACCTTGCAACGTTTGTCAGGAAGACATTGTTGATGTCTATAGATACAATGTCCGTCACCTGATCAACTGTGGTCTCTACAACAAATCCTTAGTATACACACCTCTAGTGTATACTTCTTCTCCAGACTGGGCACCTAGGACTCTTGCTGCTTTTGCTAAGCAGCCTCTCAGGAAACGCTATGCCTTTTCTTTTCACCCTCGTAGCAGCTGGGTGTGAGGTGGCCTGGCCCTCTCCCCTGCACCAACGCTCAGCACTGCACTGCACAGGTTCATGGCTCACGGTGTCTGAGCTCCTGGGTGCCCGTGGGTGTGAATGCATGTGACAGATACTTATGGGTTCTCTCCTCAGTTATTTGGATGGAAACCAGTTCACATTGGTTCCTGGACAGCTGTCTACCTTCAAGTATCTGCAGCTTGTGTGAGTATCCAGGGCCTTGAGGATATCCCAGGCCTGCCTCAGAGGCTAAGGCACCTAACCACTGAAGCCCCACCTTTCCAGGAATCTCCCATTTGTGGGCAGATGCTGTTAATGAATCCTGCCTGTTCCCCCAGTCTTCAGGGAACTCCTCTACCCAAGAGCTGTTTTGCCATCTGGTGGCCAATCTAGGAATTGCATCTTTTCTGACCCCTGTGCCCTCCCCCATGGGTTGGACCGGCAGCTCTGCCCACACCATCTCCCCAAACCACTCTGTAGGCTGGTAATTATTGTTGCTCTGGGTGGTCCAGGGATGACTAGAGGATGATGTCCAGCTTCTCAGTTCAACCCGTGTCCCCAAACCAAATATGAAAACAAAGTAGCTACTATCCAGTCCACGGACATTTTTTCTTAGAGAAAAACCTGCTTTGTTGTTACTGTCTTTCTGCCCTGTGGGAGTACTGGAAATAAAACCCTTGGATAATAAGGTCAACTCCTCTTAGCTTCCCAGTGTAATTAGTACCTCCCTTCCATTGCTTTTGTCTGTATATTAGCCAGAATATATCAAAGAAGTCCAGAGAACATTCTGTCATAGTGTGTCTTGGCACAGAGCTCTGGCCAAGTGCAGCGGGTGGGTCAATGTCAGTCCAAGAGCTGCTTTTAATGAGTTTACTTTCAATGTCAACTGAGGCCTGTTGTTGGTGGGTTTGTTCTTAGATGAGGAGCGAGGGTAGAAGTTGGCATAGTGCTTCCTTCCTTGAAAAAGCTTTGCTATGAAAACCAGGTTGCCACGGGCTGACGACATTCAGTTTGAGGCCTGGCCACTTCTGGCTTACAGACTGGCTTACAGCCCTGTGGTGCTCCAATTAGTCTGTCTGTGCTCGATGACCACTGAGCTTTGAACATGACAGTGGAGTGGGGATAAAGTAGTGGCTGGTGTCAACAGACTTCATCCTACATGCTCCTCGGTCTTTCTTGTGACCTGACCTTTGCCAGTAGCCCAGATCTACATGAAGAAGGAAGGACAGAGGGACAGAGCAGGAACGTCAAACTAGCTGCTCCTGTTAGGCTGCCCCACCAGCACAAAAGACTCCACTTCCCCATCACTAGGAAGGAAGTGGGGCTCTAGAAATAAGAAGAAGAGTTGGGATTCTGTAAAGGACGGCTTCCTGGGTGCTGAAGGCAAGGCACACTGTGAATACCTTTTCAGAGGCAAGAGTCCATATGTAGCAGGTGTAGTGGGCAGATCAGGAGGCCCTGAGGTCATAACTCTCCCTTTGATGGTCTAGGGAGGGTGTAGAAAGAGGTCAGGGGCTCCCTAAGTTGCAGGGCACATCAGGGTCCAACACAGGCAGCTGAAGATGAAGGTTCTGATGGAAGGAGGGTGTGGTGAGCCGAGGCTGAGAGCTGGAGAGAAGAGAGAGCACAAGCCGATGCTGGCTTGATACAGGCAGGAACTTAGGGAGGGGGACAGATGGGGAAGGTGATCGGGACCAGGTCACAACACCAGGGGTGGAAGGCAGCAGCAATCCCAGTCTCAGGCTGCTCCGCTGAGGAAGCACCAGGCCGAGCTGAGGTAGGGCACCAGGTGGAACAGTGCTCTGAGAAGGAACAGGCTAGGGTCCTAGGGATGGCACCATCAGCTCGAGACAGCAAGGGCAGTCAGAGACATCACTAAGGATACCCAGAGTGAAGTGAAGGAGTACAATGCTGGGAGCTTCCGTCCTGAGGCTTGTGCCTACCAGGGATTAGAAGATGGGGCCCCAGGGAAGGATGATATAGACACAGTCGGGGTAGGTGGAGAGGTGTCCCTTAGAAGGAGGGTACTTCCCAGAGAAGAGGCTGCTAATTCTGGTTGGACATTGGTCAGTGCTCTAGAGGGCACTGCTATTGCAGAAAGGGTCAGGAGCCAGCTGTACCTACAGAGGGAAGGTGGGAGGCAGAGAAGGAACAGAGGGAGCTTAATAGTCAACTGCAGACCCAGTGTGTTCCCACATCCTCACCGACAGGGAGCCTTGCCCTCCTGCTGGGGAAGGGTGGGGTAGGGGGAGAGGAGAGGCTAGGAGGCACTCAGGGCAAGGCCTTCTTTCTTTACAAATCCTGATGTTCTTGCTTCTTTCCAGGGACTTGAGCAACAACAAGATCAGCTCCTTAAGCAATTCTTCGTTCACCAACATGAGCCAGCTGACCACACTGTGAGTGCCAGCAGGGCCGGGTGGGCACATGGATATGGCATTAGGTTGTGCTGGCATCCCTGGGATCACTAGCAGATACCCTTTCCCACCAGAGAGGGGCCCGAGAGCCTGCAGACTAAATAACACCCAGCTTTTGGCCATTATCAAATGTTAAAACAAAAATACAACACACATATGGGAAATGTACACAATGCTGGTTAATGCCTGTGACCAGCGGCTCGGGACATTATAATAGCCAGCATGGGTGTCTTAGGACTCAGGCACAGCATTTTCAGAGGGTCTGATCTCACAACAGTCCTAGCTGAACACAACCCTCACAGCCATCAGTAGTAGAGTGGGTAAGGAAGGTACAGTACAGGCTTACAGGAAACAGTACATAAGCGTGGACATGGCTAGAATCCCAGTTGTCACCACAGGAACTGATCACAAGGACAGAGGAACTCTAGGGAAAGCAAGCAAATGTAAAAGTCTCTCCCAAATGATCCAACTCCTTGAGTTACACATCTTTTGCTGGTACCTGAGGCTTTTCCCAGCGAGACTTAGATTAAACCTGAGAGCCAGTAAGGAAAGGGCCCGGCTTAGTCAGCTTTTAAGAACAGAGTATGAGCAGAGGCCAGGAAGGACCGAGCTGGGTCTCCCATCAGCTCACGCCCATCCTCACCTTCATGACATCTGATGACTTACCCATTCTTCTCTGGAAAGAGTTAACAGTGAATGGGCTTCTGTGAGCCTGGTTGTGCGCCTGGTTGTGAACCTCCGCCTACCGCGGTGTTCCAAGCCCTAGTTCCCAAGCTCTTCCAGGGGCGTTTGGCAACATCAGAAGATATGAAGTTGTATGCGGAGGGAGGATGCTGCTAGCATGGAGTGGGAGCCATCCCTCAGCACCTGGAAAAGCCCGACAGCCTGGAGCTGCCCACAGTGCTGAGCTTAATAAATAGACTAAGCGATCTCAGCAGTCACGAGGAATACGTATTCTTTCCTCTGCCGTGGACAGTTCCCTTCACTTGGACTTTTAAAAATAATTCTATTTAGGTATAATTAATATGCAACAAACATCCAATATTAAAGTATGGACATTGATAGCCAGCAGTGATGACCCACAATCCCAGCACTGAGGCAGGGAGATTGCTGCAAGTTCGAGGCTAGCTAGGATACATAGCAAGACCCTGTCTCAAAAAGGGTATAGATTTTGGCAACTCTTCTACCACCATAGCACCAGGAAGCCCTCATCTCAACTTGAAGCTCTGAGGACCCCCTCCTCTGCCCTCAGCTGGCCCCAGGGTAGGCTGTGTGGCCAGAGTTTCATATAAAGAGATTCACTTTGGTGAGTCAGCACAATTACTCTGAGATCCTTCCACATGTTGGTGGTTCCTTCCCCTGCTGCCAATGGCGTGCTATTCAGCCTGCACATCTATCCCGGAATCAGCTCCCTCACCAGCCTGCCTGTCTGCCCTTGGTGGGTTCATTTATGTAGAATCTTTTGTGGGTTAGCATGTGGGCTCGAGAAACACAACCCTAATACAAATACTGTTCATTAGCTAACTTAATAACATGATCCAGGCCTCAAGGTCTCAGCTTGCTTGTCCCATAAAATGGGTTAGGGATGGTCCTTCCTGTCTGCCATAGCTTCCTCCTTCCTCCCTGCAGTATCCTCAGTTACAACGCCCTCCAGTGCATCCCTCCTCTGGCCTTCCAAGGACTTCGTTCGCTGCGCCTGCTGTAAGTTCTTCTAGGAGACCTACCCCATTACCCAAGACCTACCTACCCCACCCACCTGGTGAGCAGAAATAGTCCCAGGTCTGGAGCCCCAGCAGGGACAGCTATATCCAATGATGAGAACTGAGAATACTCATTCAGATCCTTTATAAAAGCCATGCTATGAGTGGGAAATGAGCTAAGAGGTGACCATCACCCTGAGCTGAATTTGTGTAACTGTTTATGATAGGGGAGGGGTGCCGAAGATAAAGGAGCCTTTTGTTTGCACAAGTGACTTCCGTTCAGATTTAAATGTTTGTTTCCAGAGATCTGTGAACCTTTTCTACAAGTTCTCACAGTGACGTTTTGACCAAAACATTCTGTTGTGTCTGTTATGATGGCTCCAGTCCTAATTTATAGCTGGCTATGTTAATCTTACAAACAGCCTATCCTACCTCTGTCTCCAGGCTAACAGAGGACCTATATGCCTGCATGTCTTATTTATGACATAAACTCAGTACTTGAACTATTTAAATGGCAAAATCAGTCTTTCCAAAGTAGAGGGCATAGCATAGCCTACCTGGACTCCAAGGACTCCTTTTCCCCCTCTGGAGCGGCAGGGTAGGGTTGTTGGGCTGGGGACTGTCTCCCCACTAGCAGACACCTGTATGTCCATTCAGCCGGGGCTAGGATGGTCCTTCTTCAGGCACCCCACTCTGTCCCTGGACCTGCATCCAGTAGCATCTTCTCTCCTCAGGTCTTTGCACGGCAATGATGTCTCCACCCTCCAAGAGGGCATCTTTGCAGACGTGACATCTCTGTCTCACCTGTAAGTACTGCCAGCCCAATTCTCCAAGCTTTGTTGAATTTAAGCAGAACCTGGAGTCTGAAGGAGACCCAGCTCCTCAAACCACCAGAACATGTTGCCTTTATCCTGACATTGAGTTTGGGAGTTTTTCCCAGGTAACTTCTTGACCTCTTACATCCTCAGTAGTCCACAGGGACTGTGAAGGAGAACAGGACCTTAGAGACGGTAGCAAACATTTATTGGTTGCTTGAGCTGTCACCTGCTAGTGTGACACCCCCTGCCCCATAATGACCCCACAACACAGGCAGTGTTTCCTTGTTTTACACATGAGGAACTAGGGCTAGGGAAAGGAAGGGAGATGTTTGCCTGGAGCTACCCAGCTAGTGAGGGGGTGGCTCCTCCCAGTGCCCATGCTTTAGACTATCCTCACATCACATGCCTCACCTCAGTCCACGGGGATGAGCACCAGAACTGTGTCTCCCAAAGAGCATAGAATAGCGTAGAGTTGCTTCCCAAGCCCCACAGCTGGCAGTGCTGTGATGGTTCTTTAAAAGCATACGGCTGAGGAGATGGTTCAGTCAGTAAAATGTTTGCTGTGCTAGCATGAGGACCACAGTTTTACGCCCAGAACTCACATAACAATCTGGACCTGGAAGGATGTACTTGTAATCCTATAGCTGAGAGGCAGAGATAAGCGGATCCCTGGGGATCACTGGTCAGCTGGCCACCTTGTCTGCTTGGTGAATTCCAGGCCAGTGAGAGGCCCTGCCTCAAAGGAAAAGCGTGTGGACCTGAGAAACAACACACAGGGTGTTCTCTCGCCTCCAGACGCACATGCACACACAGATGTGCATACAAACACTCAAAGGCACACATATGCATATACTCGCACACACCACACAGGACTAGAAAGGGAATTAATGTCTCAGAGTACAGAGTTTCTGTTTGAAGTGATGCAAACACTTTGGAAATGGGTAGCGGAGATGGTTACCTGGGGCTGGGAATACAGTTGGCATTTCTGACTTGTACACCGAATGTGTTAAAAATGACCAAGTGCTTATTTTTATGTATTATATATAAAACAATGAAGAAGTAGATAAGTCCAGGGCTGAGGACAGTTGTCCTCACCCTAGAGATTGGGTCTGTGCAGAAAAGACACCTTCCTGGAACTTCTTGGTACCTTTGGCTGTGGCATGCACACGGACTGTGGCTGGATTTCTCTGGCTCTTTATCTCTGGAGCCCATTCCACACCCAGGGCCTGAGTGTGCAGGCATACTTAGATCAGAGAACCTTGGTATCCCAGTGTTTCTCTCAGTGTCCCCTCAACCATCTTAGATGTCCCCAGTTCTTCCCTGTTCCAACTTGATCCTCCTGTTCCAGTCCCTGTCCTCCTATCCATAGCTACATATTCTATTTACATTTCCTAGAGAGATCTGTCTCTCTCCTCCTAGTCCCTACACTATCCGTAATCTCTGTGGTTCTATGGATTGTAGTTTGTTTCTCATTGACTGAACAGCTAATAGCCACACATAAGAAAATACATACCATATTTGTCTTTCTAGGTCTGGGTTACCTCACTCAAAATGATTTTTTTTTCTAGTTCCACCCATTTCCCAGCAAATTTCATGATCTTATTTCATTCTTTTGAATGACTGAATAATATATCACTGTGTAAATTTACTACATTTTCCTAATCCTTTCATCTGTTGAAGGACATCTAAGTTGTTTCCACTCCCTGGCTGTTATGAGTAGAGCAGCAATGGACATAGTTGAGCAAGTGTCCTTGTGGTCGGACGAGTGGTCCTTTGAGTGTATGCCCAAGAGTGGTATAGGTGGATCTTGAGGTATATCGATTTCCATCTTCTTGAGGAACTGCCATATTGATCTCGCAGCGGCTGTACAAGTTTCCGTTCCCACCAGCAGTGTTCCCCTTGCTCCACATCCTCGCCAGCATGAGCTGTCAGTTGTTTCATTGATCTTAGCCATTCTGACAGGTGTAAGATGGAATCTCAAGTCGTTTTGATTTGCATTTCATTTCCCTGATGACTCAGGATGTTGAACATTTCTTTAAGTGTTTCTCAGCCATTTGCAATTCCTTTATTGAGAATTCTCTGTTTAGAGCTGCACTCCATTTTTTTAATTGGGTTGGTTTATTTTAGTTCTGTGTATATTTTGCATATTAGCCCTCTATCAGATGTGGAGTTGGTGACATTCTTTTTCCATTTTGTGGGTCGCCACTTTGTCTGGATGATGGTGTCCATTGCCTTCCAGAAGCTTTTCAGGTCCCATTTGTTAATTGTTGATCTTAGTGCCTGTGCTAATGGTATTCTGTTCAGGAAGTCTCTTCCTGTGCCAATGGGTTCAAGGCTGTCCCCCTACTTTCTCTTCCAGGTTCAGATAGCACATGACCTAAACGAACAAACCTGAAGCTGTAAAAACCAATGTTGATCCTATAGCTGTCTTTGGGGGTAGGAGGAGGTGCTATCAAACCTGAGGCCATGTCTATTCCATAAGAAATCAGTTCAGGTCATTCGTCTGTTAGCTGCCCATCCACTAATGTTAGTCAGCTCTCTATTACCATACCTGAGACAATCAATTTTGAAAGAAGAAACATTCATTTTGCCTCACAGCTTCAGAGAATTCAGTCCCGACTTGGTGAGCTATGTTGCTTTTGGCCTGAGGTAAAGTTGCACACCGTGTAGGGGACATGTGGATGTGGAAGTTTTTGACCTCATGACAGTTGGGAAGAAAGGAAGAGGCGAGGCCAGGGTCCACACTATAGCATCTCTCTTGATCCCTCAGAAGACACGTGCCAGCTTAGGTGTCTAACTTGCAGACCGATGCCGAAAGGCTACATGTCTCTGTCATGGCTCGTGCCATAGCTCCTCCATGCTGTCCTTCTCTGCTACAACCCTGCATTTTGCTGCCTTTATTCTGCTACAGACTAGAAAGCTGTATTTCAATGTTCATTGAGAAGTGGGCATGAAAATTCAGTAGAAAACACCACACCATGCCCATATGATACAACAGTGAGTAGTTAATGACCATATGACACTGTGATCTATACTTGATGACATGCAGAATAATTAATGTGATGCAAATATGAACATAAAAATTGGTGGGGCTATGCATACATAGTACACCTGTACTCCCAGCACTGGGGAAGATGGCAAGTTATAGGTCAACTGGGGCTACCTAATGGGAGCTTGTCTCAATGGAAGGAAGGAAGGAGAGAGGGAAGGAGGAAGGAAGAAAGGAGGGAAGGAGAGAGGGAGGGAAGGGGGAGGAAAGAAGGCAGGCAGGCAGGCAGGCAGGCAGGCTGGAAGGGAATATACTCAAATGAAGTTAATTCTATTTTAAGATGGATGATAGTTTTCTTCCGGCATTCCTTTGCGCTGAAGGTTTGTGCCCTTCTAGTGTGCTTGGCAGGCCTCGCTCAGTTAATGCTGACTGACCCAGCTAGTGCTTTGGATGTCTGGTGTCTGGTCCAGCTCTGGAGTTAATGGCTCCTGTTTCAAGGAACCGCTTTTGCAGCCTCTGGGTGCATAGGATGAAGACGGCACTGTGCACATAGAAACAAACGCATGAGCAGGTTGTGCAGGTAGGGGGTTTTACGGCTTGAGAATGATCCTGGCTTCAGACAGGAGAGGCTGTTTCAGGGTAGGCTCCATTAATAGAGCTGGCATAAGTAGACCAGACAGCTAATGTTTCAGTACACCCAAGTTACACCAAAGACCAACAACAGGGGCTATTTATAATCTGGCCAGAGTGTGTTCCCAACCCACAGTTCTTTGAGCTGGAAGAGAGCCTGGCTGCTGTGCCCCCACACCCCCAGCTGTGTCTCCCTTGGTCCTACCTGCTCTCCACTTCCCAATAAATTCTCAGTTGTCTTTACTTTGTAAAATGTTTAACTAATTAGTTAATATTTTAAGACTGGATCATACTACATAGCCAGACTGACCTGAAATTCATGGTCTTCCTACCGCAGCCTTCTGATTTTATTTTATTTTTAATTCTTTTAAAAACCTTTGATTAAAATGTGTAAGTTATGCCAGGCATGGTGGAATGTGCCTTTAATCCTAGAACTCGGGAGGCAGAGGCAGGTGAATCTCTGAGTTTGAGGCTAGCCTGGTCTACAAACTGAGTTCCAGGACAGCCAGGGCTACACAAAGAAACCCTGTCTCAAACAACAACAACAAAAACAGAAAGAAGAAAGGAAGGAAAGAAGGAAAAGAGAAAACGTATAAGTTGTGGTTCATGTTGGCTTCCATTGGGCAAGATGGTTCCCAGGAGAGAGGGAGGTGTAGGAACTACTAGAGAGGGGGCGGTGGTCCTCAACTGGGAAGACCCAGCCTTGGGCAAGTGAAAGCTTAAAATGTTGAGTGAGGTACTGACCTCTGTTCAGGACAGAAACAAGTAACCACATGCGGGATAAGCCAGGGTGCTTTTGAATGGCTTTTAGGAGACTTTGGCCCTGTGGTTTTGGAGAATGAACTGGGAAAGGACATTTACATCCTGGGTGCAGCTCTGCTGGTGTTTGTGGTCTGTTTTTGAAGCTCTGAGTCACATCAAGGGCCCTATGGTCTGGATGACCTCAGATGCTTTGAGCGCTTTTTCTATCATGATCCTGTTCATGACTGACTTATCCTCCTTAGAGTTCACTATAAGTTCTATATTCAGCTTTTAAATGCCATGATTATGATATACTGTGCTTTTTAGTAATTTGAATAATAATACGGCAAATGTAAATATTTCAAATAGACTATTGTATCTGTAATATATACACTGTAATATATACTTCCTGTAATCTTAAGAAGTCTGTTTTTAGACACTGATGTTTGCCTCCGACCTTCCTCTGTGTCAGTGCCGGTACTGATGTGGGAAGGGGATGATGTCTTGCTCGGCCCATTAGCCAGGATGGATGCTGTCAGCACACAAGGATAGAAAATTAAATACACATCAAGGTTGCACCTGCCCTCCTTCCTCGAGCTGTACCGATTCCCTCGGCACCCATTCTAGGTTATCGGCGCTTGTCTCTCTTCCCCTCTTGATCGCAGTCTCTTTATTGAATCATAAAGTGAGCCCCGGAGATGCTAAGAGAGCTGCCCAAGGTCACCCGGGCAGGGAGCAGCTGTGGTAGGCTGGAGTCCAAGTCTTGCTCAGCCTGTTTTATAAGAGCACACGGCGTCAGCTGTACTATTTTGGGAGATTCCCGTCCAGAGCCATAACCACTTCTATTAGGCTGTACCCATCTTGGGGTTCACTTCCTCTGCAGTCAAGAACAGGTGGGGAGCAGCTGGTATCCAGTGATCTGATGAACACACCCCTCCCTTCTTGTTAACCTCACGCAACCTTGGGGTTTTTAAATCGGTTGATACTGACGGTGCTGCGGGCACTGATCTATTTATTGAAAAGAAGAGCTCTCTAGCCCCTTCTTTCTGTTACATCCACATCCTGTCTATGCCTCTTGTTCAAATGGTGAATGATTCTGAGCTGGCCATAGGATTGGTACAGGGCTGGCAGTACACAGGTAGGTATAGATGTGAGGGCTCAGGCGTGACCCTGGATGCTGGCCCATGGAAGCTGACAGCCTGCTGGGGCAGCCCAGTCATGTGACATCCACTCTTGTCACCTAGATTCCCTTCATAAGCATCTGTTCTAGAGGAATGCTCACACTTCACAAAGCCATGGGTAAAAGAGTGTTCACAGCCATGTCAACGGCCGGAGTGTCCAGCAACAGGGAAACCGCTCATTAAACCACAGGGTGTCTATTCTTCCCAGAGATGCTGTGAAGCACTTTGGCAAAATGAGGCAGATTCCTCTACGCTGACCTGGAAGGTTTCCAAGCCCTGCTGTCTGCTGACAAGAAGCAAGCTGCTTGCATGCGATGCACGGTAGATAGGAACCGTATGAGTCCATGTGGGAAGGGCTGGAAGGCCACACATACACAAATTTGGTAACTGTGCCACCTGTGCCCCTCTGTGGAGGATGCTTGCATACTGTGAACATGGCATAGTTTATTTAAGCAGTTACTTGATGACGAACAGCTGCAGTTGCCAGGTCCTGGTTCATTGTCTGCAGCTGCAGACTGGAAAAATGACTGTGGAAAGAGTTTGTTTCAACCCTGCTTCTGCAGACTGCAAATCCAGACACACACATGACAACACGGCAGAGGCAGGACTGAGCAGTCACGTGACACCCGTGCGTGGCAATGAGGCACCAGGCATCCACTCCTGCCACAGCTGGCCCACTTCTGGGGGAATAAGCCCAGTGCCCTCCTGAACTTAACCTGTTTTAAAGGCCACCTTTCAGCACTGGCCTGATGAAGAGTCTCAACATGCGTTTTGAGAGTGTTCAGACCATAGCACCAGGCTTTCTTTGACAAACCACACTATCACACGTGTCTGTATATGCATCTGTAGATGTATCTGTGGGAGAACCTTCCAGATACTATTTCTGGGCCTAAAACATCTGTAATTAGAGTTATACCAGTTTGACCTCCCAGCAGTAACACTGCACTATGCCCTTAAAAAAAAAAACCAAAAAACCAAAAAACAAAAAACCCGTGAGGTAGCTCAGTGGCTCGGCTTCAATCTCTGCACTTGGGATGCAGGAGCAGGCAGATTCTACACAGCAAGTTTCAGGCCAGTCAAGACAACATAGTGAAACATTTTCTCCAAAAAACAAAACCCAAACCAAACAAAAAAATGTGTGTGTGTGTGTGTGTGTGTGTGGTGTGTACTTGTGCATACTCACTCGCTTGCATGTTTCTATGGGACTTAGCATTCAAAGTGACCTGCAGCATTTGAAAGGAGCTTGCAAATAAGAATGTGTGCACATGGTCTTTCCTTAACTGAGAAGGAAAAGGAAAACAAAAGTGGATGGGCGGCCAGGCCAGGCAGTTCAGGGGTTAGACCCAGAGGCTGCTCTTTGCTGCTGTGTAGCTCCAGAGAAATTACATATTCTACGAAATGCTCAGCTCCACATCTTAAAATTCCAAGAAGCTTGTGTGTGGGGTTAATGACAGCATTGGATGTGCAAAGGCAGGAGCAGCGGCCATTTCTGGGCAGGGGTAGGTGCTGGCTACCTCTCTCTCATGCTTGTGGAGGCTCTGAGTATACGGCCTCTGCCACTGGCAGCATGGCTACAAACCTAAATCCCCCCCTTCCTTTGACCTAAGCCGGTTGCTCAGTCTTCCTAAGTCTGTCTCTGCGTGCAGACATGGAGACAGGGCATAGTGAGGACTAGGTAAGTTGAGGCACATGAAAGGCTTAAAATGGGCTTAGGGGTGACCTGGAACCTGCATCCTCAGTGACTCAAAGCCTCTGAAATTGGAATGCCTGCTTTTCTCTGCTACCTGTCCCAGGGCCATCGGTGCCAACCCCCTGTACTGCGATTGCCACCTCCGATGGCTCTCCAGCTGGGTGAAGACTGGCTACAAGGAACCTGGCATTGCCCGCTGTGCTGGACCCCCAGAGATGGAGGGCAAATTGTTGCTTACCACACCTGCCAAGAAGTTTGAATGCCAAGGTGAGCCCGGGGGCATGAGAGAAGGGTGGTGGGTACCAGGGACCACAGGACTCGCCTGGCCCCAGTAGGGTCTTCAAGAAACTCCTGGGTCCCTGGATCCCATTGCTAGGAGAGTCAGATGATAGACTTGAGGCTCTGCTGATTAGGATGGCCGCCTTTCAATCTTGATGTCAGACAAACAAAAAAAACCTAGGCAGAAAATCCCAGACCTTTAAGGCTTAGACTCTTCCCTGTGGTTATGTAAGAAAAATCGCAATAGCAGCTTTGAAGCTCCCAGGCTCCTGGCGATACAGGCATCCAGACTTCCCTTAAGATAGGCACGGTGCTGGACAAACAGCTGAAACCCTCCTCTGTCCCTGGTGGGGCCACAGGACCAGCTGGTGCTTTCCAGAAATGTGCATCACACAGAATCAGGGTGTGACCAGTGGTCTGCACTGAGGCTCCTTGCCTCCCGAATCTACAAAGACTTGTTCAGGGACTGATTGACTGACTGGTTGACGGAACAAGCCCCTGAGGCCCTGCAGCACCTTGTGAAGCAAAGACAGGCAGCTGAGTGGCTGCCTGGGCTCAGCTTTGTTTGTAGGGGAAGCTAGGGGAGGACCCTAGGGACCCCAGGGCATGGCCCTTGCCCTCTGCAAACCCAGAGACTGCCATAGGAAATGAAACTGACAGCTGTAGGTTAATGAGGAGGCCTAGGCCACCCTGTGTGCAGGAAGCCGCCACAACAGCAAGAGCTCCAAGGGCCTACTCTGTAGCAGCCCCGAGGAGCAAGCCGACCTATGCTAGTGCGTGCATGGCGTTTACTAGTTGGCAGGGTGGGGCTGAGATGTATTTTTTTTTTTATGTACTTTTTAACTGAAATATGACAACATCTGGAAAGGTACACGGACATGAGGGAAGAGCCTGATGCGTGTTCACTAACTGAGTTCACTCACATACCAGTACTGGGTTAAGAAACAGACACATCTGTGCCCGGAAATCTGCCCAGGAGCCTTCTGTCCCATGCAAAGCAGTTTGGTTTTGTCTTGGCTTTTGTTTTTGTTATTCTATTCAAGTGAATGCCTTGTCAGCAGAACGGCTACGTTACCTCTTCTAGACGGAGCCTTCAGGGGAAGGCTGAATTGAGTGACCAGGTTTCCCTATTCATTCTTACAAAACCTTGATGTGCCTCATGGTCGGCACCTAGGTCTCATTGCTGCGAGGCTGCCCTATTCTTTCTAGTGGCTGAGGTCTGGAGAGGAGCCTGTGTGGCTTAGAAGGTTAACTGGGAAGGTCCTCTCCTCTTTAGACTTGAAGAGAAAGAACCTCAAGGCATGTGGACTCCATCCCCTGTAGGCTTCCTGCAGAGCCAAACCCAGGCACATAGAGCCCTGTCTGCTGAGCAGGCTGCAGGCTGGAGGGACCACCTCTGAGGGCATGAAGAATGGCAGAGTCAGGAACAGTGAACAATCATGGTTTTGCTACTCTCTGTCTCTTAGGGTAGCCCTAACCAGGGTGTACAGTTTCCACCTACTGAGCCCTGCATACCCGTTCATATGGTTCTCATAGCTATATATGTGCCAGGGGCTTCCAGGGACCCTTTAGTAAAGTAGGCTCTGCAGCTGGAAAGCTGGACTGGGCTGGGAGATGTAACATGATACCCTTGCAAACTCAAGGTGAGGCCTGTCTCCTGGGAGGGTATTCCTCCATCGGACTGGACCTCTCAGGGTAGCATCTCAGGCTTGCATATATGCCCTTCCTCTGATAATGTTCTCCCTGTTCCCACAGGTCCCCCCAGTCTGGCAGTTCAGGCCAAGTGTGATCCTTGCTTGTCCAGTCCTTGCCAGAATCAGGGCACCTGTCACAATGACCCTCTTGAGGTATACAGGTGTACCTGTCCCAGTGGCTACAAGGTAAGTGGAGGCTGCAGCAGGAGGGACAGAGTTCTCTCTGCGGTGAGGCAGGCCTGGCATGGCTACATCTGTTGTTTTCAGGCCTGGCTCAGAACTGATGTGTGAGTGGACCTATGACTGGCGGGCCAGCCTGTAGACAGATGGGCATATTGATGGATGGATGGATGGATGAGTGAATGAAAGAAGGAGCAGACAGCCCCGTGGCAGACAAGCAGAGGTGCTGAAGGTGCTGTCTTAGATCATGCTAACCTCTTAGGCTCTCCCTGGAGTCCTCATCGCTGACTTTCCCTCCAGGGCCGAAACTGTGAGGTGTCTCTGAACAGCTGTTCCAGCAACCCATGTGGAAATGGGGGAACCTGCCATGCGCAGGAGGGCGAGGATGCTGGCTTCACGTGAGTTCCCAGGAGCCTGAGGTGGGGTTGGGGACCACTGCTGGGCCCAGCATCCAAGCTTCCTCATGCTGGAGATGAGGGTAGATAGACGGAACAGACCTGTGCTCTAAATTATGGTTACCGGTTCTCTAAGCGCCCTCTCATCTGGAAGAGGTGAGAGCAGAGCCCCCAGGGGATAGCAGGCACCAGATGGCACAGGTTCACAGGAGAAAGCCTGGACTAGAGGCTGCCTCCTGGTGAAGGTACCAGGAGTGTCTTTCTGTGTGCTGGGAACCTACAGCCAAGAGTATACGCCATGGTAGTGCCCAGAAATGGTTGGGGACAGCTAAGACTCTTTTAAACTTCCACACACCCTCCTGAGGCCCCACTTTAAGCTGAACAAGTCTCTAAAGGCTGTACCAGGACCCACACAGGCCTTAGCCAGCCCTATGTTACAGCTGAGATGACCAAAGGTAAAGCCACATCCTGGTCACTCTGGCCATCGTAGGGAGAGATCCCACCATGAGCGGCATTTCCCATGCTCTGGGTATAGCGGCGCTCACCACAGAGCATATCTGAATCCCTCCAGGGCAGATGTCATATCTACAGGCCCCCCACCCCCACCCCACTAGCCTGCTTTCCCCAGGAAGCCCCAGCCCCCACCCCTGGCCTCCTAGAGCTTTTCTGAGGAACACAGTACTTAGTTGCTGGAGATAAATTGCCTACTGAACAAATTGGCTCTTCAGAAAATGATGTTGAATCTACGGGCGGAAATGGCCAAACCTGCCTCTGCAGACCCAAATTACCAGATGTAAAAAATAAAGCGCTAAGTGCCTCTCCTTCAGTGTTGCCTTGGAAACCCATCCTTACAATAGGCAGACCCTCTCAGGGGCCGGCAGCTCAGCTTCCTGCCTGGTCCATCCCTCAGCTCCTGCACAGGGCTGGGATATCCCTTCAGGGCAGAGGGGACAGGTGGTGTGACCCTAGCAGCCAGGCAGCCTATAGCATCAGGTAGGAGGGGAGACCTCCTTTGCACCTCCCTTATGCCTTTAGATTTTGCCAGTTGGGACTTTCTGCATAAATATCCTATCACCCTAGCTTAAAAACAAACTCCAGAAGGTGGTTGTGTCATAACCTTCAGGCCTCTTTACTGGCCTCACCCTCCAGAAAAGATGTAAATACCACCTGCACAAACCTTAGACCAACAGCTACATTCTTTTTTTACCGTAAGTTTATTTTTTCATGTAAAAGAGACAGTATCATAGATGTCATAAATATTATTGCCATTTTAAAGTAAAACAACTAGGCTAGCCAAGCTATCCCAATCCTCCAGTGGTATCTGTTGAGCATAGCAATGGGGTGCCATTTTATTTTTATTCATTGATTTTTTTTTTTTTTGAGACAGGGTCTATTGTATAGCCAAGGCTGCCCTGGAGTTGTCAGCTATGCGTCCCTTTGGCCTCCCGAGTACTTAGATCCCAGCTTCTGATACTGCACTTTGTGTGCCTTTTTAAAATGCCATTGGCAAGCTCCTCCATAGCGATGAAATGACTGTATGCCAGGAGCATTTGACACCAGCGAGAGTTTAACGGCTAAAGTTTAATGTCCCTCCCCATTTCTTGTCACCATAAGCTCCTAATTAGAAGTTTCTTTTGACTGGGTTTGGTGGTACACATGGGTAAACCTAGGATGCAGGAGTCTGAGGCAGAAAGATTGTGAATTTGAAGCCAGCTTGAGCTACATAGGGAGATCCTATCTCACAGATTTTATTTTATTAAAATTACTTTGGAGCACAGAGAGATGGCTCGGTGGGTAAGAGCACTGGCTGCTCTTCAGAGGACCCGGGTTTGAGTTCCACCACCCACATGGTGGCTCACAACCATCTATGGCTCCAGTCTCAGGGGACCGTACACTCTTTTCTAGCCTCAAAGGGAACCAGGCATGTATCTGGTACATATACGGGCATGCAGACAAAACACCCTTACACACAAGACCAAACAAATAAATACAATTACAAAAAAATAGTTTCTTGTGTCTCACTTATCAGTAAGATGACTAATAACATACAGAATGATGTAACTGTTGTAAATTTGACAGTTAGTACCTGTAAGGTAACGTGTTCAGAGACTGAACTCTTTTATGGGTGTGTGACTGTATTCTTTGTCAGCTGATCCCTGTGTCCACAGATGGTCTGAGCATGACAGGAGAGAGCAGCTGCTCTGCCAGTTTGTTTGCATATATATTTTATTCTGGGGAGATCTGTTCACATACCTCCACTGTCAGGATTAGTAGATTCATCGTAGACCTGCCACTCAGCTATTGGAAACCCTTCCAATTTATAGGACAAAGTCTCCGGGGTGAGCAGGTGGCAGCAGTGTTTCTGTTCGGTTAGAGAGACTCAGTTCCCAGAGTCTCCTGTCAGTTATTTTTAATTGTCTACTTGCTGCCTTCCTTGGCACCTGGAGACACAGCCCCTCCTTCCTGCTTAGGCAGAGTGGCACCTGAGCATGACAGGAGAGGGCAGCTACCCTGCCGTCTCCAAGTCCTGGAGATATTTGAGGAGGTTTACGGGCATTTGAAGAGCTGGCTGGAAGTTCCTCAGCCTACTCTCTCTGACCCTTGGGAAACCTCACATGTCCTAAGCTAATGACTACCCTGGTTTGTAAATCACCAACTTCAAGAACCTTCTACAACCCAGCAACTGCTCACCCCAGCTCCATTCTTTCTCTGTCCCTGAAGTCTGTGTCCTCAAAGACTTGAGCGGTGTAGGTGAGCAGGACCTACCTTCTCACTTCAGACTTCACCTATCCCTCTGTGCCCACTGCCTCCCCTCCCCTGTTGGGACTCTTGCTAAGGGTAGCCCATCACCTCTGCCAGGAAGCCTGCCTGACCATGCCCTGGTGGGGAGGGGTTAGGTGGTCTTCGCCCATGCCTGGCTTCAGAGCCTCCACCATCATGATTGTACTTCTCCTACTTGTCTCCTCCACCAGACTGCAAGCCAGAGGATTCCTTGAGGGCAGGGCTGGTCTTGTTACCCTCTAACCTTTTTGGCCTCTGGCAAGGGCTTAGTCTAGAGCAGAAACTCAAACCTCAAATTGTGTGGAATAAGGGTTCTGACCAGTGGCCTCAGGCTTTCCCAGTTCCTCTCCATCCTCTGCCCCCTACCACAGGTGCTCCTGTCCTTCCGGCTTTGAAGGGCCGACCTGTGGAGTGAACACAGATGACTGTGTGAAGCATGCCTGTGTCAACGGGGGTGTCTGTGTAGATGGCATGGGGAATTACACGTGTCGGTGCCCCCTGCAGTATACAGGTAAGGATTTTGGGGTTCAAGGCATCCCCAATCCTTCAGGCATGCCAGTGTCTGCATGGGCTCCATGGAGCTTGGCATCTCCTGCCTCTTGCTCCTTCTTCCTCTAGGAAGGGCCTGTGAGCAGCTGGTGGACTTCTGCTCCCCGGATCTGAACCCGTGTCAGCATGAGGCCCAATGTGTTGGCACTCCGGATGGGCCCAGGTCAGTTTGCCCATTGCCAGGGACCCCAGTCTAGTCTTGGCCTCCTCTTGTCCTTCCTACCCCTCATCTGTTGGTGGATGTGGTCCTGGCATTCTGGATTCCTGACAGCCATCAGAGGGTGGCTGTTGGCACAGCTCTGGTCATGCAGTCCTGGGATTGAGACCTGATACAGCTTGGCCCTGAGCAGACGATGGCTAGACGGAGCTTATTTTTCTCATTGTGAACTGGGTGCAGCTGTAGCATCCTCTCGAGGTACTGGTAAAGATAAATGAGAAGGTGCTTCATTGGAAGGTACTTAGCACTGAGCTTGACAGCCATGTCCCGCCCACAGTCAGCCATGTCCCGCCCACAGCCAGCCATGCCCTGCCCACAGCCAGCCATGTCCCGCCCACAGCCAGCCATGCCTGGTCCACAACCTCTCACCCCAACCACAAAATTCACAAAGCTCACAAAACTAGAGAGCCCTTCCAGAACAAAGCCTTACCTGAAAGAAAGGCTGATAGGAGACTGCTCACACTCACCAGTCTTCAAAGGGTGGATACAGGTAGAGTGTGGACTTGTTTACTAGGCTGTCTCAACTTCCATATGTAGACTATGCCTACTTGTGGCCACAAAGCTCCGAATCCGTCCAGATCCAGAGCAAGGCACCATTGAATTAACTGGATTATGTAGAAGTACTTGTCACATAGAAGCCGCTGCATGAAGGTCAGGTGGGCTTTTGAAAATGCCACTCCTTAAATACAATTTCATTCCTAGAACAGGCCTCCTCCCACTTGTGAAAGTCAGCAAAGGGTTGTCAGGGTAAGGCTTCCTAAGCTAGGATTGGGGCTAAGGCCATGGGTAGAGACCGGAAAGAAGCCTGCTGTGTAGCCAGTAGTGTCAGCGGACTGTTGGGGCCCAGCTACACATGGGCACTAGACTGCAGCAAGGCCTCTGTGAAAACGGGAAAGGTAAAGTACACCTTAGTAAGTCACAGGGATAGGAGTGGGGGTGGCAAGACTAAGCAGGGAGGGGTGGGACGCTGGCCGCAAGAGGCCATCCTCTGAGGTGAGGACGCTTAGACAGCAAGATGAAGCAGGCTTATAACGGGCTAGTATGGAATTGCTGTGCCATCCCTCATCCTCAGGAGATGGGCTGAACGTTCAGCCCTGGGTCCCACTGGAGCCCACCAGGCTGTGTGATACCTATGCTCGCAATTCCCTGTGCCTGTGGAAGGATGGAAAAGAGGGATACCCAGCTGTGCCTGGTGTTGGACCCCACGAGTATTTGGTAGGAGGACCCTGAATAAGACAGTGAACGGGAGTCTTTTTTTTTTTTTTTCTTTCCGGGCTGTGAGACAAACTCATAGCAAAGGCTGGACTCGAACTCGGGAAAGACAGCCGCCTCGGACTCCCGAGCACTGCGCCATCGCTATAGGCTTGATGACCACAGCATTCTTTACATGTTGAAACTCAGGACCCGTCTGTGGGTGGTGATCAAGATTAACATTAAAAGGGAAAACAGAGGGGCTGGAGAGATGGCTCAGCGGTTAAGAGCACTGACTGCTCTTCCAGAGATCCTGAGTTCAATTCCCAGCAACCACACGGTGGCTTGCAACCATCTGTAATGGTATCTGATGCCGTCTTCTGGTGTGTTTGAAGAGAGCAACACTGTACTCACATACATAAAATAAATAAATAAATCTTTAGAAAGAGAGAGATTGAGAGAACAGAAAATATCAAAGAACACTGTGCTGTTTTATGTGGTTGGGACAAACACTGTAATATGAAACTTAGTTCTGTATATGTGTATATATATTGGCGTGGGGGATATTTCTTCCAGCCTAAAAAACACTGGGTTTGGAATGAGAACTCCAGGTAAGAGCACAGTCTGCTTACCTGGGGGTTGGAGTTGGTAAGGGCTAGAGTGTTTCCTGGAAACTTCCTGGGAAAGGGAAGGAATTGGCCTTTCTGAGCCACTCAGGGGGAGAGCAAAGGTGTTCTAGAATGAACAAGAGTAAAGGCAGAGTTGTTCCCTGATGGGATTGGCTTGGTGTGAAGAGAGCAGACAATGTTCTAGGGGTGGGAAGGGGTGGAGGATGTGTGCTTTATAGTCAGCCAGAGGTTAGCCTCAATGTGTGCTTTATAGTCAGCCAGAGGGTTAGCCTTGAGGCTCAGTGAAAGCCTGGAAGTTTGAGGCTGGTCTGGGTCAAGGTCTTCTCTGAGGGTGGATCTTGCTGAACGGTGGGAATCTGGGCCCAGCAGAGTTGTAGAGGCTGAACATAGAGGAACAGCCAGATCTGTGACGTGAGGCTGTGTGCTGTGGGTGGGTCCTAGGAGACAATGGAGCAGGGCAAGTCAAGAACAGGCCAGAGGCTGACCTCAGATGTGTAGCTGGAAGTGACGGTGGACATCCAAGTTCTTGCTGCCAAGCGTTCCTCTCCCAGCCCCGGTTCCCCCACATCCATACAGCTCTCTGCTCATGGTAGAAAAGACGGCAGAGGTTCTCTGTCAAATGTACAGGCTGCATGGCCCTGGCCACTGAGTTCTAGGATGAACGTCGGCTGATCCTCCCTTGTCCACCATAGGTGTGAGTGTGTGCCAGGTTACACGGGTGACAACTGCAGCGAAAATCAGGATGACTGCAAGAACCACCAGTGTCAGAACGGGGCCCAGTGTGTGGATGAAATCAACAGCTACGCCTGCCTCTGCGCTGAGGGCTACAGGTGAGCCCCTCTGGCCTCACCGTGAGCAACTCCCTGCCTTGGGTGGGACTGGCAAGGGTCCCTCTAGGGCTTGAATGAGTGACAGTCCCATTCTGGGAGCTGAGTGCTGGAGTTATAGGTGTGAGTCAACCAGGCTCAGCTACACAAACATGGGAGTTAAACAACCACTTAGAACCAGGGCTCCAAACCTGCTTGTTGAAGGGCCGGGAGGAAGGAGTGTGTCCCCGCACTGTCTGTTAAAAAGTCTCTTACCTCCTCCCCGGCTCATGTAGTTGTCTTGGCTTTCTTGTGAAAATTCTATGGATTCCTTGTCAGTGTAAGGATCCTGTATGGCCATCAGTTTGCCAGCAGCATCCAATCTTTATTACTGTAATCTCATGATGAGTTTTAAAATTGGAAGATATAAGCTCTCCTGGGTTGTCGTGTTTCAAGGTTGTTTAGGCTATTCTGGGTTCATTGAATTTATATGAATTTTGGGGTTAGCTAGTCAATTTTTGAATAAAAGAAATAATTTGGGATCTTGGTGGGAGTGCTTTTGACTCTACAGAGCAGTTCAAGAAGCAGTGGCATTTTAACAAAGTAGTACTGAATTTCCTCATCTCTCCAGCCTTGACCCTGAACTGCCGTTCTGCATATGCAGACTACCATAGCTTCTTTCATCTCTTTGTGTGTGTAGTCTTTAAAGTACATGTTTCACACTTATTTTGAAACTTTTTTTATTATTATTTTATGTGTATGCATGTTTTGCCTGAAAATATGTCTATACACCAAGTATGTGCTCTCAGAGGCCAGAGAGGTGTCAGATCCCCTGGAACTGGAGTTAACAGGCGATTGTGAGCCGCCGTGTGTGTGCTGAGAATCCAGCCTGGGTCCTCTGGAAGAGCATCCAGTGCCATTAAACCACTGAGCCATGTCTCTAGCTCCTCACATTTAATTATTTCCTAATTTTAATTCTTTTAAATAATATTGTTGATAGAATTGTTTTTTTAAGAAGTTTTTTTTTTACTTTGCTTACGTGTACAAATGTTTACCTGCATATATGTGTGCATCACATGCATGCAGTGGCCACAGAGGTCAGAAGTGGGCATCAGATCCCCTGGAACTGTAGGTGTAAGTGGTTGTGAGCAACCATGTGGGTGCTGGGAATTGAACTCAGTCCTCTTTGATAGCAACATGTGCCTTTAACCACTGAGCCATTTCTTCAGTCCTCCATCATTTCATTTGCTGTGTAGGCATCAATTTTGAATCTTGCTTAATTCTTTAATTCCAAGAGTGTTTCAGTCGGTTTTTAAGGATTCTTTTTTTTCCTACGGGATAACATTTTTTTCTATAGGATAATGTGTAAATAGAGTACTTTTCTTCTTCTGTTTTAATCTAGATGCATATTTTCTCCCTTTCTATCCTAACTGCTCTGGACAGACCCTCCAGGGTACTGCTATGTGAAGCTTGTGAGAGCAGATATATTCTTGGCTTCCTTCTGATTATATAGGGCAACACCCAACCTTGGCCATTAAGAGTGATGTTGGTTGTGTGTGTTTCTGGCTGTTCTTCGTTAAGCTGACAGACTTCCCTTCTATTTCTAATTCATTGAAGTTTGATCTTTAGCATGTTACTACAATGTTGTACATTGGTCGGCTTCAGATGTTAAATCAACTTTGCACTCCAGAGGTAAAACTTAAATGGTCACGGTATATAGTAATGCTTATTCTCCATTTGATTGGCTGCTAGTTTGAGGACATTTTGCCTATGTTCCTAAGAGCTTTTGGCCTATTTTTTTTCTTGTAGTGTCCTTTGTCTAACTTAGGTGCCAGGGTCTCAGAATGAGGAAGTGTTTCTTTATTGTCTACTTCTTAGAAGAGTTTGTGGGGAAAAAAATGAGTATTATTTTTTAAATGTTTGATAGAATTCATTAGTGAAACTCTTTGGCCTGGGCAACTTTCTGGTCACTAGTTCAATGTCCTTACTTGTCTGTTAGCACAGATGTTTTACTTATATTTATATTCTTGAGTCAGTGAGTCGACTTCATCTATAAGCTGACACACAGTTGTTCCTTCTAACTGTCCCCTGCCTCTTGTGTTGGACATTGTTAGAGCCCATGGTCTTGTGTGCACTAAACAAATGCTCTATCTTCCAGCCACGCCCCCAGTTAATTGTTACTATTTCTGTCAATTCAGGATCTCACCACCACTGCTGTTTAAGTTAGAGGGTTTTTTTTTTTTTGTTTTTTGGGTTTTTTTGTCTACATTGTAAAAGCTGCCTTGAAGAGTTGTTGGCATGAAGAGGGAGTGTATCTTCAGTTTCAATGTGCATGTCAATCATCTAAGGTCTTGTTAAAAAGTGGCCGAGGCGGGACTTCCTTTTCTGGGAAGTGCATGGGTGGTACCGCAGCTGCTACATCAGGGTGTCCTGCTGGACACAGCTCCATTGGACAGCAACATTCACAGAAGTCATCTTCTGTCACTTTAATGGCCCATTTTTCCTGGGGTGGTTAGTGAATTTCTGAGCCACACTGGGGGAGAGATTCCCTCTGCTTTATTTGGCTCTGCCCTCTCTGACCTGGGTCTTTTCCTTTCAGCGGCCAGCTCTGTGAGATACGCCTGCCCCCAGGAGCTCCTGTGAGGGGACAGAGTGTCAGAATGGAGCCAACTGTGTAGACCAGGGCAGTCGACCCGTATGCCAGTGTCTGCCAGGCTTCGGTGGCCCCGAATGTGAGAAACTGCTCAGTGTCAACTTTGTGGACCGCGACACTTACCTACAATTCACTGACCTGCAGAACTGGCCTCGGGCCAACATCACTCTTCAGGTGTGTGCCTCGGGACTTGCTTACTCACAGGCAGTCAGGATGCAGGGCACCCCTGTTCAAGTCAGAATGTCACCCCTGCCCACGGGAACCCCAAGGAACCTGTGTGAGTTGCTGTGGTCCTGGCATCAGGATGAGAGAGTCTGAAGAATGACTTGTAAAGGTTTCTCAGTCATCTCTGGGACAACTGCGGAGTGACAGGATCCAGAAAACCTGCCAGAGGCCTTGACCACAGGCTTTTACCATACCTTCTGCTCAGCTCTGGCCTCCAGTGCCACAGACAGGGTTGCTCCATGTGGCCAGAGGGAATTCTGAGCTTGTCTCTAACCAATAGTTTTGGGGTCCCTTAAATGCCCATTTTGTAACTTCGGTATTATCTCAGAACATCATGATGTTGAAGGGAAAAACTCAGGTTCTACTTCAACAAATGATGAAAATCTGACTGTTTTGCTGAATATGCCCCCAGAAGAAGAGGAAAGCAGATTTTACAGCATTTCATCCAGTAGACAGTATAAATTCTTGACCCCTCTGCCTCAAATTCCATTCTTGGCCACAAACACCCAATCATATCTCCTTCCCTTTGTTCCCTAGCTTTTCAGACAAGCTCAGTTCTCTTCTCTCACACTGTCCTCAGCAAGAGAGCAGGCAGCCTATCCACCCAGCAAAGCAAAGCTCTCCTGGCCCTAACCCCAGCCCTGGCCCCGGGCCCTGGCCCCAGTCACAGCTCAGGTTATTCTAACATCTTCAGAAGGAGTCATTGCCATCCATTAAGAGACCTTTCTTTGCCTGAACTCTAATTCAACATCTAATGGTCTCAGGGAAAGCTCTCTGACTGACCATGTTTTTGTTGTATACCTATTTGAATCTTGACCAATCACTGAGTCCAAAGAAATAAGCTTGTGTGCTTTGTCTAGCCTTGGTCTATGGGCCCACTCTATAGACCAGGGAATCGGGATATTTACCAGAAGAATACAGGGCACAGGAGCTAACTAGAAGGAAGCAACTGTCTTTCCTATAGCCACAGGGGACCTCCCTCCCAAATACCTGAATCTTCAACCAACCCCAGTCCCTGTTTCCCATGCAGATCCTTCCAGCATTGAATATTCTAGCAGGGAGACCCTTCCCATGCATGGCTCCTCTACGATCCCCTCCCTTTGTAGCCAGTTCCTTGAAGACCAGAGAGTGCTCCCACATCAAGGAGGTGGTTTTTATACACTGTGGTGGCCACACACTGTCTCTTTCCACTGGGCAACTGGTCTTTTGCCTGTTGTTGGGCAAATGCTCTCCAGGTCCAGCCAGCCTGTCTGCTTTGCTGCCTGGTGCTGATCAATCTGTAGTGAGTGACAAGGGAGCCTAGAGCTGCTGGCCTATGTCAGCCACCCTGAAGAAGGGGTCTCTGGGAGGCTGGTCAGACAGAGGAAGAGAGGGGAGGGCATGATTTTCATATGACATCACTCTTCCAACCATGAGTCCCCTCTGGTCGCTTACCTAACTGTGCTGCTTCTGTGAGGGGTGGCATGGAGAGACTGTGCCCTTGCTTACCAGGTCTCCACAGCAGAGGACAATGGGATCCTCCTCTACAATGGGGATAATGACCACATTGCAGTTGAGCTGTACCAGGGCCATGTCCGTGTTAGCTATGACCCAGGCAGCTACCCCAGCTCTGCTATCTACAGGTAAGAATTTCTCAGGCTGTCAGCCTTCCTCGTTTGGGCATTCCAAGATGGGGCTCCTGGACCAAGAGGTTGTTGGAACTACAGAAACTTGGCTGACTAAGGAAAAAGGCCACTTGGTTTCCCAAGTCCAGCCCACTTGGAGTTGAGGCTCCTTGGCATCATCTTTCCCCACCCTACCTCACCTCCGAGGCATCCCCTCACTGGAGAAGAAGCTCTCTCCAAATGTTTCAGCCTTCCCTGGGCCTCAGAAAAGGGCAGTAGGAAGCATCAGACCAAAGTCCACTTAGTCCCATAGGTTTTCTTCCTGAAGATTTGTCTCCTTGGGAAGCAGTGACTAGGTTGATGATGCTTCTGAGATGTGCTTAGCTAGGGGTCTTCCTGAGGCCTACTCTCTGGGGTTGGGGGTCCCCCTCTTCTATCTCCTTCCAGTGCTGAGACGATCAACGACGGGCAGTTCCACACTGTTGAGCTGGTCACCTTTGACCAGATGGTGAACCTCTCCATCGATGGTGGCAGTCCCATGACCATGGACAACTTTGGCAAGCACTACACACTCAACAGCGAAGCTCCCCTCTATGTGGGAGGTGAGGACTGCCGTACATCCCTCTTTAAGCCTCTCCACTGAGCTGCGGTGATAGTGTCCCCAGGCAGGGACTGCCTGTCCTTTGTGGTCAGAGGCTGACCAGGAGAGCTGGTGCTAGGGCCAGGGAGATGCTGAAGGATGAGGTGGGCCTACTGAATGGTTACGTTGGTAGATTCTGCTGCCTTGACTGGGGTCTAGCTGCATTCTGGCCAACACAGACTAACCAAGAAGGATGCTCAACAGGCCTGGGGTGGGGGATCAATCTTTCTAGCTGTCTTCCATACCACAGGTACCCTTCTTGGCTCTGGCTCAGAAGGAATTTCTTATGTCTGGGATCCATTTCTAGTCTTGGACCCTCAAGGGCCAGAAACACAGCAAGAGACTCAGCACAGAGTCCCTACAGATGCTGAAGGCCAGGAAACCCCTGTTCACTACCTGTGATCATTCTCACGTTGTCTCAGCCTGGGAAGTTCCAGGCCCCCTCTAGGATCCCAATTCTGTTCTTCTCAATTGAGTCTTTTCAGATGAGCTGCTGAGCATGTCGGGGGCAGGCAACCTCGGCTATGGAGCTGCTGCAAAGCCACTAGCACGAAAGTGGGTGGCAAAGTGCTTTGCCCAGAAGTTTTTTGTTTTGGTTGGGGTCTCCAGGAATGAAAACAGATGCCTCAGAGGAAAGGAAGGAATCCTGGGGGAGAGAGCCAGACACAGGGAAGAGGCATCCGAGAGTCTTGTGGCTCAACTGGCTATGCCTAACCTTATTCCCAGCTCTGGTTCCAGAGGAAGTAGACTTCTCATGTCTTCCTGGAAAGGAGTCTGGTACTCCAGGGTGGCAAAGGGTCTCTGCAGAGAGAGCTCAAAGGGCAAGAGGAGACACTGAAGAGCTGTCCAACAGTCATGGTCTAGTCCCAACTTAGCCTGCTGTTTCTTCCTCTCACCTCAGGGATGCCCGTGGACGTGAACTCAGCTGCCTTCCGCCTGTGGCAGATCCTTAACGGCACCAGCTTCCACGGCTGCATCCGGAACCTGTACATCAACAATGAACTGCAGGACTTCACCAAGACGCAGATGAAGCCAGGCGTGGTGCCAGGCTGTGAGCCCTGCCGCAAGCTCTACTGCCTACATGGCATTTGCCAGCCCAACGCCACCCCAGGGCCCGTGTGCCACTGTGAGGCTGGCTGGGGGGGCCTGCACTGTGACCAGCCAGTGGATGGCCCCTGCCATGGACACAAGTAAGCCTGAGATGGACCAAGAGAGCCGTCCCCTTCACCCATCTGTCCTTTTTCTGAAAGTCTTACTTATGGCAAGCACTACCTCACCAGGCATATCTTTAAATCTTTAAATTGGAGTGTGTGGCCTGAAATTAATTATTAATAATTAATTTTATTATAACAATTAATTATTATAAAAATTAAATAATTAATTATATTACTAATTAGTTGATTATTAATTACTAGTAATAATTGTTTATAATGAATGATGGTGACAGTGTATTTATTATTATTATTATTTTATCAACTAGAAAAGGACAAGCATAGAGTCACATTTTTGCCTCACTCCTTTAAATCTTGGGAACAGAATCAAGTGCAAGGCTAGAAGGGGTGGGACCTGCTCTGGCTGGCTCATGGGCTAGCCTCTCCTCACGGTTCCCTTCTCTGTCACTTCCAGGTGTGTCCATGGGAAATGCGTGCCCCTCGATGCTCTTGCCTACAGCTGCCAGTGCCAGGATGGGTACTCGGGGGCTCTGTGCAACCAAGTCGGGGCTGTGGCAGAGCCCTGTGGTGGCTTGCAGTGCCTGCATGGTCACTGCCAGGCCTCAGCCACCAAAGGGGCACACTGTGTGTGTAGCCCAGGCTTTTCAGGCGAGCGATGTGAGCAAGGTCAGGGAGCCCCCTCCTGACTGCCCTCTGCAGGGTCCCTCCCCACCATTCTGCCGTAGCAGCTTCATGATATCATCCTCGAACCCCAGCAAGCCTTCTCATCCTCATCCCCCTCCTCTCCCCTCTGGTACTTATGGGACCACCGGGCTTTTGGTGGCCCTGCCCTCTAGGAACAGAGCTTCACTTTTTTTCTATCTCCTGGGCCCAGCCTGCCTTGCAGTTTCCTTCTTGGCTGAGGTCTCTCTATTGAAGAGATCATCCAGGTATGCCCAGTAACAGCTCCTGGCCAGCTTGAGCATCTTGGCCTATCAGCATTGGACCTGAGTGTAGCAGGATGTCTGAAGATGAGGGATTTCTTCCCAGGCTTTCTCTGGGTCCCTTCACCAAGATGCTTTGGTTAGACTCCAGACTGCAGAGGTTAAGAAGAAGGAAGCTGGAGAAATTCAGCCTTGGGTACCATAGGGTCAGTGGGTCACCCTCTCCATAGAGGAATACTTCCACAATGCTATCGCCCCCAGGCCTCAGCTCTTGCACATCTGCACGGTGGGAAACACCTCATTTGGCAGCAATTCTGGCCTGGAGGACCTGGGCAGCTAGCTGCTTCCTCCTTCCCCAATCACACTGTGGTCCCGGGAGGAAGCTCAGCACAGGTGCATGCAGAGAGGGGGAGGACAGAGGGATGAGAGAGCCCTCCCAGAGGAGCCCTCCTAGGATGCTGTCTTGTCCCCCAGCCTGCTTCCCACGGTGTGCCCTGAGGCTGTGTCTTGGTGTTTGTCCCATCCAGAGTCCGAGTGCCGGGGGGACCCTGTCCGGGACTTTCACCGGGTCCAGAGGGGCTATGCCATCTGCCAGACCACGCGCCCACTGTCATGGGTGGAATGTCGGGGCGTGTGCCCGGGCCAGGGCTGCTGCCAGGGCCTGAGGCTGAAGCGGAGGAAGCTCACCTTCGAGTGCAGCGATGGGACCTCGTTTGCTGAGGAGGTGGAGAAGCCCACCAAGTGCGGCTGTGCCCGGTGCGCATAATGTGCAGGTGGCACACTAGCAGCTGGGCTGGGGCGGGCATCACCAGGATTGCGCCTGGGTCCTGGTGGTCACGGGGACACTGAGCTGCCTTTCCAGCGGACTGCACTGCCAGGGCAGAGGAGCAAGGCCTGGGCTGCCTTGCCCTCTCTCTAAGTGCCTTGCACAGCTAGGCGCTTAATAAATATTTGTTGAATGAATGTGTGTGTGAGGTCAGGCCACAAACTGTGGCAGGATGGTGGCACTCCTCTGCCAGCTACTTGGGACTGAAAGGGGAGCTAAACCCTGTCTCCACTTGTTTCTCCTTTGGCCTGTGACTCTGGCTGGCCTGAAACAGTTTATGTCCCAGGAGCCTTTGGCTCCTTTGAGGACAACCATATCCAGGAGGTGCTGGCCTGGCTTCTGCAGCCATGTTTACTGGCACCAGGCCACTCTCCAGGGTAAGACCTCTTGTCACGGAGAAGGGACTGCTCCTTCCTCAAGTCTTGTGGCCAATTGCCCCCACAGCCTGTGAAAGAAGCTGGGGTGGGGTGGGGTTTGCATAGGGCCAGGCCTCTAAATCTTGAAGTATAGGATGACAGTAGCTCTTATGAGAGGGTTCTTGCACTTGGGGTGGCAGGCCCCATCAAAGAGGGCAGAGGTTCTTAACTCCAGCTGAATAGACATCACTGGCCACCAAAGAGGCATTGGACCCAGGTTTCCCAGCCAAAAGCTGCTGGTACCTCTGGCAGAGGAGGGATGGGGTCTGAGGGGGAGCTGGGCAAGCCCAGGGCAGTCTCAGCTGAGGCCTGGTTTGGAGCATTATAGTGAGGCCATAGGATACAGAAGAGGCCAGATGATACAGATGCTGAGTCCTTGCATGTGACTCTGCTCATTTCAGGCCTTAGATCTGCAGCAGTGAAGCAGGAAGGTAGATAGGAACCACGTAGACACTGCCACTCTGGTCTCAGGAGGGGAGGCCTGAGGCTTTAGGAGATCTGTTTCCATTAACTTCATTAGCAGGTATTTATGTATCTAACCTGGAGTGGGTTCTGTGGGTGTGCAGCCCCGATATGAACTAATTGCTGAACATCGTGGAGTACCCAGGATGGCCCAGGCTATAGCAACTCACTCTGGGGATTTGCAGTGAAGGCTGTTTGAAGCCGGCAGAGACATGGATACCTGATACAAAGGCTTCTCTTCCATGTAGGGCGAAGTATAGAAAGATGAGGTTTGCATCTAATGGAGCCGCTGAAGGGAGAACTTTCTCACTCCTCCTGGAGAGGTTGTAGCCCTGGTCTGGGTGTGTGGACGAAGTGGGGGTATCTTTGTGGGCCATAGGTGTGAGCATGTCCCCTGCTCCACTGCTTCTAACTGGGAGTGTATGTACAGAGAGGGCTGGCCTTAGGCCTATCACTGCCTATGTGGACACCAAGAGGAGCCTCTGGTGCTGGTGAGGGCATACGCCTCCTGTGACTTGAGAACATGGCATCTCCTATCACAATGGCTCTCAGTCGCTGAGACTTTGGGATAGAAAGAGAGCCCAGCCCTGATCAACTGGTTAACTATCATGACTGGGTATATACTCTTTGTCAGGGCTAGGACTCCATTTTCTTATGGCCCTCAGCTAGGGCCACAGTGCACAGACCACAGCTCTCTAAGAGGACAGAGACCCAAACCTCTAAGGGCTTTAAACAACTCTGCACAGCATCTTTCTCTTACTCCAGGCTTCCAGGTCACTGTGGTACCCTGGCAAGCGGCTGCACCAGGCTGCAGAGGACAGAAAGGCTTAGACTTGTAGCAGGACGTTCCTTTCTAGAAGTGAAGGTGTTCTGGCCTCCTTAGATCTGTGCAAGTTTCCTTCCCCAGACGCCATCACTCCCTATTGGCCTAGAGAAGCTAATTCCTGGGCTTGAGAGGCATGGACTGGCAGGTGATGCCATCTTTCCCCAAGGTCTTGGGATGGAAAGTGAGAGGCTAATTCGATGGTTCCCAGAGAGCCATGAGCCTCAGGCTCAACTTTACCTTTGACTTAATCAGTACCTTGCAAGCCAAGGGCCTGGTCTATGGCTCCCATCACCTGCCTACACTCAGACTTGTAAGGTCAGGTAAGAGGGTGACTCTGAGACCAGCCCTTTGAAAATTCATCTCCACATTGTGTTCCCCTTTGGTAAAGATCTTCAGTTTGCTTTGTGGTCATCACTGGCTATTTCCATTAGACATGCACAGCAGAGACACAGCAGGGCAAGTCCTCAAGGAACTGGTACATGGGCACCACTGCTCAGGGCCCTGTGACAATGCTAAGAAATGGGAATGGCCATCTTTGTTTTCTCTTTGCCTGCTGTTAGCCTAACCATGAAAGTATCTCTTTATACAGAATACTTACAGATTCTAATATATATTTGTATTTCATTTTGTTATAGTATTTTTATATGTTAAAGTCAACCTCCAGTGTCCTGTTCTGATTTTCAGATGCTATGTGGTTGTGACCTTTTGTTTGGGGTTTCTGTAGTCTTGTTTGGGTCAACTCTTAGAAACTGGCTTCAAACAGTCCCCGAGGGAGCTGCACCTGTCCTTTCCCCTGGAAGTATTGTTTTAGAATATGTCAGTATTGTCTGCTGTCTTCCATGTGAACATGACATTGATTCATGGACTTTCTGCCTGCCTGGTCTCTTTCTTCATCAAAACGAGCTGCTGCTACCAGGACTACCACACTGGCCAAAGTCATCACAGCCAGGATGTCTGCTAACCCTGATGTGGCAAGGCTTGTTCATCCTGAAGGGAAGGGGTGTGTGACAAACTGGGGAGGCCTACTCTCATCTCCTACCAAGAGTTTAAGTGACACTAACGTTTTGAGTATTTGCCTACAGAGTCACTCACACATTTAATCAGACTCCAAGGGTCTTGGAGCATCCAGGCGACAGATTACAAAGCAGCATGGATTCTCAGATAATGAATCCTAGAAGGCCCCTGTACCCAGGCCAGTGAAGAAGGGGGAAACATACACCAGACCAGAACACTGCACATAGGAGATGAATAACAGGATCTATATTTCTAAGATTCCCCAAGCCCCATAGGTCACCAAAGGTAAAAGGATGTGACAAGCCCTCCATTGATGCCAGGGCCATGAACTGATCTCACATAAGGATGTAGTGACGTTACAAAGCCCCATTCTAAGAGCGCATGACCACCCTGAGAGGGGACAGGGATGGTAACTTTGGTGCCTTCACAATAGCTGGGGTTTGGAGAGAAAGGGCATGCATGCTACAGAGCAGGGTAGAGCAGGGTAGAGGGAGTGAAACCCAGCAGGGTCATAGGCTCAAGCGTCTGGGAAGGAGGTAAGCCAGTGGCCAGTGCTCCTTGGCCTAACACTTCTATGCCACTTCTAATTAAAGCAGTAAGTACCAACAGGGCAAATGGAAACTCTCACTGCTAGAGAAGGTGGTACCTAAAGAGCACTTTCCAGTCTATCTGTACCAGCTGTTTTTCACCATGACCTAAATTTGTTAGCTTCAAACAAAACACCACCACAAACCAAAAACAAAACTACAACAACACCCCACCACCACCACCAAACTAGAAACCCTAAATTTTGGAATGAAAAACTTGTAACTTTTAAACTATTTTTTAAAAATCCTGGGCTAAATAAACACATCTGTAGATTGGAAATTTACAAACCTGGGGCTGCTGGACAGTCACTGCCTATTCTGTGATACACAGCCATGAGGTGGACTGGCTCCATGGGTCTCATGGGTCAACCATGACTTTGAACAGACCCATTTCCAGCAGATCCAGAAGTCAGATCACAGAAGCAGCCCTGGCAAATGCAAAGGTTTGTTTTCTGTCACATTCTAGCTGGGGTCACAGGACTGGATAGCACTTGGCTGGGCTGGCTTGTTCCCTCCCCACAGGATGAACACTGACACCTTTTCTGTCCTGTCCAGTGAATCCCACAATGCTTCCATTACATTTTCTGTCCCTTGAAGTGAGGTATAACTTAGAGCATCACTAATCATTTAGGGTAGTGCTCAGCCCCATGGCTGACCCAGTCTGCTCTCAGCCACACACTAGTGGGCCAGGAGGCTGTGCTGTATTGTCCCCTCCCCCTCTCCAGTGACTACGCAAACACACTTTAATATCAAAGAACTTTAATATGCTGCAATAAAATAAGCGCCTTGAGAAAGCTCACAGAACAGATGTCAATGTTAGAGAAATCCCTCCCCCACACTCTCTTGTTCCACACCCCATTCCCTCAAAACCAAACTAGAAAATCCTTCCAAGCCTGGACTTCGGTGTGGGTCCCCTTTATCAAGAACAAAAACACAGTTATCTATGTAGTCCAACAGGAAAAGCAAAACACAGAAGCCAGAAAGTCTACGAGATTTCAATATTTAAGAGACTTGGTACATACTCAAAGTTAAAATAACTCCAACTTTTATAGCTATACATACTGTTTTAAAGCAACTTAATATATTTTTAAATTTCATATATACACTCTCAAAGGTTCTTCAGGTGAGGTATGTAAACATTGTCTAATGAAAAATTTTCAATGTTTCAAACCAACAAATTCACAGCATACATTGAATTTTCATCCATTAAAGACACAGTATTTTCCTACACTCACTAACAGTGGAATCCAGGCCCAAGTGAAACGTGCTGTCCTGCCAGGTGGCCACTTGCAGATTCTTCTCACTTCACTAGTTTGAAAGGTGCTGGGGTCAGGGAGGGCTAGACCCTCCAGAGGCCCCACCTTGGGCATCTGGAGCACTGGCTACGACTCACAAGACAGCAAAAAGGAGCACATCCAAACACCTACAAGATTGACCTCGGCAACACCACCAGGAGGGACTGGTACAAACTTAAGGAACGGTGGAGACTCAGCTCCCTGAATCTGGAGCCGGATCCGTAGCCCCTGCTCCAAACTCGTTCTGAAGGGTTGTGGCCAAACAGAAGCACAATCCAATGCACACCTGAGCTTCAGTTAAATGGCATGGGCCTCCTAGGACAGCCCCCAGGCCCCTCGAAGGCAACGACACAAGCCTAAATTAGGGCACTGGGCTGTGCTTTTCATACAGGGTGGGGATGAACTTCTTAATATCATAATGCATATGGGAAAATAATGCCATGAGATCACAGAGATGACCAGCACACACAGGCACTGGCCTAGGACCTCGGAGGAGCTCAATTTTGAAAACCACTTGTTCCCTGAGGGTAAACAGCAGGCTTACATCGAGATTAAGCAAGGTTAATGTGGAGGATTTTCATTACAAAATATCAAAGGCTTAGGAAACCTCTGGCCAGAATTTCTATTTCAACCCCATATCATCTACAAAACCCTCCCCCCACCCTCTCACTGTAAGTAGTCACCTCCCCAACAACACAACACAGGGCAAGTTCTCTCCTCTGCACGCTTTTGGGCTCAGCAGTGGAAAGTTTACCTTAATGCACCCACTTCAATCTAAAAAACACTAGTGAAAAATTCCAAACACCATCAGAAATACAAAAAATGACATATTCCAAAAGCCTAAAAACTACTTCACTTCTAACAGTGGGTACCTGGGTGTGCGGTATTCCTGTCCCTTAAGCTCAGGACGGCCACAGGAAAGGCTGCTCAACAGAGTTGGGCACATTAAGAACCTAGCCAGACTCTAGGGACCATGGACATCTCGAGCCTAGGCATAGAGGCAGAAGGCAGGACATAGGCTGGCTTCCAAAGGTGAATCAGACAGAGCAGGGGAAGGAGCGAATATAGCAGGCCACATATGTTTCTCTGGTAAAAATTCCTTACATTTATTCTACGGCCAATTGAGCTTTGCCCCATCTGTTCTGGAACATAAAATTCCTGGGAAGTCACTAACCTTTGATTGGCATGTCTACTTGTGATGTGTCTGGTGCTGGGAGAGTTCCCACACACTGCTATAGTTTTGTGACATGGGAGCATGCAGAAGAAACAGAAGCATCAATTCAAGTAAAGCAGCCTCTTAGGAAAGGTAAGAGGCATCACAAGAGCTGTCCCCCAACCCGATCCTCTGAGACAACAGGACTGGTCAGCAGCTGGGGTCATATTGCTATGGGAACACATCAGAAAGAACACCTGGAAATCTGCGCTGCAGACCCAAGCACTGACCTGTACTGTACACCTGTATATATATATATAATATATAGAACACAACCAGGGGAGGAGAGGGGCCGTTAAAGCTTGGATTGGATGCTCCATTATAGATCGAATGCCCCAAACAGCTCTCAACCTAACTGGTTTTGTTTCTTTCTCCATGAGTGAACTGTGTTATGAAAGAAGTCCACTACTCAAAATATAATCTACAATACAATGCAAACCAACATCACTCAGAACGTGAGTTTGTATACAGAACATGTAATA
This sequence comes from Mastomys natalensis, assembly GCA_021653895.1. Taxonomy (NCBI): domain Eukaryota; kingdom Metazoa; phylum Chordata; class Mammalia; order Rodentia; family Muridae; genus Mastomys; species Mastomys natalensis. The sequence continues at coordinate 1,458,213 of JAJTUV010000072.1, read as the reverse complement.
AATATTTTTTAGAAAACTATTTACAGCATTACATCTTGTGAACATTTAGATGAGAACAGAATCTACTTTCTGCAAAGGTTAAAAAGTTTTGACTGTCTAGTTCAGTGCTAAATTCCCTGGCATCTAGTTACCCATTCACATTTCATCTCAGAATCAGATTTACGTACAAACAACATCTTAGAAAACATTCTCCAGCATTGCCATTGACGTGCTTTCCTTGTCCGGAAAAGACAAAGGGAGGCCATAAGGAAATATGCAAACTACAGTTCAAGTCGATGACAGTAATCCCTACATACCTGGTCTCCAAGTACCCTAGAGTCCTGGAGCTGCAGGCCAACCCAGCCATCCCAGCAGAGTGACACAGTGACAGATGGGGGCCCAAGGATGAAGCAAAGGGGGAAAGGGCCATGCATGACCACAGAGCATTGGTTCTATGACATCGAGGGTGCTCTGGATTGCAGACCAGGACTCCTGAGAAGCAAAGCTGAATGCATTTTGAACCATGGGTTACAGATGGGTGGGAGGGGCCACATCTGCACAGATGCTTGATGAGAAAGGGATAGGGGGAAAGCCAAGGTGTTTCCAAGGTGTATCTCTTCTGGGTGTGTCAAAGGGTGACTCTCATAAATCCTGAGAGCCAGGTGAGCTCATACTGGCAACCGTCATGGTTTCTCCTCATTGCATAGGCATAGGGCTGCTTGCCACAGGACTACAACCAAGGTCACTTCCATGGAAGTGAACGGCTGGATATATCAACGGTGCATAGGTGCATAGGTGAGTGGCTATGGGGAACACTGGGATCCTGGGCTGAGCCAAGCCACACCCCTTCAAGCTCCACTTTGGTCTGGGATGGACCGTTTGGAGCAGCATTAAGATTTCCAATCCATGTTGTGTCTACCCAAGAGTTTTAAGGTTACAGCTGCATGCCTTTACTGTGGTGTTTAGGTGTTTGATAGCTGAGCATGGGAGCTGGGGGAAGAGATGGCAAGAACAGTTTTTGGAAAGCCCTTTTGACAGTTAACTACTTTTGTTAAAATAAATACTTTGTATAGAAGCATTTGAACAGGAAAATACCACTATTTACACAGTAAAATAAACTCCACAGTGGTGTGTATAAATATGTACTCTATATATTTGAAACCAATCACTAATACAGTCTCCTAGAACTACTAAGAAGGCAGAAGCCACAAGTGAAATCAATTACCCTAAGATACAGTGGCTCTAGCAGTAATCCCTACCTGTAGTATAAATATACAAAATTATGCAAATCTTATTTGTGTAGTATCTTTACCACAAATGCTTTCAAGCACAACATACAGCTCTAACTACAACACAACCCGAGATGTACATCATGGTACCAACTGGAGTGGGAGGTGAGCACTGAATGGCATTCAGACCCAGTCCACCAAACACTGTGAGAATCTAGAAATGAAGAGAGAAATTCTCATATGATATGTTCAGAGAAGCACTTTGCAGGGGTGGGGGGTGTCCCAGAGAAGATGCCACCTGGAAGGGGGCCAGTGGCTAGGCAGGAGGGGAGAAGAAAGGCAATGTACCAAGAATGGCTCCCCAGATGAGGAGCTGCTTCAGGCCTGAACAAGCCTGGCCTTCCCTGGCAGGCAAGAGGGTCCTGGACTTGCTGGGCCTAAAGCTGCTGGTGCATGGACAACATGTAAAAAAAAAGCATGGCCTGGACTCAGGGTTCAAACACACAAAGATCAGTCATTTTTGTCCACAGATGCTGACCAAATCTTAGAACTGTAAATCTGCACACATCGCATGTATAGGAGAGAACGGAGGGCTATCAGCGTGAAACACTACCAGTTCCTATGCTTTGAGAGAGGCACTGCTGGAGGCTGCTCGTTCACCGGAGATCAGCTTGTGTCTGTCAAACACTGCTGGTGGAATGTCTCTGTCATTCAAGTTCCTGGTGATGCATAAGAACGATGATTGATTGCATTCTTAGGTTACAAAACTACACTTTAAACTATACCCTAGCTGATATGGTATACTCACAACTCATTAGCAAGTATCTAATGAACAAAGACATCTTTTTCTTCCTTACAAGCACTATCAGGAATGATGTCCAATGGCTACTGTGTGCTGAGACAGACATGCAAGATGCCACAAACCCATAAGGACTGTTGCAATGCTGGCCTAGGTGGGGAAAAAAAAAAAAAAAAACAACCCAGCATTCCTAACTGCCCACACAATTTCATAATGGTTTTTACAAAGATCAGTACACTGACTTAAAAGGTGAGGCAGTAAGTATTCTAGGCAGTTTGGATCATTGTCTGTTAGTGGTTCTGTTACTTCCGCTTATCCAGTTCAAATAGTGAAAGGCCACTCGTCCAACCTCTGGTGTATTCTTGTACCATGTGCACTGGGTCGCTGCTTCAGGCAGGTGGTTTACGCTTTCAGGTGGCTTAAACTGCACCCCTATTAGACAGGGCGGGCCTATTGGGTGTGAAAGCTTCAGGGTCTCCTTGTCACATGCCTGTGCAGTTGCCAATCTGCAAGTTAGGTGATGAGCTGTGGCCAACACACTGAAAGTCTGGGAAAGGACAACTGGGTGGGGAGAAGGTAATGCCAGGAACTAAGCTGCCACTGGTTCAAACCCAAGGACAAAAGCATGACTGAGGCCAGCCTGTGCACACTGTCCCTTTGGTGGTCCCTTGGGTGCAGAACAATGGGGTGCTAGAAGGTGACAAGCCCTGTAGTTCATCCTTCGTACATGACTGGAGTCTTCAGAATTTTCAAGAGTTGAAAATTATTTTTGAAAGTGGTGTCAAAAGGCTAGTTCCCCAGTTCTGCTGTGTTTAAGTTTTTTTAAAAAAAAATCTTCTCCTTGAAATGGATTTGGGAGCGGACGTAGGTAAAAGTACCTGCTTTGTGAATACGAGGACTGCTTTGGATATAGACACTTCATATTTCAGGCATTCCAACATTCCAGCGGATAACCAGCCATTAGAAGATATAGAACAGTAGGCAAGATTTTGGGCAGGGGACAGCTCAGTGGTAGAATGTCTCCCTCACTTACATCAGGCCCAGAGTTCAATCTTGAGCACTGTCCACTAATTAGGGCACAAGGTCCCCATTTTAAAATTTTTGACATGACACTCAACCTCATTCTGGAATGCAGAACAGAAACTTACATTTGAGTTTGGGGTTGGAAAGGACTCACAGCCTGGAAGCTGACATACTCTGATATACAGATATAATCTCTAACTCCCTAGTCATACTCAGGTGAAACATTTTTTTCTTTCTTTTCTATAGCAGTTCAAAAACTACTATTTTGTTAGCTTGCCTCTAATAAAATTACTTTGAAAGTATGTGATTGAACTGATCAATGGTAACACTTTATAAACAGTGCTTTGGTTATCATGAGGCTTGTTTCCATGCTGTGTGACTTCCCCATAACTAAATGCCCACTAGAAGTAACCCCAGCTAGTCTCATCAGAGACAGTCTTGGCTTATTTTAGTAAACGAGTAAAGCCAGAGGCAGTTCTACAATTATAAACTACGGGAGCAGGACAGGGGCCAGGCCACAGAATTTTAGAAATCCAAAGACATCTTGCTTAGGGGTTCTGGTCTACAGGCTGTGGTGCCCTCATGGTGGGCCTGGGGTGAAGGATTTAAAAGGAGATGCACTTCTTGTTCAGAGCTTACTTGGGAGCAGTCTCAATGACATGCCTCTTACAGCAAGAGCACACAACATGTGCATTGGACAGCACTGAGATGGAAGCGGGGAAACAGAAGAGGAATGGAGATTTATCCCTAAAAGTGGTTATTTTCTCAAGCAGGAGTCATTTCAAAGATGTAAATTTAGTTATTTCAGGCTTTGTGGGCTCCATGGCCACTTCTCCAGGTATTTAGTCTACTTCATGGACAATCAGTAAGCAAAAAGGCATGGTATGTGCCAACAAAACTTAATTTATACCAGGAGTAGCCAGCCCAGTTTGCATGTCTGTGACTGCTCGTTTAAGCTAAGAGGAGGCCTGAGCTGGCTGATCTGAAGCCACAGGGATGGAGGTGGCTCCTTGGCCACTGGGCAGCTTCTTGGATTGTTCAGTCTGTTTCTGGTATTGTGACAAGCACAGACTTGCCGATGGCAACACCGTGGCATCTCTGGTTTGCATCATGCAGCAAGTTGTCACTTCCTATGGGACTCTTAGGTCACTAATCAATGAGTGACCCTCACTACAGAGGCTGTCACAAGGCTGGAAACAGGGCAAATGTTGGTTCACAGCATCTGTCTTGCAGTGATACTTGATGACTTAGGTGCATGGTGGGAAGTTCACCTGTGCTGGGTCCTTGGGGAAAGGGATGAATAACTCTTCTCTCTAAGCCATTGCAGAAAGATGAGGCACAAACCCCAGAGTTCAACTGTGGTTTAGAGAGGACAGTGGAAAATCTTCAATTTAAGAACCCCACCCAACAAAAACCAAGACCAGCAAGATCCAGGGAATCCCAGTGACTAGCAACTGTGGATCAATAGACTCAGGTAACATTCCTATGCAGGAAGTTCCCAGAACAGAGAAAGGTTTGGGGCCTTCCGAATGCACTGACAGATTTGAACATATCTGAGGAAGTGTCAGAATAAAACTCCGAACCCCCATCAAAAGAGCAGGCCCATCCCAGGGAACCCAGTAAGAAAGAAAATGAATCTCCCAAAGAAGGCTGTGCTCTAGGGAAGCTATACAGAGCTTCTCTGATAGTTTCTGGGCATCTTCCAGCTTCTGAACAGAAGGACCCGGTTCTCTGGGATCAACTCCAGCTCCAGCCTTATGACAGCCACTTTACTGAGTGTAGGGAGGGCCAGAAGCAGAATGCCCTTCAGACTTAGCATCAACACTGTGGGGCAGAGTGCACTGCAAATGGTGGCAAGTCATATTTGAAATGGCTACAGGAAGGGAGGAAAACAGAGAGACTGGAGTCAAGGCCAAACCTGGAGATTCGGAGGGGATAATATCCCAGCATGCTCTGGGTGTAGAAAAGGCCTAGAGCTACCGTCATTTTGTTTTTGTTTCCTTTCTTCTATTAACAAAATTAATCAGCAAAAATGAGATTACTTAACTTGAATGTGCTAAGTTTGTAAACTGTATAAATATAAATATAAATAAATGCAGCTACTATTATAAAGTGTAAGCTGATTTTCAAGATGCTTATATCATCGTTAGGTGGTTATATAACAACACTTCCACACAGCTTCTTCAAATGCAGCCTATCTCAAAGTGAACTTTTAAAACTGAAAACACCATCAGGAAAGTAAGGGAATGAATTAAAAACTCGGAACTGAATGCGTCCCACCAACTTAGCACTCACTCCTTCCCCCCCAGACCCAGCCCAAGCACCTTACAGGGACTCTCCAGGCAGCCAAGGGCACTTCATGTCTACACGTATCAGCACACCTGACATTAGTAAGCCTCGGCTGTGTAAGTCACTACAACAACAATATCCAGTGACAACTACAGCAAAAGTTCTTTTAAGCCTTAAAACCATCTTTTAAGATTCAATGAACCTATTCAAAACATGTCAATGCTCCTGTGCAACCCAATGCTGAGCGAGCTGGCAGCACACGCAGCAGTCTCATTACGATAGGTAGCTTGTGAATGGTCAAGGTCAAAGATAATAACAACAACAATAACAATAATATAAAAAACGGGGGATGGGGAAAGGGAGGGAGAGGAGGAGGCTCATGGGACACAGAGGTGACATTAAGAAAACAAACAAACTGATGACTTTCATTATCTGTGAAATCCAACATCATTCTCCACTTCTCGTGGATCAAATGCTCCAGTCTTATAACAATTACCAGAAGTTTCCATTATCTGCAGCAAACCTTTAACAATAGCAAAATAGGTAGAAGGCCTGTTTTATCATGATTTGCATATAAAAGAAGCCCATCTGGGTTGATCTAAAAAGTCTAAAACAATCTAAATAGAAACTTTTAATAAGAAGAACAGGGCAGCAGCTGTCCCACACCAGCCTATTTTGGTGACAGAACACATCAAAATTGACTGAGGCTTTAGCACCCCAGGGTTTGCTGACTGGCCCAATGGAAATGTCGAGTACACACTGTATGGAGCAATGCTGTAGGCACCAAGTAATGCCAATGGGGCCGTGTCAGGCTCCACCAAGGAAAGGCAAACATCACTTTCAATTATTGCGGTTCTCATTTCTGAGCCATGGGACAGAATGACATGGTAGGGGGAGGGGTGGACTCTGCAAGTGTTTAGCCATGAAAATGGAACTATCAATTTGAATAGACACCTACTCCAGGCAAAGACACTGACTGACTTCGGAGAGTCCCACTGAACTTCACTCATCTGTGTGTGGGGTGTGGCTCCACTAGGACTCTGGGCAGTTTCTTTCGGTTGCCAGTGTGCCTGGTTTCAAGGCCACTGTTCACACCTCGCCCAAGCCTGATGTGGAAGTCTGATTAGAAATGCACATGGAGACTCTGCAAACATTCTGGCCACTGCTAACTACTCAGCTCACAGATACACTTCGTGGAGAAGGAAAAACTTTACTATGAAACTAGTACCAGAAGACACTTGTGGGGAACGACCAAGTGCACGTACGATGCACGTGCACACGGCTAAGCTTTCCCACTGCCAGAAAGAACATCTCAACTTCCAGTGAGCAGGGATACGTTGTGTAAGCAAGAAAACAGGAGTCACTCATCCTAAGAGTCATACTACCTGCATGTTAGTAGTAACATAGTTTGGGACAACCAAACCAAACCAAACCAAAAAAACCAACAACAAAAGAGACTGTAGCACATCTTTGACCCATGGGCACACAAATTTGAGAACATGATCTGAAATGATTTAAAAAAATAAAAAGATGAAGGGGTGATCAACAATATGAGTTTTGGAAGAAAAGTAACAGAAATATTATAATAATTATAAATCCCTGCTTTCTCCACATATCATAGAAACGATTTGGTTCAGCTTTCAAATATCAATCAAATAAAAACCAAACAAGACAGAGAGGGAGTTGTGCTGCGGTCTGCACCTGTCTGGGGTGCACAGGCAGCTGCTGATGGCTCCTCGCTCGCTAGCTTGCTCACTCGTCCAAGTGTGGTGGCAGCCTCCTCAGTGACAGAACAAGTGCTTGTGCGTCAAGTATAAAATACAAGCCTTTAGTCACATACATCAGCTTCTTAGCTTTTGTAAATTTTTAAACAAAAAGGATAAATAAGGCACTGTACTTCTTAAACAAAAACTGCTTGGTTCCAAGTTTAAAACCCAAGGAACAACCAGAAAATAACATACAACTTCCTTAGCCCCAGAGAAGAACTCTACAAGTTCCCTTCTCCAGCTAAGATGCATTTTCCAACATCTCAAACTGGCGTTTCCCATAACTATGAGAAAGGCTTGATAAGCTTATAAGAACAGACACTGTTAATGCACAATGAAAGGTTGCTTTCATGGGCCCGTTCCTCAGTGGCTACCCAGCTATCACTTAGCTTCTAACCGCCTCCGTTTGCCCAGGGAAGAGTCCAGTTTGGCCTTGAGCTTTCTTTTTCTCGGGGCAGTCCGGTTCTCTGGACTTTTTGCCAAGGGTCTGGCTCGGCCCCTCCCACTGCTCAGCTTCTGGTTTTTCCTCCTGGCCTTTGGGGTCTTTGTAGAGGCTTCTTTTGCGCCCCTTTGTTTTGAAGGCCTTGTCAGCGCTTCGGAGGCCGCCGTGGGATGGCCAGGTCTTCTGTTTGCATTCTCTTTTTCTTTCCTGGATGATGGGCAGCTTCTTCCAGGACCCTTTCTACAGACTCTCACTTTATTTTCTTTCAAGGTCATCTTCTTGGATAGCTGGTTGGCTCTGTCCTTTGCAGCTAGCTTCTTGGCAGAAAGGCCTCTGCTGGCTTTTGTTGCCGGCCCCTTGTCCTTACCGTCTTGAGTACCGGAGCCTTCTGCTCTTTTTCGCTTGTTCTGACCTTCCACTTTAAGCAAAGTTTCCGGCATCTGCTTCCCTCTTCTCCCCTTGCTTCTTTCAGCCCTCTTGGGGTTGACGGGAAACCCATCTGCACCCACCTGGAGGGCGAGCTTGGGGGACATTAGTGGGTTGATGCACACACTCTTGCGGCCCTGCTTAATTTCAGAAGCCCCACCCAGTGAGCTGTCCAGGCGTTGTGCTCTGAGCTTTCCTCGAATATTGGAATACTTTCTAAGGATCCGGGTGCTGGCTGGAGTAGGCAAGTTGATGGGAGGATGGCTACGTCTACCTTCCTTGACTTCCTCCACACTGTCTTCACTGTTAGGGCCAAGGCTGATGTCACTGCCAGCCTCTGGGTCTACCTGGTCAGGATTCTCTCGTAATTTAGCCCATAGCTTCTGTGTCTTCCAATTATTCTTAGCAGGAATGGCTCCAGGGAATTTCTTTAAGTGTTTTTTCAAGCGCTCTGCCTGTAGTGAACTAGGGTACATGGTGGAAGGAGGGTACTTCTGAAGAGGGTGTTTAACAAGCGGGATGTCTCCTGGAAGACGAGTATTTAGTTTCTTCACAATGACCAGAGATCGAGTTTCTGTTGTCTCTAAGAACCACTTACAGATGTTGGACAGCTTAAAGTTGGTCATAAACAGCATCTGAACAGGAGAGAACCTCTGTACCTCCAGTGAGCCCCTGCACTTCCGTGACCTCTTCCTGCTCTTCCAAATCTCCTTCAGCTTGTCAGACTTGCTCCTTGCTCTTGCTGCCGGCTGAGCTTCTTTCTCCAACTGGATCCAGCCCTTCTGGACTCTCAGGTACTGGGCGTTGAAGCTGGCGATCAGCTCCTGGTTCTCTTCCTCTGCACACCATCCCACGAACTTGGGCTGCTCCTCCACCAAGTCCGAATCGTCCTCATCTAAGGGCTCTGCACTCTCAGAAGCTCCGCTTTCCTTTGGTGCTGGGTTTCCTTGTGTGACTTGCTTTTCTGAAGTCATTTTCATAGCATCCAAGGCATCTATACAATGAGCATGTCTCAGGTTGTAGGTCGAAGGTGGCAGTCTCTTAGGCCTTGTAACACATTTTGGTGGCCCAGCAGCATCACCACACTGACTGGCTGATATCCCAGCTGAGCTACATGGAGCAGGGCCAACATCATCTTTACAGCGGGTGTCCTCAGTGCCTACGTCACTCCCGCGGCCTCCCTGTCCTGTATGGCAAGGTGTCCTGAGCTCTCTTTTACCTGCTCTGGGTCCCTCTTGCAAGGAATGCTTTCTGAGGGCACATGGGTATCTCTCTCATCTATCTTGGAACAGACATGGGTTTCCAGGTTGTCCCCAAGCAGTGGTTGGCCAATAGTGGCTGGGTCAGTGTGTGGGAAAGTCCCTCCCTCTTCTCTTTTGACTTCCTTTGCCAGCATGTTTTTAACAGTCTGCCTTGTAATGACGCCAACTCCTTCAGCCTCCTGCTTGGTCTCTTCATCAGAGGAGTGCTCACTGACAGGGTCTTCAGTGTCCTCCAGACTGTCTGTATGGATGCTGTCAGTCACTGGACCCTCGGATGTCACCCCACCAGAGTCCCCTTCTCTTTTAGAATGCTTTATGGCAGGATTTTTAGAAACCTTAATTTCCGAACAAGCAGCAGATGAATCCAAACCCTGGCTTCCTGGGTACCTGTCAGCAGAGGAAGAATCTACAAGCTGACTTCTTAGGCACCTATCAGAGGCCTCTGGGAGCTTTTTAGCCTTTTTCTTCCTATCCACATTCTCTTCAGGTGAGTCAGAGTTTGGCTCACTCGGATCATTTTCTGCTGAGCATTGCATATCGTGGTCATGGGCCTCCAGGTGTCCTGTCCCACTTGCCACTTCACCTCCTTCCATCTCGCTTGGGTTCTCATCAGCGACAATGCTGCTCTCCAGGAGGGGCAGGGAGTCATCTAGCAACAGTGTCTCCCCAGGGATGTCTCTGGTCTCAGCCTCAGTGCTAGTGCTGTGGTCATGGTCAGACAGTTCTAGTCCTAGAGGAGGATCTAAGGCTGCAGTAAGACTCTCATCTTCTGAGCATGGAGAACTCTCCTCTCTGATGGCTGCTTCAGGAGAAGACTGAGGTCTACAGAGGAGGTCTTTACTGTCCTCCCCGGAGGTGAAGGGGATGCTTCCAGCTGTCAGAACCAGGTGGCACTCCTGTGCCTGCATTTCCTCTGGACCTAGCAGGGAGGTTGGTGGCTGGTCTTGCTCATGGAAAGATAGTACACTTTCTGTGGGAGGTGAGACCACATTGCTGCCTTCTGGCACATCAGATACATCCTCATTAGGGAGGAGAACAGGCAGAAGACGTGCTGGGCTAGAGGCTGTGGTCTCTCCTGGCCTAGGGGAGCTACCAGGACCCTGTTCACTCATGGTGCTGCAAACCTCTGGCTCCTGATGCTCTTTCGCTGATGTGTCTTTGTCCCCTTCCTCAAGGGGGGTTCTTTCTTTCCTAGGATCATCACAGGTATCTTCTTCCAGAAGTTGCTCACCTACTTTGGGAAGCTGCATATCAACTGTGGGAATTTGCACATCCACTGTGGGAAGCTGGACATCTGCTGTAGAAAGTTGTGCATCTACTGTGGGAAGCTGGACATCCACTATAGGAAGTTGTGAACCTACTGTGGGAACCTGGACATCTGCCGTAGAAAGTTGCTCACCTACTTTGGGAAGCTGCATATCAACTGTGGGAATTTGCACATCCACTGTGGGAAGCTGGACATCTGCTGTAGAAAGTTGTGCATCTACTGTGGGAAGCTGGACATCCACTATAGGAAGTTGTGCACCTACTGTGGGAAGCTGGACATCCGCTGTAGGAAGTTGTGCACCTACTGTGGGAAGCTGGACATCTGCTGTAGGAAGTTGTGCACCTACTGTGGGAAGCTGGACATCTGCTGTAGGAAGTTGTGCACCTACTGTGGGAAGCTGGATATCTGCTGTAGGAAGTTGTGCACCTACTGTGGGAAGCTGGACATCTGCTGTAGGAAGTTGTGTACCTACTGTGGGAAGCTGGACATCTGCTGTAGGAAGTTGTGCACCTACTGTGGGAAGCTGGACATCTGCTGTAGGAAGTTGTGAACCTACTGTGGGAAGCTGTAAGCCTACTGAGGGAAGCTGCACACCTACTGTGTGCTTTGAGGTGGGAACTGTAAGAGTCTGCTTCGGAGTCACCACTGCCTCTGATGCTATCAGTGAGCAGCTTCCTTTTCTTGGGAGGATAAATTTCTGGCCAGTGTGCGAACAGTTGGCAGCTCGCAGCAATCACCATTGAAAAAGTATCCCCGGGTACTCTTTCGGGCTGTTTTCCGAGAAGACAGCATGGATCTTTGATTCTCAAAGTGGCATTCTGTTATTGGTTGACTGATATAAACAACATCACACTGGTTGTCATAATCGTTTATCCTCAACCCGGACGCCCTCTTACTTTTCCGAGCAGTCTTGAAGGAGGCAGGTATCATCTTGGTTTGTGAGAGACCATTGGATGCTCTGTGTACAGTTGGCGTGGGGCTGGAAGCTAACCAACCACCTTTGGAATGATCAAAATGGCCCTTGTCTCTGGGGTATGTCTGGAAACCCACCTTGTTTCTACCTAGTGAATGAAGATGGTTCTCTTGCTTTGGCCTTGCATCTTGCTCATCTGTCTCTAAATCCTGGTGTAAGGATGTTTTTGAGCTACACTGTAAAGCATTCTCTTTGTCTGCAGTACTAGATGAGTTTCCCATAAACCCTGAGTCCCACGTCTCTTCTGATAAAGCTTTGAATGAGTTTCTTTGAGCAACAATACAGCTACCACCCTCTTCAGTATTCTCAGCCACCACCTCCACTGCAGCCAGACTTTGGGCTGACTCTGGGACACTGTCTTCAGCATCCTCACAGGGTTTCATGCTTGTGTCTTGCTCCTGGCCAGTGGTTTGCCCTTCTAAGCTTTTAGAACCATGGGGGGAGTTAGAAGAGGAAGTACCCAATGTACTGAGGCATCCTACGGTGGAACTGTCTGTAGAACCTGTGGGGTTATGTTGAGTGTCTGGAGGTTCAGAGGAATCTTTCTGGACAGTGCTTAGGGTATTCTCTCTCCCATCTATACAGTCTGTCTCAGGAGGTGGTTCCTTCATGGTTTCTTCAGTCACATTCAGGGAGCTAGGAGAACCTGATGAGTCTAAGAACAACTTTACAGAAGCAGGAGAACCCCCCTCGAGACACGCATCATCCTTTTCATTTTCTCTGCCGCTCAGCTGGGCACAACCCGAATCGCAAGCAGAGACATCCATCACTGTGGAATCCAAAGGCTGCAGGTCCTCAGAACCTGGTTGAGATTCAGTGTACAGGTCACTCAGGACACGGATAAATTGCTTCTGATGATGAGTACACAGCTTGACCATAAACTTCTCCAGTGGAGACTTTGACTGATGGTTAGAATCAACAACGGGTGCTTCTGTTGAATCCTCTCTAGACAAAAACAGAAAAAAGAAGAAATCAGTATGTGTGTTTCCAATGAACTACTTCTATAGAATGAACTGAACTGTATCAGATGCTATTTATATTGTAAAGAGAGGGAATTCTGGTGAAAACTGTCATTTACTTTCAAGTCTGTTGTATACATTAGTTCAACAAAGAATATATAGATTGCAAGGCCAACCTATCATATTCTCAAAAATTTGGTATCTCTTATATGTTTTTATGTTTATGGTGCTAGGAAATCAAAAGGGTCTGGCACAGGCTAGGGAAGTACACTACCACTGAGCTACACTCCAAACCCTACTTCATACTTTTTGTTGTTGTTGTTTTTCAAGACAGGGTTTCTCTGTGTAGCTCTGGCTGTCCCGGAACTCACTCTGTAGACCAGGCTGGCCTCGAACTCAGAAATCTGCCTGCCTCTGCCTCCCAAGTGCTGGGATTAAAAGTGTGCACCACCATTGTCTGGCTACTTCATACTTTTTGCACTTAAAAAATTCAGAAATAATTATCTTTGAAGAAACAGTGAAAATCACATTTTGCCACATTATTAACTCCGTATTGTCAATATGGAGTAATCCTTATCCAAAAATCTGTAATGCTCCAAATGTGAACCTTTTCAAGTGCTAGCATGGTGGCACAAGTAGAAAACCATACACCATGCCTGTTAAAAGATTACTGAGATACTGTGTAAGATTACTTTTAGGCTGTATGGACACAGTGGGCCTGGACCATAAATGACTTCTGACAGTAGACCTGGGCCTCATTCCTGAGATAGAGACATCATTAAATATATGCAGACATTCCAAAATCTGAAGAAAGCCAAAATTCAAAACACGTCTTCTCCCAAAGATTTTTGGATAAGGGGTGTTCAACCTGTCCCTTAGGCCCAGGCAACGGTGTTAAAACCACCACGAGTTTCAGTTTATAACATGACAAAAATTCACACATACTGCGTTCCAGACATCAGACATCAACTTAGAAGTCCTCAGAGAACTCAATGGCTTTAAGACAATTCCTCAGAAAGAACAATTGGCTGGAGAGCCACCAACGGTGCTCCAGAACAGGACACAAACAGAAAGAATTTTCACAGTGGCAGGCTATCAGCTTTGATCTGCGCAAGGCAGAAACATCCTCACACTAGCCCACCATGAGCTCCCCCAGAATATTACCAGGAAACATTTCATGGTTACATAAGCTGCTCTACATGAAAGCCATCTCCACATTGTAAAGCTTTGTTGGAGTTTAAGTCACCAAGTCAAGGGGTGGGAGAGGCCAACACTAGATTCAAGGCAGAGCACAAGCACTGCCTGCGGGCATCTCATCGGTTGCTTTGTGCTTCTAGATGCATTTACCGAGCCGACATGGAAGAGCCAGAGTTTGATACAACTTTTCACATACACACTCTTCTTGGCCCCTCTGGTTTATAGACCTTTAGGAGACTATGATTTGATGGTATGTGAAACAGGACAGAACACAGACGATAGCTTCATGTGTGCTGAGCAAGTACTGATATGTCTTCTGGCTTACTCTTCCATCTTTGACTTTTACCTCATGGCCAGGACAGGTCTTTATAGAAAGGTTTGCCACAGATGGCCTGCGTCACCTGTCTTTCCACCTCCCACTGGTGGTTCAGTTATAGTAAAGGACACAGGAGCTGGAAAAGGAGACATCTGATTCGACTGCTATTCTGACATGTATAGGATAATCAGAAAGTTAACCAATCTCTCGGAACCTTAGCTTCACCTGTACACTGGGACTGAATGGCAATATATTGAGAGTCTGCACAAAGCAGGGCTTAAACAGTTTTAGTTTCTGTGTTTCTAATGTGGAAGGTTTTTGTTTTCTGAGACAGAGTCTCACTGTGTAGTCCTGGCTAGGCTGAACTTATATCAGTCCTCTCTGATCCGCCGGCTTCTGCCTTTTTTTTTTTTTTTTTAATTTATTCTTTGTGAATTTCATACCATACACTCCAATCCACTCATCTCCCTGTCTCTTTGTATCTATCGTCTATCCTTGCAACCTCCCCTTCTCCAAGAAAACAACAAAAATCTCATTGCAGAAACTGCAGGGTGTCACAGTGTGTCCCACTGTACACCCTTTGTCTACACATCTCTACTTGCAAATGAGTCATTAGTCTGGTTCCAGACCTCTGGCTTCTGCTACTCCATCAATACTCCATCCTTACCAAGGCTCCTCTTGGGTACCTGTTGTCTGTGTCAGGGAGATCCTGCAGCTTTGGATCTGCAGGGCTGACCCTTCACATGCTTCAGCAATTCATAGCTGGGGTAGATGTTGAAGTGGGCCAACTCAAAGCCCTGGAGCTGGGCCTGGGTGGCAGCTGTGTTGGTCAGCCCACTAGCTCTCCTCACCCACACCACTAGGGTGAGCTTTGTGGCACTGCCCCAGCTAGCTCACCCAATGCCACAGCAGCAAGGCTGCCTCTAATGTGCTTGGATTATGGATGTGAGAGCACACTCTGGCAAAAGCAGTGAAGGTTTTTGTTTCTCAGAGTGACTGGAAACTTTCTGTATAGCTGAGGCTAACCTTGAGTACTACTCATTTTCCAGCCCCGCCCTCCCAGTATTAGGATTACAGTTATGCTCTCCAGCCCAGCCAGCTAAACTTTTAATTACACTTCTATCATATATGTGTGTATATACTCTCATGTGTACATGTGCCACAGCATACAGAGAGAAGTCAGAGGGCAGATTTTGTATATTTTGTCCTTCCAAACATGTGGGTCTCTGAGATTAAACTCAGGTCATCGGCTGGGTGTCAAACACTTAGATATACTGAGCCATCCTGCCAGTCCCTGAATTTTTAAAAACATTTTGGTGTAATTCTTTACAGAATCACATCATCACTTAACACATCTCTTTCTCTCCACTCTGCCTTTCTTTCTTTAGACAGGACCTTCTCTGAGAATCAGTATTCATCCCCATCAGGACACAGAAGATGGGAGACAATAGCTGTCAGGGATGGGAAATGATGTGTTCTTAGTAGAGATGATTCAAAGCTCCGAACCTGACGTGTTTGGCCGGCAATCTGGATGCACAGGCAGGAGCCCGGCAGTAAGTAGCGTCCTTGGGGCTATGAGACTGCACATGAACACTGACCTTTGCCCAGCTATCATTAAACAGCTAACTTTACAATTACAGCCATAAAATTACTTTAGGCTGTGACTCCAAATTACTACTTACTCCCCCCACTCAAAAAGGTTTTAAGGAGAAACCTAATTTAGATGATTTTAATTTCTTACCATTCAGCTATTTAACGTTTAGAGTTAACCTCAACTTCCTAGTATTTAATTATATTGCTGCATTTTTCATGTTTGGTTTTAAAAAATGGTGTCAGTCAGATTTAAATGGCTAAGATCTACTTTTACTTGGCATGAGTTTCCCAAATACAGCACTGGCACTAACTTTGGTTACTCCTAGGCAATTTGCTAATTGAACAGGGCAGAGACTCTGTCTTGCAGAGAATCTCTTCACTCTGACTCTGGAAGAGCCTGGCATTTTAGCTCAGTGATTAGTCTGTATCATATATGTTCTGGACACCTGACTAAATAGAATCTTTACAAGAAAATATATTGCAGACTTTGCAATCCTCTGTCTGACTTCATGTTGTGGTGAAATCACATTACATCTGCTCAAACAGGAGGCCTCCCTGGAATAGGTAAGTGAATCATTTAGCAAGCAGAATACCACCACCAGAGCACAGTAAGATCACAGGGATTGGTAAACGGGAGAGAGGCTATAAAAGAAGAGGGAAGCCTGACTTGCAGCTCTTGGAATTGGTCCTGGGTTTATCTCCTTGGTGAGAAATGGTCTATGTGGCCTTGATCACAGTCTTCCTACCTTTAGCTCAATGCCTAATTCAGAAGGGTGTGGTAAAGGATAAGATAATATTCATAAAACTGTAAAAGGCACAGTTTAAAAGCAATGTGTTGCTTCACAACTCTATCTTTAATGATTTACTCAATGTTTTTCCAGATCAGAGGTTAGGCATAGCTGAACTCTCCTATTTAGTCAATACTGCAA
Organism: Mastomys natalensis; assembly: GCA_021653895.1. NCBI lineage: Eukaryota > Metazoa > Chordata > Mammalia > Rodentia > Muridae > Mastomys > Mastomys natalensis. Next base: position 1,441,764 of record JAJTUV010000072.1, on the reverse strand, counting down.
TACTTACATTCCTGTGGCTAATATAAATGGTGGCCAGTCAATGCTCAGGTTATTTTCCACTAAAAAAAAAAAACAAACCAGATCAAAATGCAGCAGGAAGCTAAATGTCAAGTGTAAGAATCTAGAATCTAGGAGTAATAGATCCAGGCACTTTCTCCAGCAGTTAGTGTGTAACCACCCAAAGACTGCTGCCCAGGCAAATTAGTACCACTGATGACCAAAATATGTTTTTCTTGAAAGAACAAGACCAACTGTAAGCACATGGCAGCAAAAGTTAGTTTGAGAATATAGAGGAGAAGGAAGGCTTCAGACAAAGCAGACTATGGCTTGAGTATTCAATTTGGCTTGTTTCTTTAATCAAAACATAAAAACGAATGCTGAGTCCCCTATCAAGGTGTATGAGTTGTACATTTGCTAGGTGGTAACTGGAAAGAATCACTCCTGGTCTAGAGCTTTTTCAGGATATAGTGAGTCTGCTGATAGGTTTCGGGGGCTGGGAGCAATAGAGAGGGGGTTAGGAGGGTAATGAACGATCTGAGAGGGGAGATGGGAAGGGTGGCTCTTAGGGGAGGGAGGTAAATGCAGAGGGAGAAGGGTAAAGCAATAAGGATGCCTGAAAAAGTTGCAAGAAATTTAACTATCTTAAAAAAAAACTATAATACACACAATTTTATACATATATAATATTAATGAACTTTTCTCGCTGGGTTAATGGTGTTTCCTATAAGAGCCAAGGACTACCTTTAAAAAAACCTACAATACCCATGAGAATCCCTCTTTTGAATAGTTGGCTAGGGCTGTCCAGGAGACTCCCAAATCATACAGCCTATTGCTGTTGTCCTTGGTTGCTTCCCAGAGCAAGTCCTAATTGCTGAGGAAACTATGTACGCAGGAACAGGTCCCAGAAACCCCTGAGCTGTGATGGGCCTGAGTGTCATTTCCCTAGAAACAAATTTCATGGCACCTGAAGAAAAGCATTATCTCCTCACGATTATCTCCAATTTATCAATCTGTCATCTCTAACGAAGGAATGACTCAAAGGGTATGACAGAACTTTGTCTAGTCCAAATGGGCATGGACATGCAAATGTTTCTTCATACAGCAAAACTGTGCACAGTTGTACCTCCAAGTCATTAATACTCAAGTTTCCTATCCATAGAAGTGGCTAGGAGAAATAATGAAGTGGAACTGGGGAGCTAGCTCAGGCAGTAAAGTGTTTGCCATGCAAGTATGAGGACACGAGTTCGATCCCCAGCTCCTCATAAAGAAGCGGAACATGGAAGTTCCTATAATCTCAGCCTGGGGAGGTAAGAACAAAAGAATCTGTGGGGTAAATTGGCTAGACAATCTAGTCTAGTGGTTCTTGACCTGTAGGTCGTGAGTGACCCTTTTAGAGGCTAAATATCAGATATCCTGAGTATAAAATATTAACATTACGATTCATTATAGTAGCAAAGCTATAGTTATGAAGTAGCAACAAAATAACATTATGGTCAGGGATCACCACAACATAAGGAACTGTATTAAAGAGTCACAGCATTAAGGAGGTTGAGAAACACTGTTCTAGTCAAATTGGTGAGTTCTAGGTTTGAGAGGCTGAATTTCAAAAGTTGAAATGAATATCAGTAGAGAATACCCACTACAGAGTTCTGACTGCCATGTGCACGACACACTCCACCACCCCACACATCAAAGTACAGGTAAAGGTGACGGAAAATGAGAAGTAAAGCAGTTTAATCCATGTTTTCTAGGTGACTGAAATCCAAAGGACCTCAATTTAGACAAATTTTAGAGAAAGAGAATACTAAAAATTGGAAAATTTAACTAACCCCTTCTTGGGGACAGAATCGTGAAGGGTGGTGATTGTATATGGTGGGTGACGGTCTAGGGCTGATCTCTGCCCGCTGTGGGAGAGGTTCTCTGGGAGTCACCACTGGTAATGGAAACCCCCAGAGAATGGCTGAAAGCAGTGACACCAATCGAAAGGGCACAATCTCCACTTACTGGGTTCTTAGCCAAATGTGCTCAAAGCAGGGAAGAGAAAATGTCACCAGTTATATGAAATAATACGACACAGGGGGAAAGGCTGGTGCTAGATAAGAAGCAGTGTGTTGGCCCTCCTGCACTTCAGGGCTGTATATCCCTGCTATGAGGCTGGTTGGAGAACAGATCTCAAACGATAGGCAGTAGTTTTGAGGCACATATAACTTAACCCCCTGATTTTCTTCAGTTTTTTTTTTTTAAATTTTTTTTTAATTTTAACCAGTCTGATTTATTATATTATAATAAAATACAACTACAAATAAGATTCAAGTTTACTCTTTATGCTTTGGCTTATTTGGTGAACAGGAGGTACGAGCCATGGTAGCGCAGGACCAGAGTGAAAGGGCCAACCTTTTCCGCAGCAGTGTGATGGCTTCCCAAACTGGACATCCCAACCAAGTAATTCTCAAGGCCTCCCTGCCAAACTCACTTTTGCTTGTCACTCAATCATCCCAGGCAAGACATTGCAAGATCAAACATACTACATTTGGTGTTCATTAGACAAAAGGAAATTCAAAGGATGCAAAGGATGAGATTTTTAGACTGGGTGGCATAAATTTAAAAGTTCCTGGAAGTTACAGCACTGGGTGCTGGCACTGAACACTAACTTGGTAAGAAGACAAACTAAGCACTCGCTATAAGAAGAACTCCTGAGGAACTCTGAAGCAGACAGTAGGAAATCATCCAGTTTACATTTCAGGCACAGACAGACCTCTGGCCAGGGCAGATTGAGATGAGAAGTGTCATATATCCTGAGTCCCACAGAGCTGGAACTCTGCGGGGTAAGGTCACCATCGCAGGAGAGAGAGAGAGAGAACAGGATGAGCCAGAGAGGCTAAGGAGCTTTCTACCTTACCTTTCTTCTTCTAAAGTGGGAACCAAATTGTTCTTTAGGGAACTGCCCTTTAGTTTAAGTCATCTTAGGCAAAATACAGACAAGGGAAGGCGAACTCCTCCCTTCTCTAAGGGGAGGAGAACCAATCTTAGAATACCACCTGCTCCTTTAAGAGTGATAAGCATTAGACAACTGTTCAAAGACCTGGAATGGCCCAAGCAAAGAAGTCCACTATCAGACACAGTCCAACGATTAGGTATGTACTTCATCTGTGATAATCATAATCTCAAGGTTAAAAGAAAATCACTAATTTGCAGGGCATTGTGGGCAGAGGGACAGCCACACTAAAACAGCTGAGAGGAGCCGACAGAAACAAAGAGCATCGCACTCTCCATGACAATCTCTGTAACACAACTGTTTCTGCTCAAGAAATGAACTGCTATGCTTCTGACAATACCAGATGATACACCAATCAAATAACTGGATGACATCCTGACCTTCACCATGGTTTCCATGAAACTTCTTATTTCTTAATTTTCTCATGTTCTCTTGAGGTTAAGTTTCTACCACTGAAATTTTAAATTTTAGAACACATGTCTGTGGCGGATCCTAAAGCTTAATGCCTTTGATGGCAGATAGTAAGTTACGTAAGATGCATATAATACACAACACCTAAGTAATTACTTAAAGATGTTTAAGATTTAATATTTTCAGTTGTTTACTTCATGAATGTTAGAGAAGGAAAAAAGGAAATGTTTGGGTATAAAATGGAAGAATAGAGATAATCAATTTTTTTTAAAAAAAAATCTTATGTATATGGGTGTTTTGTCTGCACATATGTCTATATAGCAAGTGCATACCTGGTGCCCACAGAGGCCAGAAGAGGGTGTCAGATTCGCTGGGAATGTACTTAAAGGAGGTTATGACAAGTTATGTAGGTGCTGGGAACTCTCCTCTGGGAGAGTAGCCAGTATTCTTAACTGAACCATTGCTTCAAGCCCATATTTTGCTTCCTTAAGGGATGGGGTCTCGCTATGTTGCCCTTGCTTGGGCTAGAAGACTCCCACCTGTCTGAGTAGGTGGATTGCAGGCTAGTGACACTGCACAAAGCCTGAGTGGTTTTACATTTACGTTTTCTCCTCTGGGGTCTTCTTGTAATTATTATTCTGCACCAGCCTTTATTCAGAAACACCAAGCCCAGTGCTGAGGGGTGGTGTAAAGTGTGTAAGGATGTCATGGTGGGGTGAGCTAAGAAGATCAAACTTGTTCTCACTTAGAAACAGTGGAAGACATAATAAACATAACTGAATGTACACATTCCCACACAGACATAAAGCTGAAGAGGCCTTACTAAACATCTATTAGTACTGCTACCAATTCCCTTGCTTCCAACACACTACTGAGTTCTGTTTCGTAGGTTGGCTTTCTTGGGAGATGCCCTGCAAGCTCCGTGCCATCAGTTTATTTTAGGCACCACTTCCTATTCTGCACATGTGTTCTAAAGCCCAAACCAGGTCTTGTCACATTTGTCAGTGAATTTCTGCCAGCTTCCCACTGCTTTACTCTCTACCCTTCAGCCCATCTTCCTGTGGGAGTGCAGTTCTTCACTCACCTTGTCTCCACCCTTTATTGAAAAGCACTGGTCCTGTGAGCTAACAGTTTTCAACCCATTTCCTCTCCTGGACTATAAGGCTTTTGTAGGTCAAGACCTATTCTAACTTGGTAACTTCACTGATTACAGTCTAGGAAACTCATTGCATCCATGAAGTAATGCATAAACTAACAAAATAAAGTTGACTATGTAGCGAAAATTATTTTCCTAATGTATTTCCCAATGAAACTGAAAGGGGAAGAAAAAATACTTTTGACAGACAATCAGAAAGGTTAAGAAGGAGCTTTCAATGAAAATATACTCAACCCAACAGAAGAAAGGGGTTTTAATTACAAGAAATAAGGGAAATAAATTCAGGCATCTTATTGCACAGTAGGGTAAATATAGACCATAAAATATATTAAAAAGAGAAAGATTTAGAGTATTTTCTAAAAGGAATCATGTCTGAGATGTATATGCTTACCCTATTTGAATATTATATAATGTACACATTTATCAAATAACTTCATATAATGTAAAATATATAGTTTTCACACCTCAATTTACAGAATAAAAAACGTATAAAAACCTGTGAAAGGGGGCATTCTGAAGGCTAGACAGTGAGTGTGTAAGTCTCTGACAAGGCACACAGGTGCGTGCTAGTGCACTGGGAAGAAAGCAGATGCACAGGATGACTTTAAAGCCAGCACAGGATTTCCATGTTAAGCCAGGACACAGAGATACTATACTAAGACACCAGTATCCAAGTCCGCTCACACAGATATGTATGAAATATCAGTTTCACAACCCCTAATACCTGTCCCCTCTCACCTCCACACGCAGGCAGGCAGGCAGGCAGACAGACAGACAAGGATATATACAATCAATCTGCAATAGGCTAATGCTACAACATCTAGATTTAAACACTCTAATTTGCAAAGATGGCCCAGTTCTTAACATCAAAACATCAGTTCTCACAGTTACTTTCCTTTAAATCTGTATCTCTTTACAAAAGCTACACTGCCAGCTCTTCCTTATCAAGGTATCTTAAGCCAACCTAACAGGCAATGTAGTGTACACTGTTAAGCCATTTGTTAGTTTGCAATACACAGAACCTCCATATAATAAAAAAGTTAACTATAGTCATATTAACTAGGCAGCAAACCCCACAAAATTCTTCCACTGAAAAGATTAAAGGTTTTGTTGTTTATTTGGGGGGAGGGGGTAGTCTGCTCTGTAGCCCACAATAGTTTGAACTTGTGATGCACCTGATTCCAAATCTCTAGTCCTGTGGAGACTTGTTACACCACCATGCCTGTGAGTTTTGATTATTAAATGGACACTCCCACACACAGTTCTTAAGAGTGTTAGTTACACTACTACCTACTTAAAAAACAAACAAACAAACAAAACCCCTAGATCCAAAGTATATGAAATTTTAGTCTTGAAAAGAGGTACATTTTTATATATTTAAATGTAGTTAAATTTTATGTATGTGTGGTAGTTTGAATAAAAATGGTCCCCATAGGCTTTAAATGGAGTGGCACTACTTGAGAGGGATTAAGAGGTGTGGCCTTGTTAGGGGAAGTGTATCACTCGGCATGGGCTTTCAAAAGCCCAATCCAGTTCTACTGTCTGTCTGTCTCACTCACTTCCTGCTGCCTGCCAATCTAGATGTAGGACTCTCAGATACCTCTCTAGCACGTCTGCCTGCATGCCACCATGTTTCCTGCCATGCTGATAATGGACTAAACCTCTGAAATTGTAACCAAGGCTCAATTAAATGCTTTTAAAATAAAAGTTGACATGGCAATAGTGTCTTTTCACAGCAACAGAACAGAGACAATATGCTTAATATTAAAAAATTATTAGTTTATATGTACTTGCCTGAAAATATGTATGTAACATGCACCATGTGTGTGCTTGGTGCCTTCAGGGGCCAAAAGAGGGCACTGGATCCTGAGACTGGAGTTAGAAATGTTTTGAGCGGCTATGTGGGTGCTAAGAATTGAACCCTGGTCCTCTGGAAGATCATCCAGTACTCTGATAAGCTTTCTTTCTGGCTCTCTATATAATTTTAAACTGTATTCTTCTACTTTGACACTGGTTCTATTTTGATTTAGTTAAAACAAGTGAATGAACAAACAAGGAATGGTTGGTTTGATTAATTTTCCCTAAACAGGACCATGAAATGCAGAAAAGCACTTTTTCAGGTTTCAGCTGTAGTCAATTAGGGTTAAAATAAGATTGCCCAAGCTTCATTTTCAAAGTTTTAATGACCTTCATGAAACACAACAATCTGATTTTCTAAGTTTACAGTAAATTATGACACCTCCTAAGAATTTAATTTATTGGGCACTGGCATGTGCCCAATAAGAACTAACTTGCCTTGGTGCTATTTTACATGAAGTGTCTAACTTAGGCTCCACAGCAACTATATATGCCAGGTACTACAGCCCTTTTTACAGAGGATGGAAACAGAGGCCTTAGTAACTTATTAAAACCATACAGCAATAGAAGAGGCGGTTAAGACTTTAAAACTGGGCCGGCCCATCAAATTCTGTTTCTTAGACTTGGGATACCTCCACACTTTGTCCTATCAAATTAGGTTTATCAGGCCTTTAAAAGGCTTCCATTTATAATCTTTGTTCTACATCCTAGTTCTATGATTTAATAATGAGAGTTATTGACTTCCTAAACTGATATGTTTTCTTGAATCAAGCCAATATTGAGATTTAGTTTAGCTGAATCTAATGGTAAAACCCTCCATTCTTATCTTAGATTGTGTGAATCATGTGCTGTAGTATGGTTAAGTGTACTGGCTTGGAACTGGGTTAAGGGCATGAACAAGGCTAAATCCCTTAAATTTCCCAATAGTCACGTTTTCAAGAATGAAAGATTAGAATAGTACCAAGAATTCCATTAGTAAGTAAGTTAACCAAGCCTCTTGTGGTTGTGTAATTGTCTTACTTAACTGTACAAAACTACACACTTGAAAAATGGTTAAGAGGGGGATGGACAGATGGCTCAACAGTTAAAAAGCATTGGCTGTTCTTTCAGAGGATCAGGGTTCAATCCCCATTACCCCAATGGTGGCTCTCAACTGTCTGTAATGCCAGTTCCAGGGGAGGATTTGACAGCCCCACAGACATACATGTAGTTAAAACATCACTGAACCAATACAAATAAAAGAAACAAAGAGACAGAGAGAGAGAGAGAAAGAGAGAGAGAGGAAGGAAGGAAGGAAGGAAGGAAGGAAGGAAGAAAGGAAGAAAGAAAGAAAGAAAAGGAGAGAAAGAAAACAAGGATGGTTAAGGGCACTGATTGCTTTTCCAGAAGACCTTGGATTCGTTTCCCAGCTCCTACACAGTTTAGAACCCTAACTCTAGTTTCAGAAGATTGGATACCCTCTTCTGATTTCTATAGCATCAGGGAGGCAAGTAATGAACAGACATACACACAGAACACCCACACACACAAACAAAATGGAAAAGGAAATAGATAGGATGACAAATTTCTCACATTTTGAGATGGTCTAATTTTGTAGTCCCAACTAGCTTTGAATTCATGATCCTCTTGCCTCCTAAGTACTGGAGTTAAAGACTATGTTACCACACCAGCTTAAACTTTTGAATTACAATTACAAAGGTAGTAAGGGTAGGAGCGTGGGGGTGGGGGTGGGGGAATGAGGGCTCCTGAAAGACGATTTGAAAACAGAATATGCTTAAGTTTTACATGTATAAATTTTCACAGTACTCTGGTGTAAGACTCAATTCTATATATTCTTAAGAAGTTAATTGACTAAAACTGAATATAACCTATGAAGCCACTCCCATCCCTGGTCTATGTTATATGTCTGAATATTAAAGGCAGAATTAACCAGCAGAGAAACTGTAACAACTTAGAATAAAAAGAGAGTACCTGATTATTCTTGCAAAAGAACTATCTCATTCGCTCATAGTACACAACACTTAACACAGTAGATTAGTTCTGAACATAAGACATTGAAATCTATTTTAATATTTTCATTTAGAAAATACTATAATGTTCTAACTAGTTTCTAAGGCCTAATTATTTTATAAAGGGTTGCTATTATTTCCCAATACTCAAATTAATTATTTGGCATGTAATTAACATTTTGTACAAGATTCAAGGTTGGAAAAAAAAAAAAAAAGACCTAAAAGCCTTTCATCAAACATCTTCATCTCACAGATAAAACCCAAGTATGTTTCTGGTAAAACTTGGTTGAACGTTTAAATAAAATAGTAATTGATAAGCACTATAAAATATTCTTAGATGCTTATAAAACCCTCAGACTCAGGATCTAAAACTCAGGGTCTCCTTTTAATTTACACAGATCAACTAAGTTCTGGGATGCAAAAGCTCATTGCTGTGCCACAAGCCCAGCCCCAACCAGGACAGAGTTCTCTCATTTGCTGACTTTCTGGATCCTACTGATCCAACAGTGGCTTATGCTGTGGTACACTTTCTTTTTCCTTTACATTTTTTGCTGTCTATGTCTCACTCATCTCTAAAATCAACGGCCTACTTTAGCTGTAAATGCTATCTGAAGTTTACACTGCCCACTCCACTGAAGCACACACTACAGGAAATACAAAAGCCTGTAAGCTGAGTAACAATTCTGTTATAGTGCTCACCTTGGAAGCAAATAATGATGCGGACTCTGACTATATAACAAGAGCAATTATCTACTGCGCCTCACTCATTACAAGATCTGGAATTACATGAACAAGGCATGTTTTTATATTTGAAAATATTTGGAGAATAAAATTCAATCTTGAAGAGAATACAACTTGGGATATGCCATACACTGCTTCTATTGCATTTCCCTATGCAACTCCTGTTCTGCTATTAAAGAGTTTCTCTGCTTCCTGTACTTGTTAAAACACCAGGATGCCAAACTAACCCTCAAATATAAGCATAATCGAAGAAATTCTGGTTTACAAGAAAGTTTTAAAACTCCGGCCACGGTAGTTCAAAAGCCAAACACAAGCTTGAAGACAGGCTACTGAAGCACAAATTTACATACACATAAGCTGTCTGAAGTCTTGTCACATTGACTGGGCCACCAGTTTACAGTGGGTAGTAGCAAGAAATGATAAGAAACAAGCCCTGAAGTTTATGAATAATTAGTTCCAGAAGAATATTCTACAAACACGTAAGTGAACAGGGAAAATGAAGCCAACAGACATCTGTATTACCAACCAGAAACCTTATTTTCACAAACGCCGGACTGAAAAGACATGGCTATATAGCCAATCTGTCTCAGACCCAATAGATAAATAAATGATAATCAACTGTAGACAATATCATCATCTATGAATATAAAATTTTTGCTTATATTCAACATGAGGTTGAAAAAAAGCTTCTCAGAATATTTCGCTTGTATTTCTCATCTTTAGGATTAATAATTCAGCTCTTCTAATTACTTTACAACACCGGGCGGTGGTGGCCCACGCCTTTAATCCCAGCACTTGGGAGGCAGAGGCAGGCGGATTTCTGAGTTTGAGGCCAGCCTGGTCTACCAAGTAAGTTCCAGGACAGCCCGGACTACACAGAGAAACCCTGTCTCGAAAAAAAACAAAACAAAAAAAAAAAACAAAAAACAAAAAACAAACTACTTTATAGCATACGGCTTTATAACCCCCAGCTTCCAAACACAACAGCATGTTCAGGAGCAGCCTCCCAACAATCAGAAGTACTGTAAAAACCTTCACCAGTTGACAAGGATGCTTTACTATTTGTGCCTCAAGAGCAAACACAAGTTATCAAGTATTTCTGTTATGGTAACCAATCCTACTAAGTAGGTTTACTTTATGAGAAACTGACTTTTAAGGAGAAGATGGCATTGTGAAACCTTGGTTAGCCGAAAAGATTAATTTTAAATAAAAAATTCAATAAAACGAGTATACAGTCCATGGATAGTATCAAGTCAGTAAGCACTTGAGGGGCAAGGTAGTGTTTGCATTAGAATAATAACCTAGAATTCTGCAGCAGCATTTCTAGTGATCTAAATAAAAGGTTTCATCTGGAGAGAGTCACAGACTCTGACTGCCATGTGCAAAGTTCTTTACCCTTTCTGTAAACTGTTTAACAGTACTAAAATCTTAAGGAGCAGAAACCAAGCTTTAAAAACAGTTTTTCACAACAAAATTTATTAGAAGAATAGTGGTTTTTAAAGTCTAGCATCCAGTGAGAACTACCATACACAACATTACAGCTGGGAATGTTTCTCCAAAATGTCATGGTCAAATAATACAATGGAACCATTAAGTCTTACACATGCACAAAAGAAGTAGTGCTTCTGACATACAATGCAAAAAAAGAAAAAATTAAAAAAAAAAAAAGGAAGGGGAACCACATGGATTAAAATTTAAGTACTCATCACATACATTAAGACACAGCTTATTTTAGTCCAGTCAAAATCAGAACTGCATTAAAAAATTTAATGTAGTGCAATCAAACCCAAAAACTTATTGTGATCATTAAGTGCTCTACTACATAAACAAATGATTATAGCAAGAACAAAAAGTTCAAAATCACACAGTACAAAAAATCTGTAAATAAATATTAACTACAGTACAAGAGAAATATTAAATTATACAATTCCGTCAAACTGTAAACAGTATATTGAAATGAGGTCCATAGAGTACTGGGGGTTCCTGTTGTGTTGCATGACACTGAGCTTCTAGAAATCTGAAAAATGCCATTTTCCATGTCTTCAAAGGCTATGGGTTTTAGAGTTTCTTTTGGATGTAAGATATCAAATAGTAAAGCAGAGGAGTGAGTTATTTTGTTAACCACAGGTAGCACTGTGGAAAACAAGTATTTAAAAGACAAGTCCCCATCAGAAGGAACTTGTCACTGAGGTCTCTGAGGCTGTAAAATACACTGAGATAAAACTTCCTGCTATATGCAGACCTAGACCTCTGCTCATTTTTTTTTTTTGACATTTTACATACTTCATGTTAAAATACCAACTTTGGCAGATTCACTACTGATAAACTCAAAGCACTTATGGCCCAATGGTTCCATCACAGTGGCCAGTGCACAGATTCTCTGAAGACATTGCATAAATAGAATGTAGAGGTCAGACACCCAAGGACCAGTGCTTGAATTTAGTAGTAGTTATGATGAAGAAACAAGAGCCACATCAAGGAAGAACTGCATCTGTTACAGTTTACAGAAGCAGCTAGGAATGTCACTTATTTTCATTGTGCTGGCTATTAGTGGCATTTAAAAATATATAGTCTAAGTGTGTGTGTGGTGGCTATACATGTATGCATGTTTAAAAAAATACACTGTTAACAGGAACCCCCGTGTTATCTGCTCAGTAGTTATAACTGAATCTATAGAATGCCACTATAAGAGTGTGAGGCACCGTGTGCTGGAAAGATACGCAGCTTTAAAATCTGTTTGGCTGAGTTATACCTGGATACCTGAACTGAGTTTTTAAGTTGACATTCATCAAAGATGTGCTACCAGCACGTTGAAATAAAGCAAAACAGAAAAAATACAAGTCACTGTTAGGTTTAAGAGTAGCATCAAAGTACCTGAATTGAGTGAGGAAAGTGTGAAAACTGTCCCTGAGGGTTTTTCAACAGTGTGTACAAGTTGATTTTCTAAAAACATTAGCTTTATTTAACAGTGTGGACTGATAAAATACCAATGTCTGACAGTTTAAAGTGGAGGTCGTAGAGAATTATACGCAGACGCTCCATGTAGTTTATGCGTTTTCCCCCAAAGCAGCAACAAGCCACTATTAAGTATACATCCCATCAGAACACGTACACGTGGGAGTCGGATAAAGGTTTCTTCTGTTTTTTTTTTTTCCTGACAGCACAGCATATCAATATCCAATGACTATCTTTCCTAGATATCAGAATGTAACTAATTTTGACTATCAATATAGGATTAGACTTTTAATCAAACACTTCGCTATTACATACTAAGATTTCTTAAACTCACTAATGCTGGTAATACTAACCTAGTTAATCAACCCCCCCTTGGTTTTAGAAATATACCCTTCCACAACTTAAAACCATTAAGATCCGTATCAGTCCTCTGATGTAAAAAGCATGTCAGTGAATTAGTATTAAAAATTTACACAATAAAAAGGCTTGAATTTCAGCCAAAGATTCTAAATACTGCTCATTCCCTGAAGACTTAAAAGGGAGAGAATCTCTACCCATTTCCTTAGTGATTTACATTTCTAAAATGGTCTGATAACATGTTTCATTTGGGGAATTTCCCCCTCGCTTCCTCTCAGATTCCAAATTCCTAAGCCAGAAGTGCTTAAATGAACCGGGGAAAGTGAGGCAACTACTTAGAAGTACTAGAAAGATACAAAATGCTATTGTCCTTTGTTAAAATAACATTTATATAAATGTGATTTGACCCCATATCATGTAGCTACGGTTTTTAAAATAATCATCCTAAAACTTACAGTACCTAAGACTCTGAAGGTAAATTAAGACTTTAGTGTTTTAACAGAAAAGTGCTGACTTATCCCTTTTCTAGAACTTTAGGAGTTTGGGGAAGTGCTTTCCTAATAGTAGTGAGGTTTGCTATAAAATATACCCTTCCATCAAAGCAGGAAAGTCACCGGATGAAAGACTCAGGAGTGTAGCACTGGTTGTTTATCAAATAGGAACCATTTTGTTCATTCTGTGGGGGTAAAAATATTCTAGACTGAAATTCTATTTGGCTACTGAATGTTAAAAATCCCTGCTCTACTGTGTCAGTATCCTGTGTCCAACCTACTCCCAACCCCCCACCCCCACCCCTTACACACACTATCCACTGAGAATCTAATCTCCAAAGAGATTTAAAATTTTATGTTTTCAGGACATACCTGAGAAAGGGTGCAATTATGCAGAACAAGGAACCCAAGACTGCACTAATACTGGTTATAGGTTCACAAACTGTTTTTCAAGACAAATCTAAGTTTAAGAGGTATGAATCTTCAAATGTCTCACTGCTTTAGATTATTTATTTGGTATGTGTGTAGGGCCATTTCCAGTGTTGAAAACATCTTGAGTCTGTTCAATGACAGTTCAAGGAGTAAAGAGTTCATTTTCACATTCAAACAATAAAGGTTAAATATTATGAATATTTGCTACATCCAATAAATCTATGGTTTACTAAAAGTGCTTGCTTTTTCATGCTTTTTTATAGATACAGCTCTAAATGAACTGGAAATCTTAAAATTACCTCCCAAATAATTGTAAAATTAACTCTTGTTTACTGTCTGCCAAATAAACATTAGATTTAATTCTCAGTTTTAAAAAATGTAAAAAATTTTCCCATCAAATGCACATGATCAAATTTTAATACAGTGTCTTGAGACTCACTCTTAGTTTAATACAGCTGGGGCAGTTGATCTTTATCCTTTTCTCTAAAGTTTATGCCTGTCCATCATATGTTCCCCTGCTCCAAAATCCTTTGTAACACAAAACTCAGCCACAGTGTTAATGCCATGGGGCTAAGGTTTGCTTCTCTAACAGATGAGTGTATAAACTAGAGTACAAGAGGCATGGAGAGCATCTCCTCCATTTTCCCTTGTCATCATGTTTACAAATCAAGTCTCAAGAACAGAATTATTCCAAATAAAGAGTATGGAGGTCTGTATGCCTTGTACCACAAGTATGTGTGTATATGTGTATGTGTTTGTGTATGTATTTTTCAGTAGATTTTAAAAAAACAACCAACCAACCAAAAAAATTTTTATATAGTTCAATAGTCTCCTAAATGGACTATTTGGCTAAAGCCATCAAGGTCTGAATGATACTGGATTGACCAGCATATTAATGAAAATTCTAATAGAAAGGGAACGAGAAAAAAGATCTATGATATCTTCCATCTTCCTGAAGGCTAATATTTAACCTGTAACTTTTGATCAGCTAGTAGAATATCAAGTGGCCATCCAACCTATTGTCATATTCTATCACTAATGACAGCAACCTGAATAAATACAAGAATGGAGATGTGAAAACAACCTCAAGCATTTGGTTAAATAAACAATTACAGATTCAGAAATTTGCTTCAAAATGAAAGCTACTAGTATGTAATAGTTGTTAATGTAACACTAATTGTCATACATACATATGCTTTGACAGCTCAAAATAATTTCAGGTTCTGATACTGACCTGACAATTTGTTTTATGAAAATAACCAAATAAATCTAAGCTTCACCATCAGGGGCAATAAAGTAAAAGGATCAGAAAGGCTTAGAACCAGGTCTGGCAACATGTGCTTACTTAGGGTAGGCAGGGAGCACACTAGCAGCTCAGAGGCTGCCTAATGACAGAAGGGAGTTAGGATACGGGTTGTAGCAGGTAGTCATTTTAAGTCTGACTTTAAGAGTTTCTCTCAGAAAATTGGGAACCAAACACTTCCTTGTGCCACATAACATTTGCTATCTGATCCCATACAGCTCATATTACAGCTAAGGTAAAACACTGGGGAACAGAAATGCCAACTGGTTGAGGTAATGATTTATATAAGATAACCAGAGTTCTAAAGCACTTCAATGTTGTAAAGTAAAACTGTACCAAATAAAGCTAATACACACTTCACACCTCTGAGCTTGCTCACCAGAACTGAACAGTAGTTAACTCACATAAGGACCTTACTATTACACAAAGCCTTGCTCATATTCATGATCTGCTGTAGCAAAGTTTTATCAAGCAACATCTAAACTTCAGAATAACAACAAACTTATATTAAAAAGTATTATACACAAATATAAATATTTTTGTCCTGAAAGAGAGAACTTGTCCTTCATGGTACTTGGGGAGCAGAATAAAAGTGTATAGCTCAACACAATACAATTCAGTCATTTGAAAAGCTACTGAACAAAGAAAGTAAAATAATACACTATACTGGATCATGCCTGCTGACTCTGCTCTTTCAGAAGTAAGAATGCTAATAGTAAAATACCATCCCAACTATATCTCACCTAGAACTGTTTAGAGTTTTTTGATTTCACAGTACTGTAGCTTATCTACTGCATGATGTCAATGTTCTCTCACTAAAAAGCAAGGATTTATTATAAATATATTATTTCCTACTATTAATTCAAATAATGTTATGTAATCTGAATAATGCCATCATTCGTCTTACTGGAAAATATGAGAAAAACGGCTTTTGTGACAGGCAGTTATGAACTATACTTTCCCATACCATAAAAATGGTCAACTGTTGTCTGGGCCATGCAAAACTCTGATTAGCAGAAATTAAGCATGCAAGTAGACCAATCTCCATCACACATTTATAAGGACGTCTCCAAACTAGAATATCTACACTGAAAGTGCCATATAGCATAGTGGCAAATCAAGAGAGAAATCAAATATTAAGGGATCACTGTGGTATGAAGACTAACAGCCACCTCCAAGAAATATGCAGTATAATGGAACTCTGAACACAAAGTTTAACATTAAAAGTGCACCTGAATATTACAAACTAACTTTACAAACCTACAATAAGGTAAAATATATATCTTTGAAATATTCAGCAGCTTTTGTAATTTTTTTTTTAGTTTTTTTTTTTTTTGAGAGGCTCATGAATTTTAAAAGGGGCCACTATCTAATTTCAACCATGCTTCACAAAACAATAATGGCTATTTTATATTGCAGTTACCAATGTAATGCAATTAGTGCTTTAAAACAATCTATACTCAAACAAAATAACACAATAGCAAAAGAAAGAAAAGAAAAAAGAGAGAGAAGGAAAGAGAGAAACCAGCCAACCAACCAACCTTTGGAGAAAATATGCTTATTCAAAAGCTTCTTGGAAAAGAAAATTTACCTGAATATCAAGTCATGACTGATCTCAAGTGTAATGTTAAAAAGCTTCACAGACATGAATATTACAATCTTCAGGTCTCAGGACTTTAATCTGAGAAGTTTAGAGTTTGGTTTGTTTTTAAAATTCACTTTCTAACCAAAACAAATAATAGAAGTACTCAATTTTCACTATTTACAACTCAGCCTACAGTCTGAAATGACACAATACAAGTTCTCTTATTTAAACTGCAGCATTAAAGGGTAGGCACACCATTCTTCTGCTGCTCGATTGTCATCCACTGAAACACACATAGAAAATAGTTACGTTAGTAAAATGGTCACTCCCATTACACTACAATGACAAAAGTTACGTAACTCAACTCATACACCACTACAAACTACCACAAGGATTAAACCTCTCTGAAGAGTAAAAGTACAAAAGTTCAACCTTTAGGGCCAGATTCTTTTTTTAGATGGGCCTTTAATGATGTCTTTCTGAGAGGGAATAAAAGCACGAATTAACTTCTCAAAGGATCTTTTTGCAGCAATTTTGGGCTACTGAGTATCCCAAGCATTGCCCAGAAAGGAACCATGCCTGCAATTAACTGTGTGCTAACAAACTGAGAGGGAACAAAGGAGGTTTTCCTTCATAAGCTTAGCCTTTTGCTTTCAGCAAACCTCACACAACTTCCTTCAACTGCAGATGAAAATCATGCATCTCATATTGTGTTTTTATTGCAACTTCCAGCTAGGCTAGGAAATATTGCAGTCACATTAATATTACCAAAATCTTTGTCTGTTGAGACTAAAAAGCCAAGAAACAGGCAGTCACCCACTGATTAAATTGCTTTACAAAATAAACAAATCAAAAGAGGAATCCACACCCAACCTAGGTCAAAAATGAGTAGTGCCTTAATTTTAACAGCAGCAATGGTGTGCCTAACCTTTGAACACACAGGTTGCAAGTAAAATCTATCTTTTACTTAATTGAATTAATGGGTTCAAAGTTTTCAGTCAAGAATTTGTGCCTGCAGACTATATGGACATATCCCTGCTATTTCTCAAGTTGTTAGTACTCTCCTGAAATCACCAATTTTAACTAAGGAACACTGGCTGCTTATTTTATTTTACTCAGAAATGGAAATGATTTGGGGGTTCGGCTAAGCATTTAGAAGGGCCTAATCTCCTTTCTCAGAAGACTAGCATATAGGGTTTAAGTGGTGTGGATTTTGCTTTGCATAAAATAGTCATTTTAATCTGATCATTGTAAAGATTAAATTCCACTGGCTTTACTTATCAGGAATTCTTGCAATTATCTGTCAAAAACAAATCTTCCAAACTTAAATCACTGCAACTTCATGTGCCCATCTCAAACAAAGCGCAAGATGTTCTTCAAGGAGTGCTTATACAAACATGATCAGAAAGGGCCTGAAATGTGTGCTAAACAACCAGAAAAGGCCAGGAAGGGGATATTATGTAGGATGCCATAAGAATAAGGGGGAACGGGGTGGGGTGGGGTGGAGTTCAGCTAAACAAAATGAACTAAAATCTAAAATCCAACCTCTCCCAATCTTGTAGCAGTATCTGAATTAGTTAAAAAGAAATCCCAGCGAGCTAAACTACCAACTGAACTATTAACAGAATCAACATGCAACCTAATCACATTAGGTCACCTTGGTATTGTGATTCTCTTTTTAACAAGACCATAGATCCTTCATCTATATAGAAATTATCAAGGCTGAAAAGTGTAAGCAGCATTTTAGCTACACCATATTACTAATGCACATTGCTCTCTGTGCTCTGACTCCCAGGAAGCACAGCTTAGATTCCTTAGAACTAGTGGCTGAAACAATACTCAGTTGTTGGTTAATATATGACCACTTCTATAAAACCACTGAAAAATATAAAGAAACCAAAGCTTGCTAAAATGAGGCATCCTCCATTGTTTATGAAATGTACCCTGACTGCTCCTGAGTAAGAAGGGAGCGCGTCCTCCATGAGATAAGGCTATAATCTCACTTGTTGGTGAGAGCAAATTCTACCCTTAAAAAATCTCAAATGAAATTACAACAAAGGTAGTGTTCCAAGCAATGAACTGAAACATTTTGAAGGTAGTGTGTGCACATCTCCACGCCTCGCCTCTGGGTGAGCACTAAGACATTGCTAATTTAGTAGATAAATTTAATAATGAAAAGAAAATAATAAAGCATAATTATAAATGACCCAAATATTTATCAAGTAACCAAATATCTTAAAGTCAAAGGTTTTTTTTTTTTTTAGTTTAACCCTTCAATTAGTTGAATCATGTAAGAAAAATGTCAACATTTTTGTAAGATGGCTTTTCAATTTGTAACGATAAAGCTCCCAATATGACAGAGGTGAATTCCACACGGGGTTTTTTCCCCGTCTCCTTTTTTTTTTTTAAAGTAAAGGCAAACATAATTTAAGGAAAAAAAAAAGAGAGAGAGAGAAAGAGAATAAAGGAAAGCATGCAGGCTCTACAGGCAAGGAGTCCACTTCCATGTATCTGGTCTTTGTGAGGTAACTCAATTCTCTGTGTAGAGAAACATGCAAAAGGCCAAACAATATTCCGAGCCATACTGCACATGGAAATTTAAAATATGCAAATTCAGAATGCACCTTTCACCTCTGTGCACAAGTCAATGCAAAACCTGCAAAGAAGCAAGTGTCACAGTAATGAAGTCAGGTGCAACAGGGACAGCTAACAATGATGCAGTAGTGCTCACCCAGTTTGTACAGTAATTGGCACTCTACAATATTCCTACTCAGTTTTTGATTCATTTGCACTTTGTGCTGCCTCTCCCTGGGGATCTAATTCAATCTTTACAGAAACATCTGGCCCCTCCGACCTCATTAACTTCATCTTTTTCTTTGGAGGGTTTTTCAAAGTGCCCAGCCTCTCCTTTACTTTGTACTCCAGTGTACTGTGGGGAATCCCATAAATACTCTGAGCTTTGGAAACACTCATTTTTCCACTCATAACCACCGAGATGGCTTCCTCCAGTATCTCACTGTTGTACTGTCTGTAACGCCCTCTCTTCTTCCGAGGCTGCTTGGAGCCAGGGTCTCCTTCTTGATCCGATGTGGGATATGGCTGTCCAGAGGTAGACTGCTCAGCATCTGAGCCCCAAGAATCAGGTCCAGCATCTAACATGCTTTTTCTATTTTGTTTTGGAAGAATAGCCCTTAATTTTTTACTAAGTGCGCTCTCCGTTTGTGAACCCATTACCAAAGAGCTATAGCTATACTGATCACCAGTGCGAGACTCCCAAGAAAGATCCATTCCTCGAACTTGTGGTATCTTTAAATCTACAGGAGATGAATGGCTCATGTCCCTTTTCCATCTTGTTTGTTTGATGTGCCATTTTGGAAAGGCAGAGTTTTCTGCAAGAAAAGGCAGGTCACTGATGTTGCTGAGTGCACCATTTCCCCTGAACTTCATACGGTTGAGGTTGAATTCATAATGAGGTTTTGCCCAAGAGGCTTCCCTGGATAATATTAAGTGCTGTCCATGATTCTGTAATCCAGACGGACCAAGGCTGGCAGCTGTGGACAATTGGTTTCTGCTCAGTAGTTCTTCACTAATCTGCAGGGATCGAGCCAGTGGAACTTTGAGTGATGTGGAGTGTCCAAAACCTTCCCTGGTTCCATCCTGTAAGCTTCTTGGAGGTACCCCATCACCACTCCGAAGTCCATCTGGGCGGTACTGGCTGGGTCTCCCAGGTCGCCTAATTGGATGGAAGGAAACTGATGTGAGCAGGACTTGCACAGGAAGGGAGGGGTGGGTGAGGGGACCACTCCTTTATTAGAAGGCCTTGCTTGGGTAACATCACTTTGTGTTATTTATTTATTTTTCTCTAAAATTAAAAAAAACACATGGTCTCAGCAGTTAGTTTAAAAACTTGATCACAAAAAGAAAAAAAGGGAAAAAAAGGAAAAATCAAAACAAAACAAACAAACAAAAAAAAAACCCACGACTTTTTTTTTTTTTTTTGGGCAAAGAAAAATTAAACCTGTTGGTAGTCTCTGGTTGGGTTCACAAATTTTCGGAGAAAAAGTTTCGCGCAACTGTTTGAAAATAGCACCTTATCCGTTAATTACAAAGTAATCATTAGTGTCTCCATTATCTATACAGAATTGTTGACCAATGTGACGTTACCACTAAACAAGCACAGTAATAAAAGAGTAAGCCAAATTATTTCTTTTAATGCAATGCATTCATCATTCATAACAACTATCTAAGAAGCTGGCAGCATTCACACTGGTGACACCCAGATGATGGCTCATGTAACCCACAGACAAGTTCATGTTTAACTTAAACAACTCCAAGTGACATTTCGTGTAGGCTTAGGAAAAGCTTAGATATGGCAACCAGTCCCGAGAAGGGGAAGAAATCAAAGAGGAATCAAGACCTGCTGCATTGTAACTTACCACACTTCTTCATTAAAACCCTATTGGTTGTAGGCAGAGACACAGATACCACAACTCCTCCAAGTAACTTTTTATTTTCACCCAAATTTTGTTAAGTTATACTCAGAGTCATATAACCAGAAATATAGATAACTTGGTAGCCAATCTTCTTTAAGAAAACATCTTTCTCCTTATAATACCATATGCTTATGTTGAAATAATGTTTGAAGTCAGTTACTTATAAAGTTACTCATAAGATTTTGCTGTTGTTTTGGGGTACTGTGTATATCAGATGTCTTTCTTCCTTGGTCATTTTGTCCTTTTTTTTTCTTCCTGGTGTATGAGGGAGACTTTTTTTCTTAGTGAACCTGGAACTCATAGATTTGATAGGCAGGATGACCACTCCACCCGATATGGGATTATAGACATAGTTGGTAGCCCTGCCACCTGTGGGTGATGGGAATCCAAACTCAGGTCTTCATGCATGTGTGGCAGACTCTTCAGCAGCTGAGCCATCTCCCCAGACCCTAATTCATAAAGTTTTCATTTTTATAAGAGAAAGGTTATTGACCTTAAGATTGGTAGCTGGCAAAGCATTCCCAAGAGAAATAATTCTATCAGTCAGGCCCAAAAGTATAATTTTACACAAAATAAATGATAAACAAACTATATTGCCCCAGATTTTACAGAGACTGTTGCCACCATTAACACAATGACACTGAATAGTCAACTGAAAGACTGGCAGTACTGCTGATGAATTTATCTTCCATACAACAAAACCAAGTAGAAAACATTTTCCATTCAGAGGAAGGCACACAGCAGTCTAAACAATATAGAATATGATCTGGCAGCCAGGTTTAAGGTGAATCTTAAACATGGGAATCATTTATGTAAACTAAAGAGACCCAAATAACTTGGGATCATGCTGGATTATATTTAATGTATACACAATAAAATCCTGAGAAGAGTTTATATTTAATCGTGAGAAAACAGGTTAATGTTTTTAAACTGAATAGTGTGGAAAGGGAGGAAAACAATGGGATTTAGGGGAAAAATAAAGGGAACCTTTTAAAGAAGTCAGTAAAAGAATCCTTCGATTTGAAGATAATTAAGATTAGGGTGGAAAGAATTAGTCCACTTAGTGCCCATTTATTACTTTGATGTCTAAATACCTCCCCATATCAACAGTCTTAGAAAGTTAAAGGAACACACTATTAACAAATTTAAATTCAAAATAATCTTTCATAGCAAGCTGATGTTGCAGGTTTCTAATATGGTCCTAAATATTTATTGATATCTGCTTTATCAAAATGGTTACTAGATACATGTCATGAGAATTAGGCAATTCTACACTATAAAGTAACTGGTCACAGAACTCACTGTGGGGTTAAGAGTTATTAAACTGAGTATATAATGTTTGACAGCATAAAATGGTTATTCATCTACCTACAATATTCTATTAAAAACAAAAACAAAAAAACCCCACAATTATATTTTCTGAACTGCCATGGAATTAAAACTGCAGTTCAAATCGACAACCAATAAAGCCAAAAACCAAACCCAAACAAACAAAAATAAACACATATAACACACACTTTACTAGGGATACCAAATGGAACACTAGAGCCCACTTTTTATTCAACAACTTGAACACAGATACTACGGTCCTCACTTTTACACACTGTAATTGTGTAGCACAGGTTCCACACTCCAAAACACTGACGGAAGGCCCCAAGATGTTTTCTTGTGACACTCATGAATTTTACTACATGTACTGAACTGGCAGGATTAATCTATACTAGCCAATTTTAGACTGCAAAAATACACTTCTCTGTCATTGATGGACTGAGCCATTTTATGAACGACTCACCTGTAAAAGACAATTAATCTAAGTTTTTACAATACTCAAGGAAATTGGCTGATTAGTCTTTGATGAGTTATCTATATAAAACTGTGGAAGTCTAGAAATATTTTCCCTTACCCGTTCCCTTGAGTATTGGAGCAGCCTGGAGAATGGCTCAGGGAAGTGCTGCTAGTACATGGACTTTTCTTAGTAGATAAATCAAGTACACCGTCTGTAGAGACACAAAGAAATATCTGAGAACTTAAGAACCAAAACAAATGTGAACCAAATATACTAAAAATTAGGAAATAAGCAGTATTTATTAAAGTATTAAATTCAAAATAATCAAAGTAGATTTCTCCCAAAGAAACATAAATTTAGCAAAGCATATTATAATGTTTACATGTAATATACATGTATTTCTCAGGGCAAAATTTATTGTCAACAGGGCAAAAGAAAGGTTAAATAATTTAAAAGATGCTAAGATATATTGAGACATTGGAAACACCAGTTATATAGCATAAGTTCTGTACTAGAATTATTATATCTCATTTCCTAATCCTTTATTCAAATGTATGAATATATTTTTAAAAACATACATAAACAAATTCTCCAAGATCTATCTATTTGAAACTTCAAAGCACATGAAACTTTAATGTGGAAAATTTATAATCAGAAAATTGTTTTTAAATGATCTGATTACATTTCATATATATACAAGATAATCTGAAGGATGAATAATTTGTTTGTATTTTAACTATTCTTTGTTATCAAAAATATACTTGAATTAAGTCTCTTAAGGTCCTGAAAATTCAAATTTCAATTGTTAAATTTTGTTTAAGAAAAAGGTTTTTAAAAAAATTAAAATATAAAATATTAAAATTAAAATACAAATATTAAAAAGGGTGTTCCAATTTAGTGGGAAACATCTTAGTATTATAAAAGCATGGAAGTATAGCCCAAAAATGAGATGAATCACAAATTTGTGTTATTAATGTGTAAAATTAAAGATTTTCTTGTTTTCAAAGTTAATTTCCCTTTATAAACAGCTATACTTGACAATTTTCAAAGCTTCCATTCCATAAAGTGAAGAAAGATAACTCAGAGCTTCTGACTTGATTTCTAATTGGGCAGCAGGAAGGTCTTGGTGTCTATGGCAAAACTAAATCCTGGACAGAATCTACTTACAATGTACATCTGAAGACACTGAAACTTCCCGTTTCCAGGTGTTACAAGTAAATATGCAGCTAAACATGTAAAATTAAAGACCTAGCTTCATATAAAGTTTTGTTTTTACAAGTCATTAAAACGTCTATAAACCCAATTGTTGTTTAAAGAACCAAGTAGCAACCTATTATCTAATACCCAACTGGAGATCTAAAAAGTAACTGCTTAGAATATTTCTCACCCAAGACAGTCACACTATAAATTATCCTCCATTACTAACACTATACATACACCTCTACATTGCTACTCGTTTATAAATCTGAAGCTTCTGATACAGTATCTAGAGCCAAGAGATTTTTAGTGAAAAATGCCATTTTGTAGTAAAAACAACAACAACAACAAAATCCTCAATAAAACAGCAAAATGCTGGGCAGTGGTAGCACACACCTACAATCCCAGCCTGGTCTACAGAGTGAGTTCCAACAGCCTGGGCTATACAAAGAAACCCTGTCTCCAAAACAAAGAATCAAACAAACAAACAAAACAAGAAGATACAACTTTGTAAATACAGTAAGTAACCAAAGGTGCACTATCAGTGTCAACAGAGAGAAGGGCAGGAGGCCTCCAGTATGCCAAAAGGAAGAAAGCATACTCAAATACATCTTCATACATTACTTGAAATAAGAAAAAGGTTCTTTTGAAGAAATTATTTTTAAAAATTTAGTTCTTTCATCAAAATTTATTTCTTACCAATAAACCCGTACATATCATACATTTTCTGTTATTCTTAAGTTTTGAAGACAATAGTCTTTCCCTATGACACCACCAATTATAATCACCTGTAAAAGTTCAAAACTTCCTCGGTTGCAAAAATGCTGACGGCACTTTGTGAGAACACAAAGCAGCAGAGACTTAATTTGTTTAAAATACACTTCGGAGACTCAAGAAACGTCTGAACAAAATTCATAACCTCTTAATGCTTCCACTGACTTGGATCCTCAATAATACTTATCTTGGAAACATCTTCAAGTTATTTCTTTAATTTAGTACATGTATATCTATTACACCCAACAACCTTAACAATATTATTTACTTTGATTTTTTTAAATGTAGGTCTCATTATGTAGCCCTTGCTGGCCTAGTAGATGAGGTTGGTCTTAAACTCAGAGATCTGCCTGGCTGTGCCTCCCAAATGCTGGGATTAAAGGTATGCATCACTGCACCTGGCCTAATACTCTTTTGAAATTATAATACATATTCTTGCTTTATCTCATTTGTAGAGTATAACTTCCATGCAAAGAGTGTTTCTCAGATAAGTGCTAATTAATAGTAGAATGTTGAGGATAAAGGAGAAACTTGTCTTTTTATAGTTTTAAGAATCTGATATATTATTGTAGAAAATCAAACAGCTTTATACTGCCCTCATGTTAACTCCCTAACTTTCCTGTATGGTGTATCTATCACAACTGCCAACGTACTAATGTACTTCTCTATCACTCAATAGTCAGAACAATTTAAGAAAGACGTGATATTTATTTTTAAGAGATAGGCCTCGATACATTGCCCAGGTTGGCCTTGACCCCAAGTGATCCACCTGCCTCAGCCCATGCAGTTGGAACACACGAGCATATAATCATGACCAGCTAGAATCACATTGTTTTCTATCTTATTCTTGTTGTTGGTTCCCTACTTATTATACTTTTCCTCCCCAAATTAAAGTCTTCTGATTGGGTAGAGAAGACCATGACATCAAACCATACCTTGTTCGCTAGGTTCTGACTGAGACTTTCTGACAGTAAGGTCCAGAGGTGAGTCTTGGTCAGCCATGAGCAGTTTGCTGAGCACGGGGTTCTGAGTAGTTGCAGCCGTGGGAGAGGTGGTGACTGGAGATGCTTTCGGCAGGCTTTGGTTCTTTGTGCTATTGGGCTGGCTGGGTCCTGAGTAGAGCTATTTTTTGAGGTATATTCAGCAGCAAATTGTTGGATCATTCGCTGCATGATCTCACGGGCCACTAAGGGAATATTGGGGTCGGAGACCCAGGGACTGTCTGTAAACAAAGATTTATTTACTTTTAAAGTGGGACAATAAACTAAGGAAAAGAAAAAAAGACAGCTTTCAAGAAAACATAAAATTTAGTTTTCCTTAAAAATCTAGTATCCTAACAACTGCATTCATTTCTCATTTGATTTATAGTCTTAATTCATAAGCAATAAATAAAATGTTAGTGTATTTCTAAACAATTTACCCAGTAGAATTACAAAATTAAATAAGGGTATATCAAATGATATTTTATGGTAAAATCACTTACCTGATACGGAAATACCTAAGCCTTCTCTTAGCAAACAGTTCCTGTCAACATGTGTAGAAAACGTCAAGTTTTCCCTTAACTACTCCTTACACTCCTCAAGTATGGGTTACTGAATTTATGACTGCTTAATTTACTTCTTGCTAATGAGTAAAGGAACAGCAAGACATGAAAGACATTTATGGAAATGAAAGTCACTTAACTTCAGGATCCAGGATTTAATTTCAAGATCCATGTAAAGACAGATTGCTGAGTATTAGCCCCAGAGTTTCAGATTGAGCAGCTTGAGGGTGGCCTTGAGAAATGGTGTCAGCTACTATTGGTTTGTGAATCACAGTTTCAGAACTCATAGCTAGGAGTTTAAACACCACATTTCAAAAGCTGAAGACCACATTTTTTCCATGAGTTCTTTAAGTATAACCTGCCAACCTTTAGAGTACAGCTAGGAAATTAATAAAATAAACACCTAAGTAATCAACATCTAGACAATGTTCATTCAAAACAAAGAATACAGGAAACCACTGACTCTCTCAGAACTGCAAAGGATCGTCAAGTTAAAATAGGGTTAGGATGAAAGGGAAAAGATCTGTGTAAACTTGTTATTGTCACATTTCTATAATTACCTAGAGACTGCATCTGTTGATTCCTATATCCCTAATTTTGTCTTGTTTAAAGTGTCTGTTCAATTTATTTGAGTAATAAATACAACAATAAAATCAATTACCAACTAATACCGTTAAAACAAGAGAAATGTGACCTAAACTTGTACAGGTTAATACTAATAAAACTTCTTTATAACTCTGCTCCTGACCTTAATGTTTTATTGGTACATTTAATTCCCCAAGGCCTCTCCAAGACCTTTACAAGAGTTCTCAAAAGGCTTTAGTTTCCTTTTTTAAAATTAGCTAGAAAAAGCAAATAAATGTTCATAATAATTTGGAAATGTAGCCCTACATTTCCTCTATAAATACAGACTTGGTGTTGCAATCAGTCTTTTTTTTTTTTCTTTTTTAAAGATATTTAATAGAGAAAGATTTGTACGACCAACTGCAATGTTTATCATGTTTTAATAAAATCTGAGCCATAGAGTGCCGTTTAAAATACTTTTATCCACTCAGTTTTCACGTGTGTGCCTGCGCTGGTGTCATGTTACATTTGGAGGTCAGAGGACAACTTGCAGGAGTCAATTTTCTCCTTCATCATGAGAGTCCTGGGGATTCAGCCTGGGCTGTCAGGCTCAATGGCAAATGCACCCTTACCTACTGAACCATCTAGGCAGCCTTTCTGACTCTCATTTAATGTGTGAGTACCTGCATATGTGCATGTTAAATGGACATTAATACAAATATAAATTTGTATAATTTAAATTACTACCCATGCCTGGTGCCTGTGTAGGTCAGAGAAAGCACCAGGTCTCCTGGAACTGGAGTTACAAGTATTTGTGAGTGGCTATGAATATGCCAAGGTCTAAGCACATCCTCTGCAGAAGCAGCCAGTGCTCTTTACTGCTAAGTCCTCTCTCCAGCTCCTCCTCTACACTGGTAATCTTATTTATTTGTTTGTTTTTTGAAACAGAGTTTCACTATTTAGCCTTGGTTGGCCTGTAACTCATTATGTAGACCAAGCTGGTCTGGAACTCAGTGATCTTCCTACTTATACCACCCCAAATTAAAGGCATGTACCATCATACCTGGTTTCTGAATTTTCTTTACAGTTATAATACTGTTATAGAAAGACCTATTTCTCCTAAGTAACATATAATCTCCATATGGAAGAATATATAAAACTTCAATATATTAATGGTATGTTTTTACCTCGTGGAAAGCAGAAGAATGTGTAATAAAGATTTGAAAGTTTCCAAATCTGTAGCAAAATACAGTAATTTATGGGAGTCTGTGTTAATTAATAACTATTAAAGAGCTTTGTGATGAGTAAAAGATTTTACAATAAGAACTATTACGTTCTACCTTGGAAGTTTAAAAGCCAGTATTGTATCTTGTTTCTTTTATTAAATGAATACCACAATCATGAGACAAAATATTCAATATGTATGACTGCTGTTGCTGCCATTTAAAGTTCCTATCTTTTAAGAGTTTCTTGAATGCATTCATTGTTTGATTTATTTAAAAAATTTTGTAATCATGGTCATGTCTAGGTTAAAACTCTCAACTGGTTAAATAAAAGCAATTATTATAAGATGCAGCTGGGAGAGGACCTATAGAAAAACATGTAACCGTTACAGCACAGCAGAGCATGGCTGAATGTGGTGGCGCATCTTTTATCCCAGTAGTGGAGGCAGAGGCAAGAAGGTCTCTGAAAATTGGAGGCCACACTGGTCTATATATAGAACTTTAAGACCCTGTCTTGAAAGGAAAGGGGGAAGGGGAAGGGAAATGAGAAGAAGGGGAAGGGGAAAAAAACTCAACCAACCAACACAACTGTTAGAGCACAGCCAGTGGTATATTTCAGAATCAAATACTATTTTAAGAAATTATTAAATAAAAAAAAGAAATTATTAAATAAATTTTTCTTTGAGAGAACCCACCACCTCACATCTCTCTTTCTCTATTTAGCCCTGGGTGCCCTGAAGCTACCTATGTAAACCAGCCTAGCCTGGAACACACAGAGATCCACCTGCCTTTGTCTCCCAAGTGCTGGGATTAAAGGCAGAATTATTCCACTTTTAACACAGTAGCAAAGCAGACTGAGAAAGAGTGTGATTATGTCTGTGAGAGGCATAGTGCTCTTCTTAGTAAGAACTTGTTACATAGGCCCAATCACAAAGTCTGCTTTTATGACATTTATCTACTTAGTTAGTTATACCAAACTCCACATAATTATTTAAAATACACAATTTACAACCCTTGGACAAACTAAATTCAAGCACTGGAATTAAAGGCTACACGCGCCAAATGTGAAAATCTGAAACACAAAGTGCTCTAAAATTCCAATCTTTCAAGTGTTGACATAAGACTCAAAAATGTTTGAATTCTAAATTCTCAGTTTAGGGCTCTCAATTGGTAAAGTCCACACAAAATTCCAAAATGTGAAACCTCAAACACTTTCACACTGTTTAGCATTTAGGACAGAGAAAGCTAATCTCAGTTATACAGACGATTCTCTCTTCAGAAAAACTTCACTCTCTGGATATTGCCTGCTTTTGGCATTACAGCACACTAATGTCCAATTCAGAGATATTTTCATCAAGATTAATAAAACACCTATAAAGTAACAATATTAAAATATAAAGCAAAGAGAAAGAACTTTGAATTCCAAAGCAACCTCACACCACTGTACAACCAATATACAAACTCAAGTTGCCTACAAATCTCATCTCTTAAAATCCTGCAACCAATTTTAAGGTTAGAATTCCTACTGTAAACATTATGAACCCAACAGCATGTAAGAACTGTCAGGGGCTGGAGAAATGACTCAGCGGTTAAGAGCATGGGCTGTTTGCTCTTCCAGAGGTCCTGAATTCAATTCCCAGCAACCACATGGTGATTCACAACCATCTGTAATAGGATCTGATGCCCTCTTCTGGTGTGTCTGAAGACAGCCACAGTGTACTCATAAAAATGAAATAAATAAATATTAAAGAGAGAGAGAGAGAAGAGAGAGAGAAGAGAGAGAGAGAGAGAGAGAGAGAGAAATTGTAACACAGTTTATTCCTCTAGGACAAAGGCATGGAGCTAAGTAGGCTAGACCGTCACTGAGAGAACCGGCTGTGCTTAACCATCAATACCCTAACCAAAGAGCAGGTAGAACATGTACACAGAGAGACGGCTTCCTAGCATTAGTTTAAAAGGTTACTAAGTCAACATACAGACCAAGGACACTGTCTATCTACATGCTGGTGTAATTACAACAACTGTAAATGTTTTGGATAGTAGGTAATATCTTAAATGTCAATCCCCCCCACCATTTTTTCAGACCTGGTCTGGCAGGGAACTCATTATGCTGATGAGGCTGGCAGGAACTAAGAGATTAGAGAAGTGTGATGCCACACCTATCGATGTGAAATCCTTTATTAAAATAATCAAATATTCACAAATCTAATGAAATTACTTTTTTAAAAGACATAATTTTGTAACTCCGGGTACTTACTCTGATAAAGTAAATCTGAAAGACTCATCTGAGAGATACAGGTCAGCGTGCCAATGAGTATTTAAGGGAAGTGCTGGCATGCTTAGAAATCTGATTTTCCTAGGAATCTAATGGAAAAAAACCAACGAAAATACAAAAGCATGTGTTTTCCCTCAAACAACAAACTTGGTTAAGGAATACCGTAAGTTGACAAGACATCTCACCTCACTAATGTTCTGAAAACACTGATCACACCAAGCATGACAGCTGGTATTCAATAGTAACCAAATATTAAAATCTTTTTTTTTTTTTTTTTTTTTTTTTTTCCAAGACAAGGTTTCTCTGTGTAGCCCTGGCTGTCCTGGAACTCACTCTGTAGACCAGGCTGGCCTTGAACTCAGAAATCCGCCTGCCTCTGCCTCCCAAGTGCTGGGACTAAAGGTGTGTGCCACCACTGCTAGGCCTTTTTTTAATTTTATTTTATTATTTTTTTTTCAAACATTAGAATCTTATTCCACTTCTGGTATATTGTCAACCTTGAGAGGGAACAAGAGCACCTTGGGGAAATGAATGGTATGAAGGCAAGGGAAGTGTGGTACAGTGTAGGAGATGGGCTCTTCTGAGTTGGCTGAGGGTTACGTATACCAACAGCAGTATAAATAACTCCTTTTACAACCACCCATCCCTGCTTTCCGACTGCATGAATTACAAGTGTGCACTACTAGGCTACCTTGTAGGAAATGTTTTTAGAAATTATCATAATTGCTTCTACCCTAGCAGGAGAGGGAAATGTGTAATTAAGGAACAGAAATTTATTCAGGAAAAATTTATTAACATAGGCAGCCATCACACAACTTTTAATCTCAGCATTTGGGAGGCAGAGGCAGGAGGATCTCCCGTAAATCTACCTTACCCAGTGCGACAAAGCAAGACCCTATCTCAAACCACAAACAAACAAACAAGGTAGGTGGGTGGGTGGGTGATGGATAGATGATAGATTAGATAGAGATAGATAGATAGATAGATAGACTCTTTAGTAATTAAAACAAAGTAAGATCATAAAGAGGTTATGTGGATAAAGAAAAGAATTGAAGCGGGGTATAGTGATGCTTGCTTTTAATGCCAGCACTTGGGAGGCAGAAGCAAGCAGATCTTCATGAGTTCCAGGACAGCCAGAGGTACATAGTGAGACCTTGTGTGGGAGTAGGGGTAGGGATGGGCAAGAATGATGACAATAACAACAAAGGAAGGAGGCAGAGAAGAGATGGTTAAGACTCAAGGGGTTAAGATTTTCCAGAATCCACATGGCAGCTCACAAATATCTATAACTCCATTTCCTGGGTATCCAATACCCTCATCTAACATTCAAGAGCACTATACACACAAACACACACATGCATGCACACGCGCGCACAAACACACGCACAAACACACACGCACAAACACACACACACACACACACACACAAACACTTGCACTCGGGCAAGCATGAACGCAGAAAAAACATTCACATGTAAAATAAAATAAAAACAGAAAATTAACTGTCCCTAAGAAGAATCCCTAAGCCTCAAGATGCATGCTTCTTTCTGGCATTGCAACATGTTATATCAATTGCAAAAATTTTTTAAAATATCATAATGTCCTAAGCAGTTTTGTGTTAGACTACATTCATAGCTATCCTTGGCTACATGGTTTGGTTTGAGAACCATGGGTTAGTCAAGACTGGTAGAGAAATCTTTCTGCTTTTCAAAACCAAAATAAAACAAGCTTTCTTTAAGGAAAATGATGTGTTGGAAATCCTAGAGGGGACAATTAAATTTGACACAAAATGTAAACAAGAAAGTTTATTTTAGTGTACAGTTTTCTATGAGATAAGTTTTAAAAATTTCAGAAATGAGATTATGTCAACAGGCTGGATTTTCCCAGCACCCACATGATGGCTCACACCTACCCTAATTCCAGTTGCAGTGGATCTGATACATGGTGCACATATATACACGGAAGCAAAATACACATATAAAATAAAAGTAAATATATTTTAGAAGATATCAATGCTTACAAAAACAAATCTAAGATTCAACTACATTTTCACTTCAAATAAAATTTCAGGTCAGGGTTTCAATTTACTGAGCTGGTTTTATAGTTATTAAGGATTTAATTTTTATGATTATTAAGTAGCATTTTATATATCTAAAATGTATCTAATGAACTGCAAAGTTTCACAATACATTTCTGAACTATTTAACTAAACAGTCCCAGTTTAGAATTAAAGAGGACAATGGGCTGTCTTAACATTATTCCAGATTTAATGTGATAAAGGAAGACAGAAATATTTGAAGAGTAACTTAAAATGACATTGAAATTAAAGAGATTAATATATGACAAGCAGACACTGTGTCGTCTGTCACTGAAACCAACCTTTTCTATAAAAGACTGCATTGAGGAACTCTTCTGCTTGTCTCTGGAGTCGAGTGACTTTTGCGTGCTCTTGTTTAAGCAAAGCTTCTTGCCCAGCTCCGGAAGCTGGCTCATCCAGACCGACTAAGTATCCCTGCAAAAATATTGTGTAAAATGTTTGTACAGAAATCTCTCCCCATCCAAAAATCCAAAGCACAGATGCATAAAGGCAAGTCTTACGAGACAAAAGTACAAACTAGTATAATATACTTAAAATTTTAAAATTGGTTTAAATATTTAAAACTTAAATTCTGTTTCTAGGTAACTGTACTGTAATGGTGCCTCTCAGATCTTTACTGGATTGTTATATTGCTAAGTAAGTCAGAGCTGGCACTATGAGAATGAACTGAAACCGCACACCTCCTGTTCCAAGTACACTTCAGTATTTTTAGTTACAGTGTGTCTCTGCTTGAATATACATATATACACAGAGTAATAAAAGTTTCCACTGCTGCAATTAACTCATCCCAGAAGGCTCCAACATCACTTCCAGTCTGCAGGAGCGCACTGCGGTTAGATGATAATGCTCTGCACTTATTTTCATCCTTGCCTCTCACAGATAAACAGGAGACCAGAACAATGATGGGCACCACAGAATGCACAGTTATACCTTCTAAGCATCCTTTAAGGCCTGTGCTCACATGTCCTCCACATCATTGTAGTATATAAACTCAGGTATTTATTTTCACCACAGACTACTTATAAAAACTTTCTCAACAAGACAGTAGATCACCCTTTGCAAAATAAAATGTACATAAGAATTGAGAGCACATTATTACCCACACATTTCAAAGACTTAAAGTATACCCACTGTTTACAACCACTATGACTTTCCCATTGTAACTATTCATTTCTATTTGTTTCAATCAATTTATTTTAACCACTTTTACCAGGTATAACTCGCCCACAAAATGTAAAACCCAATAGATTTTATTCATATCTTTACATTGTTACCATCACAATGTGAATATTTGTATCCCATTAACACTCAAGTCTCCATTCCTCTGCTTGCACCTGGCCCTAATTCTTTTTTTGTTTGTTTGTTTGTTTGTTTGAGACAGGGTTTCTCTGTGTAGCCCTGGCTGTCCTGGAACTCACTCTGTAGACCAGGCTGGCCTCGAACTCAGAAATCCGCCTGCCTCTGCCTCCCTCCCAAGTGCTGGGATTAAAGGTGTGTGCCACCGCCTGGCTTTGCACCTGGCCCTACACAGCCAGTTATACTTTATTTTACCTCTGAAGATATGCATACTGTGATCTTTCATCTAAATGGAGCCATTATTTTTTTCGGGAGAAGGGTGTGACATTTTCTCCCAGAATATAAGGTTCATCTATATCGTGGCCAGCGTGGTATTTTCTTTTATTGCTAAATGAACATTCCATTTTATGGCTACACCACTCATTCAAGAGTAGACAACTATTTGGACAATTTCCACTCTTCCACTATCACATGAGGAACAAGAGTATTAACTGTCCAAGTTTCTGTATGGATGTCTATTTTCATTTTCTTAGCTACACAGTTAAGAGGTAATTTCTAGATCTGATCACTATGTTAACTATATTTAGCACTTGAAGAACATCAAAGTACCTAGTAAGCACGAGTAATGTGGCCTGATATATATTATGTTTGCTGGGTCTAAATGACTCATAACGTTCTGGTTTTCCCCACATATGAAGCAGGGCCTCAGTGTTTATCCAGGCTCCCCTCAAACATACGATTCTCCTTCTTTCACTTCCAAAGTGTTGAAACTGCAAGAGTAAATCATGTCATCCAATTTTGATAAGCAGATTCTGGTGCCATTTCTTAGATGACTATGTTATGACTATTTACTATCTCTATGAAGTCTGGCTCTCTTCCACTTACCTGCTCTCTGTCTGCATTTATGCCACTCATCAGTCTGCTCTCCTCCAGTGGCTCTTAGTTGACTCCTCTCCTGGTTTTGCTACATACCAGACATAAATTGCTAAGTCTGTTGCAATAATAATGAGGAGGGGTAAACTGTTACTAATATCTGAAACTTAGATTTCAGGAAGGCTTTTTTTTTTTTTTAATATTTTTGGTTTTTTGTTTTGTTTTGTTTTCCAGGCAGGGTTTCTCTGTGTAGCTCTGGCAGTCCTAGAAGTCTACGTTGTAAACCAGGCTGGCCTCAAACTCAGAGATCTGCCTGCCTCTGCCTCCTGAATGCTGGGATTAAAGGTGTGTGCTACCACCACCCAGCCTAACATTAACTTTTTAAAGTATTTTTTTCAATTGATACTAAAAAGGAGTTATGAGCCTCCTCTGAATTGTTTGCCAAAAAAAGATTTTGCTTTTTAATAATGGGTTTAGCTATCTTTAAGATTCATTGTAACATGTATACCTATGAAGAGTTATAGAGTTCCCTATTCTTTTTTTTTTTTTTTTGGTTTTTCGAGACAGGGTTTCTCTGTGTAGCCCTGGCTGTCCTGGAACTCACTCTGTAGACCAGGATGGTCTCGAACTCAGAAA
Source organism: Mastomys natalensis (assembly GCA_021653895.1). NCBI lineage: Eukaryota > Metazoa > Chordata > Mammalia > Rodentia > Muridae > Mastomys > Mastomys natalensis. The sequence continues at coordinate 1,406,714 of JAJTUV010000072.1, read as the reverse complement.
TTCGCCTGCCTCTGCCTCTCAAGTGCTGGGATTAAAGGTGTGCGCCACCACCGCCCGGCTTATGACTTTCATTTTTAAATAGTTGTTTCACTTGCTTTATCCAGAACAATAACTGAAGATTAAAAGAACAAAATCATACATTTTGCTTTGTTTTCTACTTTAATCATATATGTTATCAACTGTGTCTAAACATCCTGTCTACAAATGTACAGCAAGCCAGGTGTGCTGGTGCATGCCTCTAGTCCCAGCACTCGGAAGGTGGCAAACTCATTTCTGAGTTGTAGAAAAACAAACATCTTTTACAGCAATGATACACGATAAACCATGGCTTACTGTCCCTTGCTGTATATACATATATGATACACACAAAAAAAAACCAATAAAAACAAGAAAGTTTATGCAACTGAATACCCAGGTGATAGGAAATCCACAAACATTCCATTATCATTCCTCCACCACATCTGTATTTTAAATACATGCATTATATATGGTATAGCAAAATGTAATAAAAAAACATGATACTGTTCTATAAATAAACAACTAAAAGACATTGGTTACTTCAACATAAAAAAGAAGCTTTTGGCCAGAACCAAATAGGAATAAGACTGAAGGTCTAAACTAGAATTTCTATCTTCTAGGAGTTATTTGCTTTAGGATATAAGCTGGTAAGTCAGCTCACATCTACAGTTAATTATGTCTCCAAAATCCACTAGATTGTCATAATGACATACTACTGAGTAATTAACCACACAGTTATTGCTGTAATAACTCTGGGTTTTTTAGCACCTTAATAACTAATTGAAAAATGAGGGAGGCTGCAAGCATTAAGAGTTAATATAATGTCACTGCAGGAGAGAGGACCTCACCCTTGCCTGGGAAAGCAGGAGAGCTGGCCCTGGTGGAACAGGTGCAGAAGAGCTAGAAGGCTGAACAGCTCAGATACCATCCAGGCCCAGATACACAGCTTTGAGCTAGCCTACAGCAACATCTACCCCACCTATGAACAGCTGGAGCGGATAAAGGGGCTGGTCCTACATAACCAAAGCTGCAGTATCTCCATGACACAGGGCATTAACAGGATAAGAGGAGTCCCTGTGAGGATCCATTATTGAAAGTGTAGCAGAAGCCAGAGGCCTTAAACCAGACCAATGACTCATTGCAATGAGCATTTGCAGGTAAAGCTGTTGGAGCAAAAAATGGCAGCTTCCACTGCGAAACGGCTTTCTTTCCTTCTTTTTGATATTTATTTTTATTTTACTTTTTTGTTTTGTTTTCTTTTGGGGGAGGCTTCAAGCATGGAGGGTGGATATGGAGGGATGGGAAGATTGGGGTGCATGATATGAAATTCACCAAAAATCAATAAAAAGTTTTTTTTAAAAAAGATTTATTTTTATTTATGAGTACATTGCTGTTGACTTCAGAAACACTAGAAGAGGGCATCAGATCCCATTACAGATGGCTGTGAGCCACCATGTGGTTGCTTGGAATTGAACTCAGGACCTCTGGCAGAACAGTCAGTGCTCTTAACCACTGAGCCATCTCTTCAGCGGCAATAAAAAGTTTAAAACTATGTTTACATAAACTGCTTCTTTGTTAGAATGATGATGGTATGTTTACCTGCATGCTTTCCTCATTGTGTTCATGTGTCTACAGCTACTTAATGAAATTCTCACTCGGAATTCCAAAACAGAAAAATGTCTGTGAACTCTATTACTGTTCTATTTTAAGGGTTATGACTTTTTTTACATTAGAGAATTATCAAACATAAAATTAAATCTTGCGAAAGCCATGACATTTACTAAGATGACTATTACAGTTACTTTTCCTAAGAACACAGAGAAAAATTATGAACCTCTGGAAATTTTAATATTGTACAATGACTCCAAAATCACTTGAAAATAGATTCCTTCATGAGTGAGGTGAGACTAATCAGTATTGAAAATCTAGGCATACTTATCTTTATAAAGCAGGTAAACTTTTTTGTAGCTCAGACTCACCTGCCTCCCTCATATTAGAAAAACAACCAAGGTTGTTTTGTATTAAACATTGTGATCTGAGTGTGACAATTTAGGATGTATTATCAGGATAATAAATAAAATCTATATTAATGAAAATAATGTTTGAATACGTCTTCATATAAACATTTTGAGAAAGTGTTTCAATGAATATGTTCCACATTTGTAGTATTTCTTTTATAACAGATTATCAAAACAGATGGACCAACAGAAGCAGCTTGTTTCTTCCTGGAACACAGTTTACAATACATGCAATTATAAAATTAAAAAAAACTGAAAAGGGGAACTGGAGAGATGGCTCAATGGTTAAGACCATTTGTTGCTATTCTAAAGGACTGGATTTAGTTTCCAATACTTGTGTGTGATTAACAAATATGCATAGCCCTTGTTTCAAGGTATTCAATGTCTTCTGATCTTTCCAGTACCAAGCATGAACATGGTACACATTCACACACACAAGCAGGCAAAACATATACATTAAAAAAAAAATCAATGAATGAATAACAAATCTAAAATAATTTTAGATAAAAACAATTTTTATTTCAGTCACTTTGAGAAAGGAGTATTAAATTTTGCATATTATGAATTTACTGAATGCAAAAATGATCAACCAATAATCCTAGTACTATTTATAAGATAATCCTTAATTGCCAACTAATGTTAAGAGCATGGCTATTAAGGCATTGTTTCATTTTTATTGATTTATTATTGTATCATTTTTAAAATTATATTGTTATTTATCTGGAATGCAAATCCTCATTCAATATTTCTGTTTTAACATTGCCTGGCCATTATAGCTTTATTCTCTAAAATTTATTCATTACAAATCATAGTGAACTCTCCTCCTATTCACCTTTATCAGCTCCCATAGATCTGCTTTTGACTGAATGGAACCACTATGCTATTAAGGAAAATGCTGCCTTCTCTTTCAGCAATTGTTTTACATTCATCCAAAAAGCTTCAATAGTGCTAAGAAGAAATAGTGAACAGCTAAGATCTTGTCTAGTAAGACATCAAGCTCTTTACTAAAAACTTTAATAGGGGTTGGAGAGATGACTCAGCAGTTAAAAGCATTGGCTACTCTTCCAGAGAACACAGGTTTGACTCCCAGCACCCACATGACAGTTCACAACTGTTTGTAACTACAGGGCCAGGGGTACCTAATCACCTCTTCTAGTCTACTTGGTCTCTGCACACACATGGGACACAGACATACATACAGGCAAGGTGCCCCTATACATAAAAAATAGAAATCTTTGAAAATATGTCACCTAATAGTATACTTTACTGCTTTTTGGAGTGGCATGGCAATAAAAACCTCCAAAAGATGTTTTCAAATATAGAGTGTATCTAAGTCTATGTTGTGTCCCTATTAGAAAATATCTGAGGAGGCTGAGGAGATGAATTAGTGGGTAAAGGCACTTTCCATATACCCCTGGAGACCTGAGTTTGATTCCCAAAATAAACAGGTAAATAAATAAATAAATCTTTAAAGGGGAGGGAGGGAGGGGAAGAAGCTACAGATTAGGAGAAAATAGCTGTACATCACATCCAACTAAAAGGCTTATAAAGAATGCATTAACGAACTTAGTGAATTTCTTTAAATGGCAAATACGGCAAAGAAATATTTTATCATACATACATATAAGGGTGTGTCTGTATAAACAGAGAGGAATGGAAAGAAAGCAGAGAGAGATGAAGAATATGAATGAAATATCAGCATAAATGGTCACCTAAGAAATAAAAAGTAGAACTGTAATGGATAAATATCTTTACATATCCAGTGGATAATGTCAAAACTGACCACTAACACTGGCACGAAGAGGAACAGTGTTCTCTTATATGGTGTCAAAAATGAGTTACAACAATAACACACAATACTACTCAGCATGAAGATACACTTATAAGTCAAAGAGATTTATAAGTAAGTCACAATAGTCATAATCTAACAATAATTCAAATGAACAGCTTGAAGGCAGTGATAGCTCAGTGGTTAAGAGCACTTGCTGTTCTTGCAGAGGGTGGAGGTTGAGTTCCAAGCATCATATTGTGGCTCACAGTCTATTACTCCAGTTCTAAAATATCTGACACTTTCTTTTGACTCTGCAGGCACTAGGCACATATGTGGCATACGCACATACATGCAAAGCAGACATACAAAAATAATTTTTAATAAAATGAATGGCTAAACTGTGGCATATCTATGCTAAGAGAAATTACAAAGAAAATAAAGGAACAAAAGATAATACATAAAGACAAATAGGAGTCTTAAAAACGCATCTTAACCAAAACCAGTCAAACATAAGATTGAATATTGCAGGGTTATATATAATTCTAGTGATTGCATAAGCCTGGAGGTCTGCGGAAAAGACTAACTACAAAGGACCAGGGAGTACGGGGTTGGGGTGGGGAACATCAGGGTAAGCAACCATCACTATGCTAATGGTTATGCATATGTAACTGAAAGCATTTACTAAAAGTCAACTAACCCTATGTTTGAATTAGTTTTACTATATACAAACATTACCTCAATTTTGAAAGACTACTGAAAATTAGTTTCAGGGTTCTAAATGTGTCACTAAGAGTAAAGAGTAAGAAGTATTCTATTAAGGATAATATAGTAAATACTTAAGGTCTTACAAGCCACATGCAAATTCTGCTGCCTACATAGCCTCTTTAACTTGACGGTACTTAAAAAGTAGCCTGTGAGTAAGGCTTAGTCAGGGCATATTTTGCTGACCTGATGATAGAAATGTTACACTTCTCCCAGACCTAAAACAACCATAGCTCCACAGGTCCCTGAAAGAGCAAAGACGTCACTAAATACACAATGGAACAGACTTATATCAACATGGAAGCTAATCCTCCCAGCAATAAACTGTTAATGAAGTTAAATTTTAAATAGTAAGGCCAAACATTTCTTAGCATTTCTTTTTTAAGTCTAACATTGTCACTCTACAAGTGGGGAGTTAAGGGTGGAGGAAGAGGCTTAAGTGGATGCTTATTTTCTCTTGAGGGAATGTAAGAAAAGGAAATGGAAAAAATCAAACTTAAGAAAAGGAAATGGAAAAATCAAATGACAAGTTTCTTCCCAAGGAAGAATAAAGTAGTCTAAGTTTCCCAAGTGTAATTCGAAAATAAAAGGATACGGCTGGGCGGTAGTGGCGCACGCCTTTAATCCCAGCACTTGGGGGGCAGAGGCAGGTGGATTTCTGAGTTCGAGGCCAGCCTGGTCTACAGAGTGAGTTCCAGGACAGCCAGGACTACACAGAGAAACCCTGTCTCGAAAAACCAAAAGAAAAAAAAGAAAAAGAAAATAAAAGGACGACTCTGAAAGCTACTCCTGCTTACTATGTTCCTTGATTATCTACATTTAGTTACAAATATTATCAATTGATACCATAGGAACTAAAAGCGGTGTATACACACAAGTTTTGTAGTGATTACATTAGAAAAGTCTTCCAGAGTCATGAGCCTATAGCTATACCATCTTGCCTGTTACCTATCCTATGGGTTCCTGACATTTCTAGCAATGAACTTAGAAAAGCAGACAAGATGCGATTCGTTGATTTAAATACCAATTTCCTTCATTTTATTGCTTTAAATACCATTAAATCTTAGAGAAAATGGTGCCACCACTTTAAATGCTCATATATTTTAAGGTCAATCATCTAACAGAATTTTTTGCTCTTTATATAAACAAAGTATAAACTGTGCTCAATGCAATTTTTTGCTATATATAAATGCTATCGTCAGTTTGACTAAGCAACTACCAAGTTAATGAGTATGTTAACTACATTTATAGGCTGAAAGACGCTGGAACTTTTTTTAATTTGGGAGAGACTGTTTAATCCAACTGAAAAGTGAGCACGTGGGGTCTGAAACACAAGGAAGTAATGGTACAACACTAGTGACACTACAAGAACTGAGTTTCAGAGACGGAGAGCCATTAATATAAACATTCTTAAAAGTATACTGAAAACTCAATGATCTCATAGAAGCCCCTAGAACACCTGTAAAGACTTCTAAGATCCTTGCCATTAGTATTAAAATAGAGACATTCAGCCAGCTGCTCAAGGCTTCCTCATATGAATATTAGATCCATGACTGAGTATTACTCAATACCTTTATCTTCCTTTAGCTGGTGCTTTTGTGTAATGAGTGCAATGTACAGTTGTTGATTTTTACTACTGGAAGTATGTCAAATACCTAAGTATTAAGATGTTAATATTTCTACAAACAATCTAAATGTCTAATACAGTCCTATCAAACTGGTAACTCTTCCAGTATCCCTTTCCCAACACACACACACACACACACACACACACACACACACACACACCCTCGTTCTCTTAGCTTCCTAATTAAACAGACCTGCAAACTCATAAACTGAAAGAGAACGTCATCTGAAAGAAAATGAATCATTCTGTAGGTAACTATCTTTGGAACCTCTCAAAGAACTATACAGAAATTGAGTTTTAATGCAGTATTCAAAATCTATAGCAACTCAAGACTTGCTGTAGACAATTTTCTTCTATTATACAAGTAGATGCTATCAGAAAGTATGAAAGATAAATGCAAGCCACCCTCACAGTTAATAGTGATAACTACCTAAGTTAATACTATCCTCAATTTTCACTTACAAACAACACATCAGAAGGTTTTCTGAAATTTTTATCCATTATCCTCTTATGACTATGGATATCTCTAGATGCCCAAAGTCATTTTAAATGCAAGGATATATAAAACTGCCCATTGGGAATGATAGCATTATAAAGTCTAAGCATGCCGGGCGTGTGTGGCGCACGCCTTTAATCCCAGCACTTGGGAGGCAGAGGCAGGCGGATTTCTTGAGTTCGAGCCAGCCTGGTCTACCAAGTAGTTCCAGGACAGCCCGACTACACAGAGAAACCCTGTCTCGAAAAAACCAAAAAAAAAAAAAAACCAAAAAAAAAAAAAAAAAAAAAAAAAAGTCTAAGCATTACAAACTCCTACAGCAATGTATCTATGCCACTAGATAGAACTAGTTTTAAATCTTGTATTATCTATTTCTTAATTCCTCTATTAAGACTATTATATTGATAAAAGTACTATCCATGGGAGCTAGAGAGATGACTCAGGGGTTAAGGGCACTATCTACTTTTCAGAGGATCTATGTTCTATTCCCTACATGGCAGCTCCCAATTGATTAACTCCAGTTCCAGGTTATCCAACCTCCCCTCACCAACCATTTCTGGCCTCTGAGGCCATCACAAATACACATCAATAAAATCTTTTCAAAATTAAAAACCAAAACATATAATAAGCCACAAAGAAGTATAATCAAAGATGCAAATAAGAGTGGCAAGATACCTCATCGGATGAAGGTGCTTTCCTTTAAATCTGAGGGCCTAAGTTTGATCTGGGGACCTACACAGTAGAAGAAAACTAACTCCTACAAGTTGTCCTCTGCCCTGCACATGTCCATACTCCAATAAATAAGTATAATGAAAATATAAATAATACTGTAAAGAACATAAGCCTAATACCAAACTAAGGATTGGATAAGAGAAATAATAATAAAAATGGCCTTTATAATAGAGGGGAAAGAAGGAAAAGAAAGTCCATGTGCAAACACCCAGCACTTGGCAGGAAGAGAGAAACAGGGAGATCTCTGTGAGTTCTAGGTCAGCCTGATCTATCTACACAGATTTCCAGGGAAGCAAGGGTTACATAGGGAGGGGTTAGGGTGGGTATCTTCTCAAGGAAGAAGGAAACATTTATAGAATGAAACTTTAGAAATCAACAAAATCTTAAAACCTTAATGTCTATTCAAAATGCCTCACCTTTGTAATCTAACACTAACAAGAGTAGATTTTTAATATCAAGACTTTAACATTTTTCTTGCTTAAAAATACAATGCTGGCCGGGCGGTGGTGGAGCACGCCTTTAATCCAAGCACTTGGGAGGCAGAGGCAGGCGGATTTCTGAGTTCGAGGCCAGCCTGGTCTACAGAGTGAGTTCCAGGACAGCCAGGGCTACACAGAGAAACCCTGTCTCCAAAAACCAAAAAAAAAAAAAAAGAAAAAAAGAAAGAACCCGCCCCCCCCCCAAAGAAAATGCTGAATGGAGTCAATTTTCTTGAATCTACCTTCTTGTTGTTGGTGTTGCTAGAACACTCTGAAGAGTAATCTAAATGGGGAAGTTCCATGAACAGCCAGCAACAGTTTTAACGCTTAAGGGATTCTTGTTGAACTGACAACTGTGACTCCTAATGTTACACTGAGGATGTCCTAACTCTCACCACCGTTTGTTGCTAATTTCCTGTTGGTTTTCTTACCATCTTGCCTTATTCAGCCATTCCATTCTGGTTTTTTTTTTTTTAACTTTTAATTATGTGTATGTGTTTATCTGTATATGGGTATATGCACATAGGGGAGGGGGTTGTTCCAGCAATATTCAGAAGAAACTGTTGGATCCCCTGCAGAAGGAGTTACAGGTAGTTGTGAGCAGTCCAAAGTTTAGTGCACAAAGTGAATCTGGGTTCTCTGCAAATCTGTATAGAATCTTTATTGAGCCATATCCCATCTTCATTTCTTCCTTTCCAGCTTTTCCTAAAACTGTAAAAATGACCCAAATGTCCAGTGTGCTCCAAAAATCTTGTCTTAAAGTCTTCAACTATTCATTCTCTGCTCTTGTTTTCTTCATTACTCTTTAATTAATTGAAAGATTAGTAATATACATCCATTATTTAATATCTACAACCATCTAGTTTCTCATTAATGCTATTGGACTTAATAGTCTAGCTTCCATAATCAGTATAATCTTGGTATGCCATTCTCTTAAAAGAATATTTGGGGCACTTGTTTACCTCATTTAAGGTTCATTCAATTCTGAGAAATGACCAGGTGTTTATGTTATCAGAATAAAGAAAGACCTTGCACTTTGTTCCACGTGGAACCTGGAAGACATTTCATGAAAAGCAGGCAACTCTTTTATTCTACTGCTTTTTTCTGTCCAAATTCCTGTTTCGTAAAATGAAGGTCCTCTGTAGGCCTCAGATTTATCTTAATTAAAGGTATCATTTGCTTCAAAATCCAAGTTTTCATTCTGTATGCCATATTACAATTCCATTTACACAACTCTTATTGCTGGACATTTCCAATTACATTCTTATTTTCACTATAAACTGCTTTCTGGGTAACTACACTGGCCATTTTACCTTTCTCCCCCTTCCATCTCCCTAAGCGATCTGAGCTTAGAAGTTAAAGCTAGTATCACTTCCTTTTCCTTTATTTATATCCACTAAACATTTACATAATACACACATAATCACCAAGGATTGGTAATGCTTTAGTCCAGATTCTCTAAATTTCTTTAGAAATCTCCAGATTTCTAAAGTAATGAAGATGAGTATGAATACATTCTTGGTACATGGATGTACTGAAAATACATATTAACATAATTTTTCAAATTTATGAAAACGCTTGACTCCTTATTTAATAAATATACAGAATACTTACTTTTGCCCGATAAACAAAACAGAGAAAGGGGAAAGATGCAAGCATGCCAGGAAGTTAACGATTCACTGGTCCAGCAAAGCTACAACTGGTCATTTCAAACAGCATCCAACTCTTTTACCCTTATTTTCTTCCTCTTCCCAAGTAATTCCAAGTCCCACTTAATTCTTTCTCTCACTATCATTATTTCCATTGCTATTTTTGGTAACAAACTGGGTTAATGCCAAAAACAAAGGTAAAATCAACTATGTAACTTTGTCTGTAACAATCTCTGATCCTTTTCATTTTCTTATTTGTAATATTTGAATATCTTTAAACCAACATCAAAAGACTGTTTTGAGGATTAAACTGTAACATACAAAGAGGTACTGGCAAAGAGGATGTTGAAAAGATGTCTATCGCGGGGCGGTGGTGGCGCACGCCTTTATCCCAGCACTTGGGAGGCAGAGGCAGGTGGATTTCTGAGTTCGAGGTCAGCCTGGTCTACAGAGTGAGTTCCAGGACAGCCAGGCTACACAGAGAAACCCTGTCTCAAAAACCAAAAAAAAAATAAAAAAAAGATGTCTATCTTCATCTATAAATTATATTCTCTAATGTCTGTGGTATTTTACTCAAGTAGTTTCTCTTATTGGTGGTTTTACTTTCCACAGTTTGAGTTATCCAGGGTCAACTGTAGTCCAAAACAATGAAATGCAAAATTTGAGGAATAATTCACAGGTTTTAAGTGTGTGCTGTTATGGGTAGTGTAGTAAAATCTCAAGCGGCTTCACTGTGGTACAGAGCATATAGGGTATACACAATGGCTGTTAGTAACCAATAAACTGCCATGGTATCAAAGTGATGTTTAAAGGTAGCCTGTTTTTACTAAATAATCTCCCCTAAACATTTAGTAAGGCTAGAAATTCCAATATGCCATAAAATTCTTCATGTAAGTGAAGAGGTCAAAGTTCTTGACATAATAAGAATAAAAAAATCATATGCTGGGCTGGAGAAATGGCCCAAAGGTTAAGAATATGCATTACTCTTCTCAGAAGTACTCAAATTCAATTCCTAGCACCTAAATCGGGTGACTAACAGCCTATTAATTCCAGCTCTTGGAGATCTAATGCTTCTGGTCCCAAATGCCAATACCCAACATACACATATACACATTAATCTTTAAAGAAAGGACGGAAGCCCTGAGAGTCAGCAGAAAGAATAGAAACAAGCAACATCAGGAGGTAGGAGGTTTGGGGGACCCTCCAGAATGTACCAGAGACCTGCGATTCTCTGGACTCAAAGGGAGGGGGACTTTAGATGAAATGCCCTACATTGGGGAGAGGGAACTTGTAGAGCCCACCTCCAGCAGAAAGATGGCATCAAGTGAGGGAGGGGGTTGCCATTACACAGTCAAAACTCTGACCCATAATTGTTCCTGTCTGAAAGAACTGCAGGGATGGAAACGGAGAGGAGTCTATCTAAGGAAAAGAAGGTCCACTGACAGGCCTAAAGTGGGATCCAGCTCAAGGGGAGGCCCCAAGACCTGACACTATTACTGAGGTTATGGAGCGCTCACAGAAAGGGACCTATCATGACTGCCCTCCGAAAGACCCAACAAGCAGCTGAAAGTCAGATGCAGATATTTGAACCCAACTAATGGACAGAAGTTGCTGACCCTTATGGTTGAATTAGGGGAAAACTGGAAGAAGCTGAAGAGGGCGACCTTGTAGGAGGACCAGCAGTCTCAATTAACCTGAAACCCCAAGTTCTCTCAGACACTGGACCACCAACCAGGCAGCATACACCAGCTGATAGGAGACCTCCACACAGGACCTGCCAGGTCCTCAGTCAGAGAAGATGCACCTAACCCTCAAGAGACTGGAGGTGCCAGGGAGTTTAGAGGTCTGGTGGGGTGGGGACATCCTTATGGAGATGAGGGCAGGGAGGAGGTACACGATATGGAACAGTTGGAGGGTGTGGGGGGGGGGGGGGCAGTAAAATCTGGAGTTTAAAATAAATAAAAATAATAATTAAAAAAATCGTATGCTGAGGCTGCTAAGAAACCAATAGTAGCTGGAGAGATGGTACAGTGGTTAGGAGCGCTTGCTCTTGCAGAGGATCTGGGTTCAATTCCCAGCACCCATATAGCAGCTCACAACCATCCATAACTCCAGTTTTAGACAATCCAATGCCCTCTTCTGACCCTAGCAGGCACCAGGCATGAACATGATGCATAGATAAATATGCAGGCAAAACACTGATACATATGAAAATGAAATAAATCAATCTTAAAAGGATAAAAATTTAAAAAAACTCAAGACTAAGAGGTTAATCTGGAGAACTGTAAGGAAAAGTAAAAGGTATGCTAGTTTTGCCAAAGTTATAGCCATGACACATCAGAATACTTAGTTGAGGCAGGAAAAGCATTACATTGATGACTGGAAGCCATGAACAGGAAGCGTTCTGATTGTTACAAGTTTGGTTACTATTGTTAACTTTCTACTGTGCCTAATTATAAACTACAGGCTTTTACACACACACACACACACACACACACACACACACACACACACACACACACACAACAGAAGAAGAAGAAGAAGGAGAAAGAAGAAGAAGAAGAAGAAGAAATAGAAATAATAATATACATAACAAGACTCAATACCAGCAGTGATTTTAGGCATTCACTAGAGGTCTTAGAATATATTCCTCCACTACTGAACGATATTAGAAAAATTTTGAAGTTTTAGCTTTTTTATTCTAAGCCAGACATCTCACTAAGTTACTCTGCATGACACCGAATTATGATACTTAGGCCTTTGCTTCCAGAATGGTTGGGATTATAGACTTGGGCCACCAGTTCTAGCTATAATTGATTAATATTTAAGGAGAAAGCCCTGCTAATTGCTTTTTAAATGATCACTGTCCATTGTATAGATGACTCAAATAATCAAACTGTATTCTATAGGTACAACTTTTATGTGTCAATTAAAAACTAATAATAGCTGTTGGCAGACTATTCTATTGTTTATCTGTAATAGATACTTGCTCGGAACTTATATGAGTTTTTACACATTTTAATTATCGAAATATAAATATTAGCAGTGTTTTGCTTTGTTTGAAATGAATTATATTTTATAATTTCAGTGAAATTCCAACAAACAATATGGCATTCAATACTTTTTAGAACAGAAAATTCAGGGGAGATTTTTCTTGAACTGTGTTCAAAATTTTTCTAATATAGTTCAGTAGTCTAATGCTTAGTTAACATGTTTAAGATCCTGTATTGGCGTCTTGAAGTTCCAGGGTGTGCAGCTATCCAGGGAGCCTCCACCCACTCAGAGAAGAAGGGGAGAAGGGAGCGGGAAGGATTGTGGGAGGGGGTGACCAGGAATGGGGCAGTAGACTAGATATAAAGTAAAAAAAGGAAAAAATATAAATAAATAAAGAAAAAATTGAAATAAAAAAAGAAAGAAAAGAATACATTCCTCCAGAAAGAAGTACCATTGTAACCTACAGGTGAATTATCAGTTCCATTTCCCAAAGATAGCTAGCTTCTCTGTGAATTGTTTATCTACATATAAGTATAAAAGCTGTATTTGTTATCCATTCTACTTCCCTTATTATTCGCTAAAATTTCTATTAGTTCAAATTAAAAAAACAAAACACAAAACATCCACCTCTTTCTCAAATGGCCATTGCTTTGCTTTTCCAGACATACTCTACATTATCTCATCATTAACCCCAAACTCAAGACTCCAGTAACAAGCACAACACTGTTACACACTGAGTATTATCATATTTTCTTAGTTTTTTCACTTTTTTCTATTTTACAGATGTTAGTTTCAAAGTAGTGGGTTTATCTCTCAATTCTAATCTTTTTAAGAAAAGATGTTACAAATGCCTGCAAAGAGTCCCAAAGCATAATCATTTTCAATATAATTCAACAAAGGTTATATATAAAATTTTATATTACTTAGGCTCCTTCATTTCCTGTCTTCCAGTACTAAATGACTCTCTTGAAAACAAATCAAAGAGACTGAATGGTGTCCAAGGAAGAAATCAGACTCTTAGAACCAGCTGAGCTGTCAAACACAGTACACATTTCCATCTGAGGAAATGACTCAGTAAGCTCAGATCCCCAGAACCCATGAAAAAGCCAGGCGTGGCCAGTGCACACCTGAGACATCTGCACTGAGGGAGGAGAACAATGAGACATAGGTGGAGTCCAAGCTCACTGGCCAGCTGATCTGGGTGATCGCAGTGACATCCAGGTTCAGTGAGACCTTTCAAATTATAAAGTGGTGAGTAATAGAGGAAGGCATCTGAAGTCAGCCCTCTGGGTCTCCATATGTGTACACAAGCATAGGTGAATAAGCCTGCACACATGTGCACTCTCATGCATTTATCCTCCTCCCCACAAAAAATATTCCAGTTAAAAATTCAACTAAAAATTGCAAAACTACAATGAACAAAACCAGTTATTTTTAATGATACATTATTTCATGTCTTATTTGTTTTCTCCTAAGAATATTAGCACAGTATTTTGTCCTTATACATACATCAACAGAAAACTCTCAATCATACTATAGTAACATACTGATCCATCACTCAGCAGAGAATGGCTTTCTTCCCAATTCTAATATAAAAACTGTTTCTCCTTCTCTTCTACCACAATTCCTATTACATGATTTGCTCAATAGCTAGCATCCCATATATACACACATAAATACAAACACACAGAATTTAAACAAACATCCACTACATTTACAGGCTACTCTTGACAATGCTGCTTTGTTCTGTACTCTTTTTTTTTTTTTTTTTAATATAGAATAGTTTATTCAGGGCATGGGGAGGGGAGTTAGGAGGGTAGTAGAGGCAGAGAGAGGGGGGAGGGGAGGAGGAGAGGAAGAGGAGAGGGAGGGAGAGAGAAGAAGAGAGGAGAGGGGAAGGGAAAAAGGGGAGGGGGAAAGGAAGGAGGGGACAGAAGGGGAGGGAAGGGGAGGAGAGAAGAGCACATGGAGAGGGAGTGGGGAAGGGAGCGAGAGGACAGAGCAAGAGCAAGAAGGCAAGAGTATTCTGTACTCCTTCAAAGCCAGTAAATTTCAAAACAATCTTCTCATTTATTTAACAAAATATATCACTGTGGATATTAGTAAGAATGATTTTCATGGAGAAAACAAGAAAAGATGCCACTAATATATGTGAGTGTGAGAAGTTCTTAAACCACCACATGATAGCATTCAGATATCAAAAGTCATTTTTTGACAATAACCAGTACAACGGTAGTACAGAGAGAGACAAAGAAGAGATAAGCACGGCTACCTTCAGCAACTGGAATAAAGGCAAGAACAAATACGCAAAACTTTCAGAAAAAGGAGAAAACAAGGCATACTATCAACTGACAAATAACTGTATAAATTACATTTATTTCAATAGTATGAAAGAGGAAACAGCACTAGGAACGTGTGTGCACCATTCATAGGACAGCAGAGGCATAAAAGAAGCAAGAGATTTCCAAGCTACGGAAGAGGTACTTAGGAACATACTCCTAAGATTAAAAAAAGGAAAAGGCTTTTTGTTCAATACGAATCAAGTTATCTCAGGAGTCCAGAAATAATACTAGAGGTATGGACTACAGTGATATCTGTGGGGATAAAAAAAATGCAATAGGAGTAACTGATACAAGTTTGCCAATGAACTGAAGTTATTATACAGCAGAAAGAAGAAATCAAAATGTTTCCTAGACTTTTCAGCAGGAAACTGTGGGAAACAGGATACCATGAAAGCAAGGTAGGGTGGTACCCGAGTTTTCAGTAACTGAAATGTTTCCAGAGAAAAATTCTGTTTGTTTTTGTTTGTTTGTTTTGTTCTCTTAAGGTAGTAACACAGATGGAGTAATACTCAGCTATTAAAAACAATGAGCTCATGAAATTCTTAGGCAAATGGATGGAGCTAGAAAATATCATCCTGAGTGAGATGACCCAATCACAAAAGAACACACATGGTATGCACTCACTGATAAGCGGATATTAGCCCAAAAGCACACAATACCTAAGATGCAACGCATAAACCTCATGAAACTCAAGAAGAAGGAGGAAGACCAAAGTGAGGGTGCTTTTGTCCTTTTTAGAATGAGTATCAAAAGATTCAACCAGAGCTCCCAGGATCTAAACCTCCAGCCTGAGAACAGACAGGGGCAAGCTGTCCTCTGAGAGGCTCTAACCAGCAGCTGACTCAGACAGATACAGACATCCAGAGCCAAACAGTGGATGGAGCTTGAGGACTCTTATAGAAGAATAGGTGGAAGGATTGTGGGCCCTAAGGAGATAGGAACTGCACAGGAAGATCAACAGAGTAAACCAACCTGAACCCTTGGAGCTCTCAGAGACTGAATCACCAACCGTGGAGCATACCTAGTCTACACAGATCTAGCTCCATGGGCTGGACCTAGGCCTCCCTGCACATATGTTGTAAATGTGCAGCTTGGTTTTCATGTAGGTCTCAAACATCTGGAGTGGGGGCTATCCCAAAACATGTAGCCTGTATATGGGGTATGGTCTTCTAGCTGGGTGCCTCATCTGGCCTCAATGGGAGAGGAAGCACCTAGCCTCTCAGAGACTTAAAGTGGCAGGGTGGGGGATACAGGAGGAGGGGGTACTCAGAAAAGAAGAGATGGGGAAGGATTGTGGGACGGGGTGACTGGGACGGGTTATAAAGTGAATAAGCAAAAAAATAAAATTAAAAAAAAAAAAGGTAGTAACACAGAAACACAAAGGTTGAGCTAATGTCTAATTAAAGATAAACAGCACTCATGGCCAGTTATTATAAAAAACATTTAAAAACAGAAACTAAGTCTTAAGTCTACACAATTACTAACCAACGTTTTGTACCACAAATGACTATTTCTTGAATTACCATACACTTTATATTTAAGATAAACATAACAGTTTGAGACCCAGTTAATTCTTCTGCCTAAATTTATATAAGACAATGTATGTTGGGATATAAGATTTCTTAATAGGTTAATCAACACACTGAAAACAGTTTAAACTGAAAAGCCAGCTACTATCAAATATTTTATAAACAAGCAACTAAATTTTCCTTTTCCTGTAAATCCTCCAATAAAATGATTCAAAACTTTTAAAGAAACTAAAATACCACACTAGACAATGTTCCTAAGCTTCTTGGTTACCTTTACTTTATCTCTTCTCAAGCAACAGAACAAACAATTTTCATCAAAAGCCCAATCAGAAACGCTTTCAGGTTCACACTCTGCAAAAGTTAGAAAAACAAGTTTTAATAATGATAAACAGAATTTTTCAGAAAATGAATCAGAGCTAACTTCAAAACTATTATACAGTTTATGAAAAACTCATTAAAAAGTAGGTATTTCACATTTATCTTTAAATTCTTGTATTTTAATCAAACTCAGATTCTTACACATGCAAAAATGTGTGTTCTACCTTCATAGTCACAGCCTGTGATTCTTTCCACTATGCCCTCTAGGCCACTTCTGTCTTAAAACTCTAAAAAGAAAATTCTTCACTCAGTTCCTAGCTGCTCATAGTTAATTGTGCTAACTATACATATACTAACAGTATAAACTAAACACAAACATGTGGCCCTGAATGCAGTTTTAACACTTACAAAACTGAGTAAAAGATCTAAATCACCAAGGATTAACCACAAAGATGGTAAAATACCAGAAATATTTTGAATACCTTTAAATAAACTGAGGTCTTTTAATAATGCAGATCCAAACAGCCCTTCAAGAATACTTTCAAATCCTGAAAGGATAAAAAAAAATGAATAAATGAAATCCATCATCACAATATTCACTGAAAAATACTGTCTTCTGGTTCCCAGAATCACTAGTTATAATACTGAAGGGATGCTCAGGAAACAGTCCCTGAGAAATCTAAAAGGGGTGTCTGCATTTTTGCTAATGATTAACACAACAAAGACTCAAAGTACATTCAAACACAAGACAAAACAGAAACTAGAAACAACCAACAAAAGAATGGAGGTTCACAGTATCTACTTCTACAAAACTTTACAGAAATTAGATTCTAAAAAAGTGCTTTCCCAATAAAATGTCATGCTTCGGAATAGCCATAAACTTTCTAGAATAATCTCAACAGTCCCCTTTTTTCCTGCATAACAGTTGATACATTAATTTCTCACAGGTTAATTTTCTAAAGAAAATTCTCAAGAGCAGTTTTTTCACCTCTCACAATATTTTAGAAGGAAAAGTTGTGTATTATTTCACAACACAATTTAGCTACTTGGTCCATTTTTAAAGGTACACAGAGGAAAAAATGAGGAAAAAATTCACATAGCTGTACAAAACTGTTCAAAAACATTATATCCTTTACCAGTGTGAAAGAAAAAGAAAACAAGGTGTTCTAACTGCTTACATCAAATACTGTTATGTACTTAATGAAAGAGCCTAAATGTCTTGCTGTTGTGTGTTGCTATGAAAGAAAGAGAAAAACCTAAGAGAGAATAGTGAAATCTACAGTGGCTTTTTAAAAAAAAGGAAAAAAAAAAATGTCAGGGACCTCACTATAAAGTTCAAATACTTATTACAAATGATCTGAGAATCCATATGTACTTTAACTATGACCTTTAGAAAGAATTAATGTCATGCACATTTGGTACACATTATTACTTTTCAAATGCAAAGAAATATCAACGAATTTAGAAAGCAAAAGAAGACAGGAAAGATAGCCTTTAAGGGGCTGGAGAGATGGCTCAGCTTCTCTTTCAGAGGACCAGAGTTTGATTCCTGGCATCTGTGTGTAGGCTCTTAATTGTCTCTTAGTAACGCCAGTCCCAGGGGATCCAATGTCCCTTTTGGCCTCCAAAGGCAGTGCATGCACATGGTACACAGACACAGAAGTAGGCAAAATACATATACAATTAAAATTAAAAGACAGACTTCAGAAACAGTACTATCTTGCTAAACTGATAATAAATACTGTAATTAAAATGTCTTAGCCCTACTTCCTATAAACCTCTAATTTTCAATACAGTAGCTGCTGAAGTTTATATTGTAATTAGAGTTGATTTTTATATTATTTTTAAACTGTAACTTTTTGATTTATCATTAGAAAGCAATTATTTTTCAATTTTATTTCTTGACATCAAATTATTCTAAAGGTATTAACAAAATTAAATTACTCACTAATCAAATAGCTGCTTGTTATTTACCTAATGTAATTAGTTACTGTGTCCTCTTGCTCTTTCAAACACTAGAAAGGAAGAAAGGCCTTGAGTTAGGAGTTGTGGAGGTAGAGGTGGTAGTGGTGCAATAATCAGAATTAATAGCTAGATATATCTATCTTTGACCCTGAAGACTATACATTCTCAGTAACAGCTAACCTCTGCTCCTTTAAGTAAATCTCAAAACAGTCTCCAACTCTTAAGTCCCCTTATTTTCCAGAAAGGAATTCTTATTTTTATAATATGATGGAAAACATTTGAGTATCTTAGAAGGCATTAAACAACTAAAATTCCAGCTGGTTTTGGTAGTTCTTATATAGAAAGATCAATCTAATATTTTCATTTGTGTTTATATAAAATTATAACAAATTCCAAACTCCCATAGTAAGCCAAATCTTATTTTTGAGACAGGGTTTCTATAAATAGCCCAGGATAATATCCTCTGGTCCTCTTATCTCAGTCTCCAGAATGCAATGGTTACAAGTGTGTACCACCATGCCATGGCTGTCCTCAATTTCCAAAAAGGGAAAATGTAAACACAACAAGAAATATTGGTAAAGTAGAAAGAGGAAAAGGAAGCAACAGCTTGGGGAACAGTAATTCAAAACTTACAAAGAACAAAATCTGAAATAGGTCAATTGAGAAAGAAATTCAGGAATACATAATCATTAGGGAAAAAAAAACAGAACAAAAAGGCCAGAGGGAATTGCAGGACAGCCAGGGCTACAGAGAAACTCTTGTCTCAAAACAAAAAACAAAAACAAACAAACAAAAACAGGGTAGAGGGGTGCAGAGAAATGCTTGCTGGATATGATACATGCCTATAACCAGCAATTCAAGAGGCTACATAGAGGAATGCCACAAGTTCAGAGCTATGCTACACAGCAAGTCTCATACCCAGACTAGGCTACTGACTAAAGTCCTGTATTAGGGGGAGGGGAGTATCAACTCAGACAAAAATAAGCAAGCAGTCAACAACACAACAGATTTAGTCATAAAAGATTTTGCCTCAACTAATTTTGTTCTAAAAAAATAACCATATATGTAAGTCATTTCTCTCCTGTTCACTTGCCACAACACACTGAACCTTACACATATGCACTGCACACTATAAATCCTTATTTTGCTGTTCTTTGTTCAATGGATATCAGCACTATTCAGTTTTACTAACAATAAATATTGAATTTAGCAGTTGCATAGCAACACTGAATTGCTTCACATGCTATGCTTGACATTAACAAAAGGCAAGTAAGAACAAAGACACTCAAAAATTCATACCAAGATTTCATAGAAAAGCTAGGAAGAATGATAACAAAGTACCATAATGAATAAATACTGCACTCTCCAGCCATCGAAGTGGCTGATCTTGATTGGGGACCATCTCATACCTAAGACAGGAAGGTGGTGGCTGCAAAGAAGATGAAAAAAGTCTCTGGAGTCAATCAATGCTAGGCTCCATCTTGTTATGGAAAGTGGGAAGTATATGCTTGGATACAAATAAATACCGAGGATGATAGACAGGGCAGACTGAAACTGGTTATCCACAATAACTAGTGACCATTACTAGAGTGGCAATAATATTGATTTGGGCACAGCACGAAGAAAATACTACAGAGTATGCATAATGATTATTTATAATTAGAAACCTGCTAGAACAGACTAACAAAAAGTAAATCGGGAAAGTTTCCTTTAATAGAACTTTGCCAGAGCTCCTTTAAAAAAAAGGAAAAAGAAAGATGAAAAAAATGAATACTCCAACTGTGCACATGCACTAGACTCAGAATGGCTCTAACACACTGGCAAGGAAGATCTTCAAAAGGATTTAGCAGCTGAACTTGTGGGTGTTTAAGGAGCTTATTTTTGGTTTAAAAAAGATGAACTCAAGCCAAGATTGCAGGCAAACAATGCGTAAGACATTTCCCTTCATTTTGGAAGTTTATTATAGATCCACTGAACAGTCTGAAATTTTTGGCAGCATTAGAAAGAAAACTCAAGAAAAATGGATGAATAACAAAAATTAAGAATTTGGGCCGGGCGGTGGTGGCGCACACCTTTAATCCCAGCACTTGGGAAGCAGAGGCAGGCAGATTTCTGAGTTCGAGGCCAGCCTGGTCTACAGAGTGAGTTCCAGGACAGCCAGGGCTGTACAGAAAAACCCTGTCTTGAAGAAGAAAAAAAAAAAAAAAAAAAAAAATAGAATTTGGTCACTAATCAGTTTATTCTCCCCCCCCCCCCCCGACCCGAGAACACTGGGATGAACCAGCAAGAGACAGAGAGAGGGCAACTCCAGAGCGCAGGAGCCTAGAGCGCAGCGCCACCGCAGGACGGCTCATCAGTTTATTCTTACAAGCAACACACAGAATTAAAATTCCAAAGCTGATACAAATGGAGTTTGTAATACTTGAAGCAAAATATAAATTGTACTTAGGTCTTACTCTGTGGCCTTGAAAAGGTTGACTGAAGTTATGTTTACTCTGCTATCAATAAACTTTTGTTTATGCTACTGAAAAAAAAAAAAAAGAATACTGAATAGGCTAGTCATGCCATCAGTCAATCATTAGGATTTTAAAGTACTTTATGTAGACATTTTAAAACCTGTCTCAGTGGACTTGACTACTTGCAAAGAAGTGCTAATCAGCATCACAACTGGTCTCAAACCCAGTCTCCAAGTCTCTTCACTATGGCTTGCAGTGTCTACAGATTCTACTTAGAATACCAGGATAGTATTTCATTGCTTCTTTAAAGTTCACAGGTGTAAGAACAAACAAGTTCTCCCTGCAATCCCACATCCAACAATAAAATTATCTTACAATCTGAAACAATCTCCTTGTAGAGTATTTCTCAACACTGTTCCACTCAGATTGTTTTGTTTCTTTTTTTTTTAACTGTGTTTGTTCAATAACCATTTCTCTTTGCTACTATTTTCTCAACAAGTCTTTCTGTCTCACTTTTGTCCAAATAAAAGTATCAATCTCCTTCAAAATATTCTTTAATCAGTTCAATAAATATTTATTTCCTTAACCAAAATATATTAACTGAGACCCTCCAGTGGACCAAGGCAGAACCTTAGCAGCAGCAGTGAGAAGACAAGGTGTCAACGGCCTTCCTGGAGCTTTGGCTTCCACTTCCTCATCCTCAGGGTAACTCAGATCCTTACCCCTTTTAAACAGCAAAGCAAAATGTCAAACTTCTCTCTTTTCTGTCATATGTACAAGCAGTGCAGAAGTATTTTATAAATAAAACTGTGTGTACTACCTAAATCCTGTGTGTTGGTCTTTCTTTTCATGTGGTTTATCTTTCTCTCCAACTAAAGTTAATGTTCCAAAGGCCTAAAAAGAAGCCTTCCCATTTCCTACAATGCTTTTAACTATAGGTTCATAAGCTTCAGTTTGAGGCTCTGGTTTCCTCAAATAATTCTAAAAAACAAGACAGATTAAAATTTCCCACAAATGCCTCCCTTTGATCTGAATCACAATCTCTACCATTTCTTTATTTCCAAAGGATAACAGTAGATTATAAAAAAAATAAGATGGTAAGAACATATCAAATACACAGCCAATTAAGGTCAGCAATAATAGCTTGTTTCCTTTTAAATAAATACTAATCTTGAAAATATTCTATTAAATGATAAGGGCCAGAAGATCTAACACCTCTGAACAATATAAATGTGGTTGGTTCTTATTAAAATGTAAGATTGTACAAATATTCCTTCATGGAATGTCTCTGTAATGGTGCTGGAAAGATAGTTCAGTGGTTAGAAGTACTTGCTGCTCTTATAGAGGACCCAGATTCAGTTCCTGGCACTCACACTGAGGCTTAAAATTGTTTGACTGAATCTATTTAACTTTAGTTTCAGAAGATACCATACACCAGGTACACATGTGGTGTACTTAAGATACATGCGGACAAAATAATATACACATAAATAAAATCTTAATATATATGTTATAGTATCAAACTAATCTATATATTCAATGCAATCCCCATCAAAATTCCAATGACCTTTACAAAATTAGGAGAAAAGGGTCAAAAAATTCTCAAGGAAGCAAGAAAGACCACATATAACCAATGCAATCCTAACCAGAAAGAACACTACTGGAGTATCACAATACCCAACCTTAACTGACAAAGACAATATTATACTGGCACAAAAACAGGCACATAGACCTGGAACAGAACAGAAATCCCAGAAATAACATGACACAGCTGTGGCCACCTACTGTTTGACAAAAGTATGAAAATATATACTTGATAAAAAAAAATATCCTATTCAATACCAGAGTGAAATAAGGCTTTTTCCTATTAGCCTGTATACAAAAATCAATTCAAAATGGATTGAACACTTTAAAGCCTCAAAATTCTGAAACTTTTAGGGGAAAAAATAATTCAAATATAAGCAAGGCAAGAACTTTCTGCATAGGACTCCAATACTATATGTAGCACAAGAAAATACTCTCAAGATTTGACAAGTAAAAAAAATTTTTTTTGGTTTTTTTCAAGACAGGGTTTCTCTGTGTAGCCCTGGCTGTCCTGGAAGACAAGTAAAATGATATAAAACTAAAAAGGTTTTGCATAGCACAGAAAACACCAACAAAATGAACAGACTCTACCAGCTATGTTTCAGACAGGGATTTAATATCTAGACTATAGAATGAGTTGCAAAAATTAAAAGACACATACACACATAAACAAACCAAACTGCCAATCACTTACTAATTAGAAGAATGAACTGTTCATTCTCTGCAAACTAAAATGCTAAACTTCCATCTCACTACACTGAGAATAGCTATACTAAAAAAATAAAAGTAAAAACACAAGAAAACAAACACAAACAAAAAAAAAAAAAAAAGAAAAACAAAAACCTGAGGATGTTGACAGAAAAAAAAAAAGAACCATATTCACTCCTGGGATGGGACAATAAACAGGTGTAACATCTATGAAAATCAGTACAGAGGTTTCTCAAACAACAGAACATGAAACTACCTTATGACTCGGGTATATCACAACCAGACATACGTCCCCAGGAGCCTACATCCTACCAGAGATGCCTGCATGGTCCTGTTCACTGTGGTTCTATTCTCAATAAAAGAAGAAAAAAATGGAATCAGTCTAGATATCCATCCAATGATGAATGGATAAAATGTACCCCAAGAAAAAAAAATTTTTTTTACCTGTAAAGAAAAATGAAATTGTGAAACTTGTAGGATGAATCTGCAAATAAGTGAGTTAGTCCTGGTTCAGAAAGGCAAATAATACGTGTTTTTTCTCATACATGGACCCTAGTTAGTGCTCACATACATTGGTAGAGGTTATGAACCTAGAAAAGGGACTAAGGAGAGCAGAAGAGATAGGAGGGAAAGAGGAAAGGGAGGGAGGGAGAGGGAGGAAGGGAGGGAAGGAGGGAGAGAGGGGAGGAAGTCAGTCAAGAGAATACATAGAACGTGAAAACAGAAAGGGGAGGATGACTGAGGGTGGAAAGATGAAAGACAGGTAGATAAGGAAGAACAATGGGGACAAATAATTATATAAAATGCCACAATGAAACCTATTACTTTGTGTGCTAATCTTAGTATTAAAAAAATAGTGCTGGAGAGAGTTCAGGGGCTAACAACACTGGCTATTCTTCTAGAGGACCTAGTCCTGATTCCCAAAACTCACAAACATTTGGAACCCCAGTCCCAAGGGATCCAACACTCTCTTTTAGCCTCCACAGGCACCAGGCAAGAAAGTAGTGCCTGGGCATATATGCAGGCAAAACAAAACACCATAAACATAAACTTAAAAAAAAATGAATTACCAAATATTTTTTTAAAAATAAAAGAAATTTACATCATATTAAAAATAAAATACTGGGGCTGGAGAGCTGGCTCATCTGTTAAAAACACATATTCTTGCAGAAGACCCTGGTTCCTAGCACCAAGTGGTAGCTCAAAACTACCTGTAACTCCAGTTCTAGGGGATTTATCTCTTTTTCCTGACCTCCTCAGGCACCTGGCACACATGTGGTACACATACATACATGCAGGTAAAATATCCATACATATAAAGTAAAATAATTATTTGAAAAATAAAATATATGCCTTGCCATTAAAATACTTAAAATTTGGTGGCCAGATGGCTCAACTGGTAAAAGGGCTTGCCACTAAGGATTGCAACCTGAGTTCAGACACAGTGTTTAAAAACAAACAAAACCCTAAAGCCATAATCAAGGAGTCAAAATTAAGATTTCAGCTATCATGTATATACTGACAACTCACCGATCTCAGAATCTTGCTCTAGATCTTGTTTCCAACAGCCCACTGTATACTATGTACCAAGATATCATAATTCAGTGGTTTTCAACCTATGGGTCATGACCCCTTTGTGTGTGTGTGTGTGTGTGTGTGTGTGTGTGAGAGAAGAGAGAGAGAGAGAGAGAGAGAGAGAGAGAGAGATCAGATATCCTGCATATCGGTTATTTATGTTATGATTCAAAACAGTAGCAAAATTACAGTTACGGAAGTAGCAATGGAAATGTTATGGTTGGTGGTCACCATAGCATGAGGAACTGTATTAAAGGGTTGCAGCACTAAAAAGCTTGAGAACTGTCTTAATGTCTCAAAAAGCTCAATATTCTACTACCTTTCCCTTTTCTTCACTTCCCTTCATTATAAAAATGGCATCATGAACGCCCTTGTAAAGTAACACAGGTTAGAAATGTCAGTCAAAGTCTAGCAGCGGTAGCACGCACCTTTAATCCCAGCACTAGGTAATAGGCAGAGGTAGCCAGATCTCTAAGTTCAAGACCAGCCTGGTCTATAGAATGAGTTCCAGGACAGCCAGGGCTACACAGAGAAACCCTGTCTTCAAAAAACCAAAACAAACTTAAGAATTCTATTCATCTTATTTCAAATCCACTTTTTCAAGATGATAAAAGGTACTTGCTAGCTGCATACAACCCTTTAAACCCCACAGTTGAAGAAAATAAAGTTGTTCTGTGATGATCATGTGCATGCCACTGCAGGCATACACCTGTACTCAAACATACACATACCAAAAAAGATATTAATAAATAAAAAGTTCAAATTCATTTTCTCTTTCCAATCCCTGACTTGTCTGTTACCATCCCTTTCCCTAACAATTAAAATGCCATCCATAACAGCAGTTATCATTAACTCTTTTCTTACTTGATCTAATGCAGTGGTTCTCACCCTTCCTAATGCTGTGATCCTCTAATACAGTTCCTCATGTTGTGCAGACCCCCAACTATAGAATTATTCTGTTGCTACTTCGTAACTATATTTCTGCTACTGTTGTGAATCATAATGTAAATATCTGACACGTAATATATCTGATATATGATCCATGGGGGTCTTGACCCACAAGTTGAGAACCACTGGTCTAATGCAAACTGTTTCAAAGTACTTCATTATCCATCAGAACAGAATCTTCTGAGGAATATTTGAAACAAGTATTATTACTACCTAGGACAGGTAAAGAAAACTGAAATCAAAATAGCATAACATGTCCTTGTCAGTCTGTCCATTTCAACATCTCTTATACAGGATCTCACTATATAGTTCTGGCCAGCCTGCCTCTGCTTCCCAAATGCTAGAATTAAGGGTACGTGCCACCACTCCTAGTTTACTAGAATTGAACCACACTGTGATTAAACTTCATTCTTTCAAGACTTTCCACTGTTGATACTGAAAACTTCACGTTTCTGGACAACCTGCAAAATCTTGTGTCTGCCCTGCTACCTGTGATCTGACCCTGCCACCATCACTTCCAGTCTACACGAACTACACTTGGACTGCACTGATTCACACCACAACACATGTCAGTGCTTCCACACCTTCTGAAACATGTTCTGTCCTTTGACTAGAAAATTCTTCTTTCAATCTAGTTATTTACATCATACTCTTACCTTACAAGGCCCAGGGCAAAGCTTAAAACATCCTCACCAGTGTTGATTTTGTTCTATATGTAATGAATGTCTAGAGTTTCTATTGCTGTCTTAGACATCACAACCAAAACCAACTTGGTGAAGAAGGGTTCATTTCACTTCCTCTTTCAAATCAGTCTATCACTGAAGGAAAAGATAGAACCTGGAGGCAGAAACTGATGCAAATGCCACTGAGGAACAGACTTGCTTTTTGTGGCTTATCCAGCTTGTTGTCTTATACAATCTAGGACCAGCTGCCTAGGGCTAGTACTTAGCCCCCAATAGTAACCTCGCGGCACGTGGCTCCATATCAACATTAATCAAGAAATGCCCCCACAGACTTGCCCACATGCCAATCTGATGGGAGTACGCTCTCAACTGAGGTTCCTTTTTTCCAAATGGATATGTCAAGTTGACATAAAACTTGCCAGCACAATAAACTACACTTTAAATTATTATTGGTATTTAATCCATTCAATTAAGAACAAAGAAAATGAAGCTTATTCACATCTTAGCATCAACCTGCCTAATTAAACTACTGTCCCTCAATAAGAATTTAACAAATAAATGCATACATTAAATGAATGCAAATACATCCATTCACTCTAATACCTAAATCCTTATATTTGTTGAGTGGCTCAAGAAATTTTACAATAAGACTTTACAATAACAATTCTATTTTGTGTATCTGGCATGAAGACTTGAAGTAATAGTAAACAGAACAGAAAGGGCAACTGATATCTGATGGAGAAAGATGCCTTTCTAGTCTCCTATAAACCAAAGCTAGAAATGAAAAGTTTTTTTTTTTTTTAATCAAAAGCAGAACTTCTTTTTATACGATTTACTACTATACATTTTATACAATAAATGTGATCACAATAAACCTAAAAACAAACTAGGAAAAACAAAGGTCAATAAAAACAGTGCTATTAATAAATTCAAGAGAAAAGGACTTAATTTAGCAGCTGGAACATTTCCAAAATAATTTTTATATAATTATATTTGTATGTTTACATATAGAGCCATGAATGAGATTCCTATGTATTAAGTGACCAAAGTATCAGATACTCAATAGCTAGGAGCTAGAAATGTAGGTCTTTAGAAATTCAAGTGCAGCCGAGTCATTTGTTCTGTTAATATATGTTATATCTGACTTTGGTAATTATTCTTAGAAAGAAGCCATTTAAATGTAAATCTGAAGTTGATTAAGGGTGAGTCAATTACACCAGGAGTTGACAATCTATGGGTCTCAATCCCTTAGAGGACCTCAGTCATATAAGGTCAAGAAATGCATATGAATGCCATTTATATAGTAAAGTGTGCATGCATACATACATTAGCCCTTCCTCCCCTGCTCTCATATTCTTTCTCTCTGTATATGTGTGTATGTGTAGTCATTTTTCTTAAGGATACCAGAAATATAAATTGTGTGTTTGTGTGTGTGTGTGTGTGTGTGTGTAGTAATTGTTCTTAAAGATACCAGAAGTATAAATTACAACATAACAGGCAGACACAAGATGAAAAGAAGTCCTCATGCTTCTTGGGAAGTAATGGAGTTAACTAAAACAGAACTACAAGCTAATTATTTCCTTCATTTTAATGAAAATGAGAATCTACCTGACTGAAAGTACAGAGGTAAATATTAAACTTTCACATTGCTAGAAGAAAAAAATGTTCACTTTCTAGTCCTAACATGGAGCCTTATACTGTTAGAGGTTTCATTTAATGTACCTCTAGGGTATTTCCAAACCATTCATATACTCAGCTCCATATTATTTGTAAGATAACTAAAGATAACTTGAGGCCTTGCATGGTTACAGAAGATGGCCAGTTCAGGTTCTGTGTCCCCATTCCTAGGAGTCTTTGCTAGGGTTATTCTCAACCCACAGAATCAACTAACCAGACTCATGGGAGCTCACAGAATTCAGGGAGCCTATCAGGGTCTGACCTAGGTCCTCTGCATGTTATTGGGGTTCTTGTGAGATTCCTAACAGTGGGAGCAGGAGCTGTCTGACTCTTTTACCTACTTGTGGGACCCTACTCCTGCTGCTGGGTTGTCTTGCCCAGCTTTGACGTGATGGTTTTATATACCTGATTTCATTATAGCTTACTATGTCATGTTTGATTGATGTCCCTGGGGGGCCTGCTCTTGTCTAGGAGATGGGGAGGGAAGGTTCTGGGGGAGACGAGAAACTGCAGTTGGGATGTAATATATGAGAGAATAAAATTTTTTTAAATGAATAGATTTAGTTTTAAAAAAAAAAGTTAGATATGGTAGTGCACACCTTTAATCCCAACACTTGGAGACAGAAGCAGGCAGATCTCTGTTGAGTTTGAAGACAGCCTGGTCCATAACAGCAAGCTCCAGGCTAGCCAGAGCTACATAAGGAGTCCTGTCTCACAAAGGAAGAAGAGAGAAAAAGAAGGAGGAAGCATATAAGAAGGAAAATTTCATAAAACAGAAGGGAGAAGTGGCTTGATAAAACAGCTAACAACTTCAATGTCTTACTTTCAACTAAGGAAAAGACACACATGAACTCCACAGCATCACTATTAATCAACTAGACCTCGAAGGAAAGCACAGAAGTCACCAACAAAAACCAGCCAAATATATATTCTTCTCAAGTGTGTACAGGAACATTCTCCAAGACAGTATGTTAAGCCAAAATAAACAACTCAATAAATTTGAAAAAAGACTAAGTAATATACCATATAAAGTATCTTCTTCAACTACAATGCAATGAAATTGAAGATTAATCAACAAAAATAAAAATTAACACATTCTTAGGCAACAAGTTAGTACATCAAGTAGGCACAAAGGAAAGTATGCAATGAGAACAAGAATGCAAACAGAATACAGCATCAAAAGCTTATATGCAGTCAAAAGTCTTCAGAAGTTTGTATGTGTGGACATCTACATTTTTTAGAAAATACATACCGAAAATTATTATCCAAGAGTCCCCAATGTCTTATCATAATTCATCTTTAAAAACTTAAAAAAAAAAAGAAAAAAATAACTAAATACTATTAGCAGGCCGGAGACCCTAGCTCAAATGACACCATGTTAGAAGCACCATTCTGACCTTAGAACCCAAATCTTAGGCCCTAACATCTGGCAAAATGAGAACAAAGACATAATCCATCAACACCGTAGTCCATAGTCAGGATACAGGATAAAGTATTGAATCTTCAAAAAGAAGAGAAAACAGGTGGGTGAGATACCTAGGAGGGAAAAGTGTTATATAGTTAGAATACAGTTTTAGAAAAGGAAATAGTCTCCACAGAACCAAGGTGCCAACGTAGGGGAATGCTAGGTCGGGGAGGTGGGAGTGGGTCGGTGGGCAGGGAGCTCCCTCATAGAAGCGGGGGTGGGGGGATGGAATAGGGGGGTTGTGGAGAGGAAACCGGGAAGGGGGATAGCATTTAAAATGTAAACAAATAAAATAACCAATAAAAAAAGAAGAAAGAAAAGGAAATACAGAAAGAAGAAAATACTGTAGAAATTAATGGGAAAGTACGTGAGATAAGGATACAGAGTACAGCAAAGAATACCTTACAGTAAAGTGGGCTTGAGAAATATACACAACAGCCCTAACATCTAACTGAACACGGTAGAAACAGAAGCAAAACCATTATTAGACATAAATTCAAGAATAAATATTAAATAATAGAAAGTAAATCAAAAGACTACTACTTCTGGAGTAAATTGCTGGCACAACTGTGTGGAGTTGAAAAATGGGGTTCTTATATCCCCCTTACCCAGGAGGTTGTACATGGTGCTGTGTGGCAGAGTGGATAGATGGAACCATTGGTTTCTTCAGCCTTGGTGGTTACAGTGTGTGGGATGAGCACTGTGACTCTTTTCCTAGGAGTTCACTGACCTGCACTCCACCGCAGCCTCTCTTGGTCCTGGATTCGGTGTACAAAGAATGGCACTTCCCTAGTTATTTTTTCTATTCTCTCCTCAACAGCTTTGAGGCTAACTGGAGGCCCCCTGGAGAGGACGTCTAGCTCAGCTTCTCAGTTTTCCTGTCTGTTTC
Organism: Mastomys natalensis; assembly: GCA_021653895.1. NCBI lineage: Eukaryota > Metazoa > Chordata > Mammalia > Rodentia > Muridae > Mastomys > Mastomys natalensis. The sequence continues at coordinate 1,376,029 of JAJTUV010000072.1, read as the reverse complement.
AGTCTAACTCTTCTAGGGACCTCTAGATTATTTAAAGACCGGGCATCTCTACATAATAGTTCCAGCTGTCCTGGAACTCATGGTTTAGCTTTAATTTTCAGCTTTCTTGCCTACTTCCTAAGTTTAATTTTTCTAGAGACTACCAGAGTGTGTGTTTGTTTATAAAGACAAGGTCTCTCTATATAGCAGAATTACAGCTCTGAAGTAGCAACAAAAATAATTTTATGGTTGGAGGGTTATAATATGAGGAACTGTATTAAAGGGTCACAGCACTAGGAAGATTGAGAACCACTGGCTTAGGATGCTATACAGAAGTAGAAATGCCAATTTTTCATGATAAAAATGAGCTTAAAAAACTATGACCATGAAGATGACTTTACAGAAAATACTTTAAGGAACCTTCAGACTGAAGAGAAAAAAAAAATTCATTTACTAGACTAGAGGAAAGAACAAACCATGCCTAAATAGTACTTAACACGAGAAGAAGGAAAACACAAACATCAACTACAAACCCCAACAAAATAGAAGAAATCAATACACACTTTTCAATATAACTGATTATTTATTATGTTAATTTTCCAATCTAAAGGTATAGGCTAGTAGAATATATTTAAAAAGCAGGTTCATCTGTTTTTGTCTCCATGAAACACACCTTATCACAGAAACCAGACTACCATAGAGTGAAGGGCTGGGAAAGGTATTCCAAGAAAATAGGTTCAGGGCTAGAGAGACGGCTCAGCGGTTAAGAGCACAGTGCTCTTCCAGGGATCCTGAGTTCAATTCCCAGCAACCACATGGTGGCTCACAACCATCTGTTATGGGATCTGATGCCCTCTTCTGGTGTGTCTGAAGACAGTGACAGTGTAGTCACATATATAAAATAAATAAATAAACCTTTGGAAGGAAGAAAGAAAACTAGCAAGGGTTGCTATCCTAGTATCTGACAAAACAGACTTCAAACAAAGACTACTGAGAAAAGACAAAGAAAGTCACTTTGTTAATATTAAAGGAACAATCCATCAAGAGGACATTATAATTCTAAATATATGTCCTAAACACAGGTGTGTCCAACTTCATAAAACAAATACTACTAGATATAAAATCACAGATTAACCCCAACACAACAGCAATAGGCGACTTCAAAACCTCATTTTCATTGATTCATGTCAACTCAACAAAAAAGAAACCAAGAAATGTCTGCACTGACATCATAAATCAAAAAGGAGTTCAGATCTACAAAATATTACATCCAAACAGTACAAAACAGACATTTTTCTTTGCAGTCAATGGAAAACAGATCATATATTAGGACACAATACATCTTAACTAATATAGGGAAACAGAAATAATTCCTTGTATTCTATTTGATCATAACAGAATAAGACAACAAATCAACAGAGATATGCTAGATATAATATATACAAAACTCAAAAAGATTAAGCAACATACTACTGAATAATGAATCAATCTGAAGAAATGAAGGAAATAAAAAAACATTCCAAGAATCAAACAAAATGAAAACACAACATACCAAAACTTATGGAATACATGAAAGCAGTCCCAAGTCTATAAACAAAGTTGGCTCTTATTTTTGACACACACACACACACATCATGCATCATGTATGTACATGTACCATGTGGATGCTTGGTAGCCAGGAGGTCAGAAGGAATTGATTTCCATTGATGGAGTTCTGTTTGGTTACAAGTCACCATATAGGTGCTTGAAATCAAACCCAGATCCTCTGCAATGCTCTTATCCACTAAGCCATTTCTCCGGCCACCTGAAAATTGGGTTCTTTGTACAGATAAACATGGTAGACAAACTAACCAAAAGAAAGAGAAGACCTAAATTAATAAAATTAAATATAAAAAGGAGGCATTATAACAGCAGTGAAATTCAGAAAAATAACTATGCCTATGTGAATGTATGTGCACCACATGTGTATAAGGCCACAGAGGTCAGGAGTCAGATTCCAAGGGAATGGAGTTACTGGCAGCTGTGAGCCATCTAATGTGAGTGCTGAGAACCAAATTAAAATCCTCCATACAACCAGTAAGTACTTTAACTACTAAGCTCAAAACTATCTGATTTTTGACAAGAATGCCAAAAAATACAAATTGGAGAAAAAATAGAATCTTCAACAAATGGTGCTGGGAAAACTGGTATCTACATGTAAAAGAATGAAAATAGATCTTTCTCACTCTCCAAAAATCAACTACAGATGTATTGAGAATCTCAACATAAGAGTTGAGACTTCTAGAGGAAAGAGTGCAGAACACACTTCAAAACACAGACATATCGGGGCTGGAGAGTTGAGTTCAATTCCCAGCAACTGCAAGGTAGCTCACAACCATCTGTAATGGGATCCGATGCCCTCTTCTGTGTGTCTGAAGACAGCTACAGTGTACTCATATACATAAAATAAACAATTTTTTAAAAAGCTGGACATGGTAGTGCACACCTTTAATCTTTGATAAGCAGAGGCAAGTGGGTCAATATTAGTTCAAGGCCCACTTGATGTTCATAGTAAGTTGCCAGTCAGCTAAAACTACACAATGAGACCTTGCCTCAAAATAAAGAGATACAAGCATATGCAAGCACTTTCCAAATATGACTACTGAGGAAATAAAGCTAATAATCAGTAAATGGGCCTCAAATATCAAAAGGTTCTATACAACTAAGGAGATTGTCAATACAGTAAAGAAGTAGCCATCAGAATGGGAGAAACTCTTGCCAGCTACACATCTGACAGAGGATTAGTGTCTAGAAAATAAAAGAAACTCCAGAGTCGGGCAGTGGTGGAGCAGGCCTTTAATCCCAGCACTTGGGAGACAGAGGCAGGCGGATTTCTGAGTTTGAGGCCAGCCTGGTCTACAGAGTGAGTTCTAGGACAGCCAAGGCTATAACAGAGAAACCCTGTCTCGAAAAACCAAAAAAAAAGAAAGAAAGAAAGAACAAAAGAAACAAACAAACAAACTCCAGAAACTAAACAGCAGGAAAACAAACAACCCAATCAAAAACTGGGCTATGGACCAGAACAGAGAGTTCTCAAAAGAAATGCAAATGAATAATAAACATTTTATAGTGTATGACATCATTAGCCATCAAGGGAAGTACAAATTAAAACTACTATGAGATTCTACTTCACCCTTGTCAGAACTGCCATTATTAAGAAACAAATGACAGCCAGGCAGTGGTGGTGCACACCTTTAATCCCAGCACTTGGGAGGCAGAGGCAGGCGGATTTCTGAGTTCGGGGCCAGCCTGGTCTACAGAGTGAGTTCCAGGACAGCCAGGGCAACACAGAGAAACCCTGTCTCGAAAAACCAAAAAAAAAAAAGAAAATCAGTGTCAGAGGTATCTCAAAAAGCTAAAATTACAGGTGCTGCAGGGATGACAAAGCTAAGAGTGTTTTCTTCCAGAAAACCAGAATTTGATTCCCAACACCCAATATTGGTTGGGCAGTTCACAACCATCCACCTGTAATTCTAGTTCCAGGGGATCCAACACCCTCCTAATCTCTGTGGGCACCCACACACATGTGGCATATACACACAGACACATAAATAAAAATAAATCAAGATTTTTAAAGACATTAAATTGGGAGGGGGAGAGTATTATATTAAGGAGGAGGAATGGAGGAAGGGTGTTAGAAAGATGAGGATGTGATAAAATACATATTCATTATACACACAGATAACTATATAGCAGGGTCAGTGAGATGGCTCAGTGAGTCAAAGAGCTTGCTGTTGAATTTGATTCTGGAATCCACAGGGTAGAAAGAACTAATTTCCATGGATTGTCCTCTGAACTTCACATGCACACAGTAGCACCTGACCCATACACATCCATTCACCCCATATCCCATAAAATATAATATAAATATACACAATAAATATAAAATAAAAATAATATTATCACAAATAAATATAAAACATTATTATCTTTCAAAAGTGAAACAATATTACCATATGATCCAGTATTCTACACTGAGGTATACACTCAAAAGAAAAACAAACTGAAACTTAAACATGAATGTTCACAGAAATATTATTCATAAGTTGAAAGAAGAAATCCTCAGATGCCTACCAGATAAAAGATAACCTCACAATGTAATATTATTCAGATATAAAAGTAATTGTTAAAGACTAAAAGTACCACCACTACCCACTCATATGTAAAAGCCATAGTTTTATTCTCATTATATTTGGAGATGGAAACTCTAAAGGAGCAGTGAGAATTAAGTCATAAGGATGAGGCTCTATACCAAACAGAATTCAAGTCCTCAGAAGAGATACCTGGTAAAGTGCACACATGTATCAACCTTGTTCTCTCTGCCATACAAAGAAAAGACTACATGTAATAAACAAGGAGGAAACAGAGAGAGCCTCCAGCAGGAACTAACACTGCTGAACTATGATCTTAGAACTGTGTGGAAATAAATACCTGTCCTTGAAACCACCCTGTCAATGTTCGTTCCTCTGGTAACCCAAACTGCTTAAATCACACAAAGAAAGTGAAACACAACACAGCCTGGACAAACTTCTAACAACACTGTGCTTAACACAAGGAAGCCAGACATGGCAGACAGAACACCCTATCATCATTATCCCATTTATATGTAACATCCAAAACAGGCAGATCCACAAACAAAAAGGATGCTAGTGGATGCCAGGAAATAAAAATGGTAATGACTATAAAATAAGTATAGAGAATCTCCTGGGAATGAGAAAGATACCTGCAAGTAGACAGTGGTAGTTAGTAGCTGTGCATAACTGTGAATATACCAAAAACCACTAGATTATATAATTGAAAATTATTCAGTTGGTGAATTCTACATTAATTTTCAAAGAATTGGGAGTAAATATGGGTAGAATCAATAAAAATTTCAGGTAGTTACATATAGAATAATACTATCTACACAACATTCTCAAAAAGATAAAACTACAGTAATGAAGAACAGATCAGAAATTGCTAGAGGGTTATTTGAAAAAGAATGCCTCTCAGTACCCAAATGGAGGCAGGAGGATAAAGAAGTTCCAGGTCAAACTGAGCTACAAACACAAGACCTATTGGGGGTGGGGGTACTAGGCAAGGGTTCTATCACTGAGCTATAGAACTATATATAGCCCCTATGCTATTATATATCTTAACTCTGGTACACAAGAATTTATTTATGGGCTGGGGAGATGGCTCAGTATTTAAGAGCACTGACTGCTCCTCTTCCAGATGTCCTAAGTTCAATTCCCAGTAACCACATGGTGGCTTACAACCATCTGTAATGGGATCTGATGCCTTCTTGTGGTGTGTCTAAAGACAGCTACAGCGTACTCATTTTATATATATGTATACATATACACACACACATATATATACATATACACACACATACATATATATATATATCATAAATAAAATCTTTTTAAAAAAGAAGAATTTATTTATATACAGTTGAAGTCCCAGAACTATATACAAAGAGTTGCAGATTTTTCTATATCTTAATTTTAAAGTTAAACATTTCTTAAAAGGTACCTATTGTTCAGGTCTATTTGCACTACAAAAAAAAATCCCTGACCAGTGTTATATCTTTTACATCAACCACTGGTTATCTGTAAAGCATCTGCTGCTGAGCTATGTGGATTTTTCCAAATAAATTTCATTATCTAACCTCTTACTACTGATCTTCCCTTAATTCTTGTGTTTATTTGAGGTAGGGTCATGAATCCCTAGCTGACCTCACACTATACATGTAGGGGATGAAACCTTTCGCTCTTGTATTATATGTAAACATTTTTAAATACTATGATACATACAATCATGTAAGAAATAGTGTTGTGTAAGTGAGTTATATAAGTGCTGAAGAAAGGTAGTTTCCTTTTTAGTGATTGTGTACAGCTAGTCAAGTGTTCTACTGAGTTACATTTCCAGATTTCACATGTATTAACCTCTAAATTAAGCCATTCCACAATTCAGATAACCTTCAAGACATTATGCTCTACACCTTAAATATATAACATTTTCATTACTTAAAATAATTAAGATAAACATTAAACTAGGCCAGTCAGGTGATTCAGGAAGACCTATATGATGGAAATAGAAAACTGACTCCTACAGGTTGTTCTCTGATCTCAATGCCCTTCCTCTCAAAAATAAACAAGCAAATACATAATAATAAAGTAGTAAAAGCAAGAAAATATCATGAGAATGAGAAGATAAAATAGAAAAAAATTACAAAAGACAAATATATGCTTTTAACCCCAACATTCAGGAGGCAGAAGCAAGTGGATCTCAGACTTTGAGGCCAACCTGGTTTTCAGAGCATGTTCCAGAACAGAGAAACCCTGTGTCAATAGATGATGGATGGATGGATGATGGATGGATGGATGATGATGGATGGAGATGGATGGATGGATGATGGATGATGGATAACCTAACTAATCACCTGATTTCTGAAATCAAACAACATGGGTTTGACTCTGAGCTCTGCATGTTCTACAAGTAGGACCTTAGGTAAGTTCTTTGTTACTTTATGCTTCATGTAAGACAGGTATGAGTATAATAGAATACTTATAAAGTTTTTATGAGGACTGAATAAATTGTTATCTGAACATTAAGGTGGAATAACCAACACAGAGTGGATATTATATACACCTAGAGTAAATGGGAAAAAAAAAAATCAAAACAAACACTAACCACTAACAATCTTGAGGGGTAAAAACTCAAATGGTTACCGAACAATGTGAGACAGCAATGAAGGAACACTTCGTTCAACCCCCTTTACTCATACCCTTGCTTCTTAAATATAGTAATAACCTAAACTCAGTGGACACCTATATGGCAAATTCTCATAACTTACCTCCTTTAAATGCCACTAAGTCTTCCTCTTAAAAAATGACAACTAGCCGGGCGGTGGTGGCGCACGCCTTTAATCCCAGCACTTGGGAGGCAGAGGCAGGCGGATTTCTGAGTTCAAGGCCAGCCTGGTCTACAGAGTGAGTTACAGGACAGCCAGGCTACACAGAGAAACCCTGTCTCAAACAAACAAACAAACAAACAAAGAATTCATTTAATATACAACAAAAATGAGTACAGAATGTACAAAGGTACAAAATTAATAGCATAGATCTACTTACAGAATTACAGGCAGTTATGAAGACTGTCCAGCTCAGGGCCAGCTTTTAAAGGGTGTATGAATGTTAGGGCTATTATAACTGATTACTTAGATATGCAGATAAATTAAACAGTCAACAGTAGACTAAAATATTACTGAAACTTAGATTTTTACCATGAAGATTAAGAGGATCTAATGAAGAATTTCTCATATATAATGTCAGTGTCAAAGATGAGACTGAGCAAAATAAGCAAGAACCACAAAGATCTTTAATGATGATGTACACAAAGTGACAAAATGTTTTATAAAATTGAGGATCTGCAAACATCTTGTAAGATCTCTTACCATACTGATCACTACTGAAAGATATCAAATCTTTTTAAAAAAGATTATTTTATGCGCAAGAGTGTTTTTCATGTATGTATGTATGTATGTATGTATGCATGTATGTATGTATGTATGTATGCATGTATGTATGTATGGTACCCAAAGAAGTTAGAAGATACAGATGCTTGTGAGCTACCATGTGTGTGCTGGAAATTGAACCTGGGTCCTCTAGAAGAGTAACATGTGCTTTTAAGAGCTGATCATACCCTCCAGCCCTCAAGATAACAAATTTCCAAGGGTCTTACAGCACATAAGCTACAATCTCTAGTAAATAGTCCCGGTCTTGCCAAGTATGGTGGTACACGTCTTTAATCCAGCATTTAGGGAATACAGGCAAGTGGATTTCTATGAATTTGAGGCCAACCTGGTCTACATAGTGAATTCCAGGTCAGCCAAAGCTACACAGTGAGACTTTGTCTCAACATACTTCCCTCCAAATATTCCTAATCTGCCTGTCATGCTCACATCTAATAACATATTTCAACAAACATCTTCTAGAGTTAGGCAACAGCTTATGCCTTCTTCTCCACAGCAAGAAAGCAGAAATCTTATAAACCTCCAACCAGCAATGATAAGGATCCTTTGTAGTGGCTCCACTGTGTCACTGCTTTCTCCACCTTTAACCCCTAAGGATGCTTTAGTCACTGTTTACTACAGAAATGTCAGGACAACTTATTTCGCACTGAGTATACTTAATGGATAGGACTAAGGTACATTACCAACTCAGTAAGTTGGGAGAAGTAATGAAAACAAGCAGTCATTGTACTTGAAAGTTGAGCTGGGATGTAGCTTAGGAAGTAGCACACCCTATGTTTAGTATGAACCATGATATAGGCTCAATTCCCACGATGTCAAAATAAATAAATACGTAATTTTTTAAGTAACAAGTACCAGTTACTTGTGCCTGGTGTAACACACCTGGAATCCCAGCACAAAGCAGGCTGAGACAAGAAGAACAGTAGTTGGAACCCAGCCTAGGGTAAATGGCAAGGTAAATGTCCAAAATCAAAGTTATTTAAAAAAAAAAAAAATCACAGGCTGAAGAGTTGAGTACCTGCTGCTGCTCTTACAGGAATATCTGATTAGCACCCACAAGGTAGTTCACAGTCATCTATAACTCCAATTCCAGGGGATCCAATGTCCTCTTCTGACCCAACAGCACTGGACACGAACATAGTGAACATACATGCAGGCTGTGGTGGTTTGAATAAACTTGGGGCCCATAGGCTCTTATATCTGAATGCTTGGTCATCAGTTAGTGGTATTATCTGGGAAGGAAATTTGGCCTTGATGAGGAGGTATCACTCACTGGAAGTGGGCTTTGAGGTTTCAAAAGCCTGCACCAAGCCCTTTGTGTGTGTGTGTGTGTGTGTGTGTGTCTATGTTTCTATTGACTGTAACCTGCAGATAAGGATGTAGCTCTCACCTTCCAGAGCCATGTCTGCTTCCTGCCACAATGATCACTGACTAACCCTCTAAACTGTAAGCATGTCCCTAATTAAATGCTTTCTCTTTTAAGAGTTGCCTTGGTCACAGTGTCTCCTCATAGCAATAGAACAGTAACTAAAACATAAGCAAAACACTCACACAGAATAAATAAATCTTAAAAGAAAATTATTTTCTCCTTAAAAAAAGAATTCACAATGACTTGAATCTTTTCCTCAGAATTTTTTTCCTTACAAACTCTGATATTCTTAGAGGCTGAACACAGTATTGCTTGTAAACTAATACTGACTAAAAGGTAACAATGCTTTCAATTTCCCTTCCTCTTAAATTTATACAAATTATGGCGTGCTTAAAGGTGCAAACAGTAGTTTTAAATGCATTTCCGTTTTTATTAAAATCACTGCTGATCTTTCTAGTCAGCTACCTACCATTCCTTTACATGCATCCTTCTTCCTGTTTACTCTTCCAGGTTTAGGTTCAGAATGGTAACAACAGTACTTACTTCTATAAATGGAATTTGAGGTGGGCCTGCTGTCATCTTACATTACCCAATAGTAATAATTTTTTAAAAAAAATAAAAATAAAAAAACAGGGCTGGATGTGGTGGTGCTTGCTATTAATCTCAGCACTTGGGAGGCAGAGGCAGACAGATCTCTAAGTTTGAGGCCAGTCTGATTTACATAACAAGTTTCAAGATAGCCAGAGCTACATAAGAGACACCACCTCAAAATAAAAACATTTTTTTGCTTAAAACTTTTTCTTTCTTCAGTTTTTGTGACAGGGTCTCTCTATATAGCCCTAGTTGCCTTGGATCTCTCTATGTAAACCAGGCTGGCCTTAAACTCAGAGATCGGCCTGCCTCTGCCTCCTGAATGCTAAGATTAAAGGCTTGTGCCACCACCACCCAGCTCCATTGTAATTCTTAATGCTATTACTGTTAGAATATCTTCACTACAACATATCAATTACGGTTTTATAGTAATTTCCTTTGGCCTTTAGTGGCAATTTTCATTCATTTACAAAGATTACTGCCTTTGTACCCTACTCAAATCTTTCCTCAATTTAATATTACTTTGATTCTTTGAACATTCTTATTTTTGAAAGGGTCTCCCTATGTAGTCTATGCGAGTTTTGGACATGTGATCCACCTGCTTCAGCCTCGCTGGTTCTGGGATGACATGCTGGAAGACAAGTATGTGCCACAGCACCCAGCCTTTGGACATATTTAAAACCTGAGAGTAACAATGGCTACACTACATATTGGTGGCACACTGACCAGGCACCTCCAAAATTTCTGTGTGCATAGCAATGTTTTACACTCAGTGCAGTAATTGTGACACACATGACCCACCCCTCATAGAGTTCACATCTAAATCTAGATGCACTCTCAGTTATGGCTGCTTAGCAGGGCACAGATACACAAGAGGTAGCTACAGACTGCTTAACTTACAGAATGAGAGTTATAGAGTTAATGTAGGCAGTTCTCATCTCAGGTTTCTTATTGGTCAGAGGAACTGGTTCTATGTGGTAAGGACTACTTGGGTCCATCTACTAGATGTTTAAAATTTCAGAGAGAAAGACATGAATTGAGAACTGTAATTCGGGGCTGGAGAGATGGCTGAGGGGTTAAGAGCACTGACTGTTCTTCCAGAGGTCCAGAGTTCAATTCCCAGCAATCACATGATGGCTCACAACCATCTGTAATGAGAACCATAATTCTTTCTATCTTGGTATCTGCGGAGTGCTGCAACTGGGGAAGGCACAGAATTGCATTTGTTGTTTGTAAGGTATTACCATATACTTGCTTATCTTCCCAGCCTATAGTACCTACATATGGTATTCATTATGATATGCATAACCAAGATCAAAATCAATAATCTACTATAGAAATCTCCTTAGGATAGGCCTAAATAAGATGATCTTTATAAGAATATACAAAACAAAAACAAACAAACAAACAAAAGCCACAGTAGTTCACAGATCCTTGTCTGCCCTTTACACTGAAAAGCAAATATCTTAATCCCTTAAACACAACTAACCTTTTCTGGCACCTGTTTTTATATGAGAGCAAATATGTGGTTAAGTGCCTGCCTACATTTCTCAAGATGTTATCGAGACTCTTCCTTCAGAATTATTGCTGATGACAAGATAGAAGCTACCAATGCACCTGCTAATTCCAGGGTACAGTCTACAACAACTTAACAAAAACAGTTAAACTTACTCTGAAAAATGGAAACCTTTTAAAAGGTTTTAAATTATTAACTATGGAATGAAATTGATAATTGAGAAAGATAAAACTGTAACTCTCCCTGCATATTATATATTCCTAGAAAGTAATATGCCCTCTCTACAAACTACAGTGATTTCATTCATGCCACTTTTGCCTTAGGGCAAAATTCAAGGGTTTCTGAGCTTGGTTCCAATCTGTTTGTTTCTATGTAAGTCATTATTAGAAAACAAAAGGGTCACCTAATTTATATGTTTTCTTAGAAGACTGTCATAATAGGCTCTAAAGCAAACCAAATTATTGACTGATATCAGATGAAAAGCTTTGTCTTCCATTCCAGGATTTTTTTCCCAGTAACTCACAGTACTTCTGTTTTTTGTTTGGTCTATTTTTAAGGCATGGTGTATATAACATGTAGCACAGACTAGCCTTGAAGTCTCAACCCTGTCTTATTCTACCCAGACATAGATATTAGCTCTATGGCACCAGGTTTGGTTCCAAAGTACTTCCAATGAGAGTAGAGCAAGATAAACTACTGTTAAAACCTCTTACAGATTTCTAGCCAGGTTTTTCATTGCCCTGATTTGTAAAAGACATTGGTACCTTAGCTCTAAATAGAATGGAGGCTAAAGAGATGGTTCAGCAGTCAAGAGTGCTTGTTGTTCTCAGAGAGGACCCTGGTTCAGTTTTAACACCCATTTGGTGGCTCACAACCATCCCAAACTCTGGTTCTAGAGGATCTGAAATCCTCCTTTTACCTCTCTATGCACCAGGATGTGGTATATATACACTTATAGGCAATACACACGCACACACACACACAATTTTTAAAAATGACTGTGGAAAAACTAGAGGAAGACAGACAAGGAAATAGTATTGTTTTAGTGGATTAATTTACTTTAGAGGGAAAAGTTGAAATAGATTTAATATTTGAAGACAGAACAATTTCACATAGCACTTAATTGAAAATAGTTGAGATATTAGTCTGTAAGATCTGATTTAGTCTTTATATGCAATGGGTTTACAGCATATGTAAATAACTTTGGGGGGTAATTTTTTTCGGTTATAAGTGTTTTCTTTTAATTATTCCCACTTCTGGTACAAAGTCAAAATTTAATGTTTAAGAATTCAGGCACTGAAGTCAAGTTAGTCAGAACCTGTCAGGATTTAAATAAGATACCCATCACTCATTAACTGAGACTTAATAATAAACAGCATAGATAAATCTCTAGTCTTCAATGAAACTTACGGTTTAATGTCATCTGAATTTCTGCTTAAGGACTGAGACACTGATTTCTATCTCAAAATTCTAAAAACTGGATTCTTAATGGTAATGCAAACAGTACTTAACTGTAAACATCTTCACTATATACACCAGACTTATTTTCAAGTAAAACAACAATGCTAAACATAGCGAACAGAAATCCTTACATCAAAAAGGTTGATATCATATACAATCATACAGTTATAAATACATAAAAAAAAAAAAAAAAAAACCTGTGAGGCTGGAGTACAGCTGTTAGAAAATGAGTATGTCAAGCCCTAAATTCAATTTCCACCATCAAAACAAAATTAAGAAAACAAATCTGTAAAAATTCTAAACGCTAACTATATTTAGGAGAGTTTGACTTAATACAAAGGGCCTCTGTACTACCTAAAACTACAACCTATTATGAATTTAATGACTCTTAACTGACTACTGGGAGGTCATGCCTTTAAACCCAACACTTGGGAGACAGGGACAGGTCGATCTCTTGAGTTTTGAGGCTAGTCTTGTCTACATGCTAATTCCATACCAGCCAGGGTTACATAGTGAGACCCTGTAATAAATACATAGATGGATGGATAGATGGACAGATGGATGATGGATGGATGGAGAGAGACAGATAGAAATGGCTTTTTAAAGGCAACCATTTCTTATACCATATTATGTTGGAAAACTCAGTATTAAAATTATCTATCCTAAATTAATACACTAAATCAATACAGATCCAATAGTCTATTAAATCCAGTGAGCTACTTTGGTGACAAATATGATTGCAAAATTTGTATGTAATACATATTATTTTGGGGCAAACTTTACAAAGTAGCAATGCTGCAACATTTAAGATTCTAGTTTATATAAAGATCTGAGCCAGGCAGTGGTAGCGCACGCCTTTAATCCCAGCACTTGGGAGGCAGAGGCAGGTGGATTTCTGAGTTTGAGGCGGCCTGGTCTACAGAGTGAGTTCCAGGACAGCCAGGACTACACAGAGAAACCCTGTCTCAAAAAACAAAAAAACAAAAACAAACAAACAAACAAACACAAACAAAAAACAAACGTGGGGGTGGGAAACTTCTATTTAAAAAAGCCCAAAAGGCAGGTGAAACTATCATTGGCCATGGGAAAGTTAAAACTTTAGCTCAATAAACTTTTCACAATGATTAGTATGTTCAAATTAGGAAGAGTACCAAGTGAGAATGTAAGGTAGTAACATAACCTTACTCAGAGAACTGAAGTGGAAATTTCTGGTTTCTAAAAGAGCTATTAAGTTTCATATAAAAACAGGCATCACCTCTTTCTTTTCTCTGACCCAGCAATTTCACTCCTAGGTATTTACCAAGGTTAAGATTACAGAGACTTGCACAGAAATATTTAAAGCAGTCTTATTTACAACAGCATCCAACAACCCAATGATTTAGCAGCATAGGAATGGGTAAACTGACATAACTACAAGGAAGCACTAGTCAACCACTAAAAAGGAACTAAGTAAGAAGGAGTGGTTCTTGTTTATAATCCTAGTACTCTGTAGGTGAAAGTACAAAACAAAACTCTAGAACAGTTGAATCTGTACAAAGTAAAATTAGTAATTTCCAGCTTGTTGGGGCATATAGGAGGAAGAATGACTATCCTAAAATGTCTATGGCAATAGTTGCACAACTGAATCACTAACTGGATACTTCAAATAGAACAATTATATGTCATCTGAATTATAGTTCAAATCACTGAAGAAAAGTGAATGAACTACTAACAAACACAACATATGCAAACATTATGTTTAGCCTTTAATGTCAGCACTTGGGAGGCAGAAGCAGGCAGATCGAGTTCAAGAGCCAGCCTGATTTGTAAAGCAGTTTCTAGGACAACCAGGGCTGCACCAAGAAACTGAACAACACCATTATATTTAAATAAAAGAGGCCTTACACTAACCAAAAACTACATATTGTTTCATTTACTTTATAGAAAAACAAACACAAATGCAGCCTAGATTAATTGTTATTGACAAGAGTCAATCACTGTGAGACCAGAGGCTGGGTTGGAAAAGGACACTAGGCAGCTTCTAAGAGGCTAGAAACAGACTGTATTTTGTCTAGGATGAAGGTCATAGGAGTGTATATAGTCTGTTTCACAAAGTGAGTTTCAGGCTAACCAGGGCTACACAGTAAAAATCCATCTCAGACAGATAGACTGATTGATTGATAAACAGGTTTTTTAAATCTTATGAAGTTTAGTCTTTTTAAAGCATGTTTAAGTGCAATAAATAGTGAAAAAATGAAAATCAAGGTCTCATCTTTATTTTGTAATCTAAAAGTCTATCTAGAAGACTATTTTTTCTACTTGGTACCTTTTCTCTCCTCTTCCTCCTCTCCTCCCTGTTTACTAAACTCCTCCTGTTCTTTTAACTGGCAAATTACAATTTTTCTGAAATTGTTTTTCTAAACCTAACCCCATAATATACACACATAGATAATGTCTTATTTCAGAGCATTTGTAATGTCCCATTTCTCTTCTTTTTTTTTTTTTTTTTTTTTTTGGTTTTTCGATACAGGGTTTCTCTGTGTAGCCCGGGCTGTCCTGGAACTCACTCTGTAGACCAGGCTGGCCTCGAACTCAGAAATCCACCTGCCTCTGCCTCCCAAGTGCTGGGACTAAAGGCGTGCGCCACCACCGCCCGGCTCCCATTTCTCTTATTACAGTCTGTGTAGTATGGGCAGTTTTCTCTGTCCCCTCAGTCACCATTACCATATGTCTGTAAACAGATCCTCATAAAATATTTGGCTCAATGACTACATTAAAACACAATCCAACCAAATCATCTTCTAAACTAGTGACCTCAAGGTAAACAACGATGCCCTTCCTTGTTTAAGCACTCCCTCATGTCAGAGTGCCTTTAGTTGACAGAACATTTGGGTGAGTACTGATGAGTCACTGTGTTGGTGCTTCCTTGTCAATCCGGGTCTCTAAATACAGTACTGACCTCTGTGTCATTACTCTTCTTTCTGCTGGTTCTTTCTTAACTGGGAACAATTATTATTAATTCCTGTTGTATATTTTTACTGTGAGCTTCTCCTGTGGTTTCCAGACATCAGATATAAGAGAGTTAAATAATAGTGTTCAGGTTAGAGGAGGAGAAACAAACTTCCCCAAAGAAGGCACCCAACTTACTAGAACACACTAAATAAAAAGCAAAACCATCTAACAAAATCAACTTCTGCTACATTAATTAAGTAAAAGTCACTACCCTAATTAAGTAAATATCAGGTAAACATATGGCTAAGCTTTCAGACACAGTCTAAAGAATTTGTTGCTGTTTTGTGGAGACAGGTTTGTAACCCCTGAACTCATGCTCTTCCTACCTTGGCCTCTCTTAGAACTGAGATTACAGGCATGGCAGGCCATGGTGGCCTAAAGGGACTATACAATGACTACCTTACTTTCTTGAAACTTACATCTCAAAAAAACCCAACCTGGGTGAGCACATTCCAAAAAGCATGTTTCAGGTTTCCCACAGTAGCACCAAGGGAGCCAGCTTTCAGAATCTATCCCCTACTAAAAAACTGGAGAGACAGTACCCAGGAGAGACTTAATTGTTTCTTTTATTATTTTTTTTTTCTTCTCATGATTTTTTTCTAAAGACAAGAGCTCACTATGTAACTCTAGCTGATCTCAGGGATTGGTAGTCACAGGGGATAGAAACAGGCTTTTCTTCCTTCCTTCCTTCCTTCCTTCCTTCCTTCCTTCCTTCCTCCCTTCCTTTCTTTCTTTCTTTTGGTTTTTCGAGACAGGGTTTCTCTGTGTAGCCCTGGCTGTCTTGGAACTCACTCTGTAGACCAGGCTGGCTTTGAACTCAGAAATCCGCCTGCCTCTGCCTCCCAAGTGCTGGGACTAAAGACGGCGTGTGCCATCACCGCCCCGGCAGAAAACAGGCTTTTCAATGTTCTTCAGTTCTGGGTTTTGAACTGAAACATATTACTAAAATTCTTAAAGCATCAGTGTCAAGCATGTACAAATGAATAACAACTTTATCAAATTCATTATTACTAACCTAAGACAGAAACAACTATTTTTTGTTAGTGAATTTGAAAAAAGAACTGGGAAAGTGGTGGAGAGGCAGGGTCTCATTATGTCGGCTGCTTTTGAATTCACAAAAACCATCTGCCTCTGCTTCCTGAGTCTGGATGAAGGACTTGCACCACCCAGCGCAGGGGTGGGGTTTAGGGAGGGTTTTGCCACATCCCCAAACTCCATCTTTCCAATAAAGCCTTAAGTTCACTTTAAAGTGAATTCATACCCACAGAGTTTTTAAGTATTACAGTAGCTACAGAAAATACCCACTTTTTTTTTTTTTTTTTGGTTTTTCGAGACAGGGTTTCTCTGTGTAGCCCTGGCTGTCCTGGAACTCATTCTGTAGACCAGGCTGGCCTCGAACTCAGAAATCCGCCTGCCTCTGCCTCCCAAGTGCTGGGATTAAAGGTGTGCGCCACCACCCACCCGGTTGAAAATACCCACTTTTAAGCTGGCACAGTACATGAGGAATACAAATTTGAGTTCCACTTGAACTATGTAGCAAAACCCTGTCATCAAGAAACAAACATATATACATGTGTAAATTAGAAACTTGGATATATCATGAGATGCAGTTTTTTAAAGTTCAGTCACCCTTAAAGATATTAACCAACTCTCTGTAGAAAATGAACATAAACCGAGAAATATTATTTAAGCTGCCCTTAGGATTTTTGCTCAGTCTTACCAAAATACTAACTACCATCTCAACAACCAAATGCCTAGATACAGCCTTTTTTGTTTTTTTTACACTCTGGCTTTTGGCTCACATTTACTGTAGAGGTTTCATTTTGTGTCACTGATGGTTCACAAGTAGCTATACTTTTTTGGAGTCAAAGTCTGAGAACAAACTTCAGTTAAACTATAACTTAAACTCTGAAGTGTAGGGTTTAATAAATACAATGATTAATCACATTATTATGGGAGGGGAAATTTTAATCCAATATTCTATGTTTGGAAATGTCAAACCTATAAATTGCAAAGACATTGAAAATTCCCATAAAACACTTAAAAATGTAAGACATAGTCACTGAATGAACTTTGTCAATATATTATTCCAAACAAATGGACTTTGAAGAAAATTAAAACTGGCTAGGGATATAGGTTCGGTGTAGAGTGCCCACTGGAAAAGTGCTGACAAACAGCTCCACGTGCAATGACAGAAGCTAGAATACAACTTGGAGACGAGGTGTCAAGGGCATATTCCCTCTCAAGACTCTTCTCTGTTCCTTTCTAGTTTGTAGTGGCTGCCAGCAAACCTTGTTATCCTGGGGACTGTGCAGTCTAATTCCACTTCAGTCTGTCTTCCTCTTATCCAAATTTCTGTCTTTTTAAAAAGTTATCAATAGTAATTTTATTATTAGAGTCAGCCCTAATCAAGCATGTCCTCATCTTAACTGAATTAGAATCACAGATAAGAAACCCAAACAGAGCTGGGCATTGGTGGCACACGCCTTTAGTCCCAGCACTTGGGAGGCAGAGGCAGGCGGATTTCTGAATTCCAGGCCAGCCTGGTCTACAGAGTGAGTTCCAGGACAGCCAGGGCTACACAGAGAAACCCTGTCTTGAAAAATAAATAAATAAATAAATAAATAAGAAATCCAAACAGGCCACACTTCTCAGTGCCAGGGCAGGACAACAGCTTCTAAGGAGCTACAATACCAGCAAAGTATACTCCAAATCCATCAAGAGAACTGGAGTCACATTTAAATTTATCTATAGATTTTTGTCTACTATACCCATTTCTTTCTTAAGAAATAACACCTATTTTGTCTTAAAAACTAATTTTGTGACCATTCCCAAATTTGTAGAACATCACCCAACCTCAGCTTCCTTCAAAGGCTTCTTCTGCTGGAATCTATAAACATGTGGCATTGACACATATAAACACACACACACACACACACACACACCTCTCTCTTTAAATAATTAACACTTTAAACTTAAGTCAGTTTTTAAATGATGTAAACCCAAAAAATAAAAATTTACTTTATATACAGTGTGGAGCTAGAGAGACAGCTCAGTGATTAAGAGAGCTGGCAGCTCTTCTGCATGACCTGAGTTCAATTCCCAGAACCCACATAAGAAGCTCACATCCAACTGTAACAGTTGCAGGGGATCAGACAACCTCTTCTGGCCTCTTCAAGTAACAGACACAGAAATAGTGCACAGATATACATTCAGGCACAATACCTACACATACAAATGACAAAATGAATCAATTACTATACAGCATCAATATGGTAATAAAAACCTGCTTTTGGGACCAGTCAGATAGTTAGCAGGTAAAAGTCACTTGTGGAGCAGCCTGGCACCCTGAGTGCAATCTCTAGAACCCATGTATAGGTTGAAGAGAAACCAATTCCACCACGTTGTCCTCTGACCTCCACACAAATATCCTGACAAGCATGGCTTCCCATTTTGCAATAAGTTTTTTACATTTTAATTTTTACTTTATGTATATGGTCGTTTTGCCTGCACATGTATCTGTGTGCCACACTCATTACCTTTAAGGAAAAAAAAAACAAAAAAAACAACAACAACACAACAAAATCACAAGATATAGTGGTATGACCAAAGCACTAGCAAAGTTAAGGCAGTAGGATCATGAGTTCCAGGCTAGCCTAGGCTACACAGCAAAATCTTGCCTCAAAAAGACAAGTAAAAGCAATTAGTTTCAAACAACAATCAAAGCAAGTTAATTAAAACGAGTGCTTCAAAAAGAATTTGGGCCGGGCAGTGGTGGCGCACGCCTTTAATCCCAGCACTTGGGAGGCAGAGGCAGGCAGATTTCTGAATTCAAAGCCAGCCTGGTCTACAGAGTGAGTTCCAGGACAGCCAGGGCTACACAGAGAAACCCTGTCTCGAAAAACCAAAAAAAAAAAAAAAACCTTTAAAAAAGATTTTGGTTCTATTTTACTTAAATCTGAGATGTTAAATTAATTTTAGATAACTCTAATATTAAAGAAAACATTAGCCAAGGGGCTGAAGATATGGGTCAGCAGTTAAGAGCCTGGTTTTTTCTTCGAAAGGACCGGGGTTCAATTCCCAGCACCCACATGAGTCTGGCACCCTCACAGACATACATGCAGCAATACACCACTGCACATTACACGCACGCACACATGCACGCACACACTCGCACGCACACACTCACACACACACACTAGGTAGGTGGGATCCACTCTTGTTATAGGAAGCAGGAGAGACAGGAGGATTAAGTTAAGGTAAGCCTGGGCTATACAATGAGTTCCAGACCAACAGTGAGACTGTTTTAAAAACCAAAAAGAAGAGTATACAACATATTGTTTCAACAGATATAAGGCAAGTATTTATGCTAAGCTAAAAGTTGATGTTACAGTAAGATATATTACTAAATGTTTTCTAACCACTAACCACTTTTTAAAATGGTTTTCTTTCATTATTATCTTTTTTGGGGTGGCTGTGTGAGCTTATGTGCCCACATGCATGTAGGATCTGACTATGCATCAAACCTCTGGAATTTCAGTCACAGACACTTGTGAGCTACTATGTGGGTAATTCTCTTCAACAAAATAGATGAAATGTGAAACAAAGGAAATAAAAACAAGACAAAAATCATTCGAAGCTGTCAATCACTACTATCTAGCCTTTCTAACTTGCTCCTCACAATCCATTAAGCAAAGGATCTGGATTGTCTAACTCTGCTACATACCTCATCCAATGCTCGATTCCACCTTTAAGGCCTCTCTATGAGCTGAACACGTGCGCTGAGGGTTGCCTACTAAAATCCCAGCATTCCAGAGGGTAAGACAGGAAGACTGCTAGAAGCTCAAAAACTGTGGTGCTGCATACATGAGACAAGGTCTCACTATATGTATAGCACAACAGAACATTATCTCCCCTGGCACTTTGTAGCTACCTAATTAAAACATGAGAGAAACTGGGAGCGGAAGAGATAGCTCAGTGGTTGAGAACACTGGCTGCTCTTTCAAAGAACCTGGGTTTGATTCCAAGTACTGTGTTGGCACTCTCTTCTCCTTTCCATGGGCATTGTACACACATGATGCAGACATATGTGCAGGTAAAACACCTAGACCCATACAATAAAAGTATACAATTTTTTTTCTCATCAGAGAAACTAAGTTACAACAAAATTTTTAATCCTTTAAGAATAGTTTCGCAGGTCGGGCTGTGGTGGCGTACGCCTTTAGTCCCAGCACTTGGGAGGCAGAGGCAGGTGGATTTCTGAGTTCGAGGCCAGCCTGGTCTACAGAGTGAGTTCCAGGACAGCCAGGGCTACACAGAGAAACCCTGTCTAGAAAAACCAAAAAAAAAAAAAAAAAAAAAAAAAAAAAAAAAAAAAAAAACCCCAAAAAAGAATAGTTTAGCAGGAAAAAATAATCATAATTTCTCATAAATTATTTAAATAGTCAGGGTTCTGGTTTCATAAAATAAAAATAAAAACATCCTAAAATTTTAAAACATGAGCCAGGCCTAGTAGTACCAATCTTTAATCCTTATATTCGGGAGGTGGGCAGAAGTTGGATCCCATAGAAGCCAGCCAGAGTTACACTGTGCAACCCTAGCTAAAAAAGAAAGAATGGAAGAAAGAAAGAAAGAAAGAAAGAAAGAAAGAAAGAAAGAAAGAAGAAGGAAGGAAGGAAGGAAGGAAGGAAGGAAGGAAGGAAGGAGGAAAGAAAAGAACAAGACACAAACAGAGGGAGGGGAGTAATATAGAATTTTCTCACTATTCAAACTCAAATAGAATATAGTTAAAACAAAATTTTATGACACATTTGTATCCAAAACTAAAGACTAAAACTGTGAATAATGTGGTTGAGTAACGTGGCATAGCATATTGTCTGTGGTGTTTTCATGCTTAAAAAGCAGAAAGTAAGTGCTGGAGAGATGGCTCAGCAGTTAAGAACACTGGCTGCTCTTCCAGAGGACAGTGTTTGATCCCCAGCACCCACATGGCAGCTCACAACTACCTGTAACTCTGGTTCCAGGGGATCCAACCCACTGACACAGACATGCATGCAAGCAAACGACCAATGCACATAAAATAAAAACAAATCAAATCACTGGGAAAAAAGGAAGGGATTTAGAAGACTAAGATAGAAATATATACCTGTATGTTATTCACAGAAAACTATTTAAGCACTCCCTACTGGACATTTCCATCTCACTGGGTAGTCCACTGCTTGTACCCATGGTGCCTTTCACAAGACATGCTTTCACTACACTGCATCTGTTTCCATGCTAACCTATAATTTTGAGAAAAAAATTACTTCAAAGACATATTCTAACATGGGTCTAGTATTCAGAATTCATAAAGAACTCTTTTTTTTTTTTTGGTTTTTCGAGACAGGGTTTCTCTGTGTAGCCCTGGCTATCCTGGAACTCACTCGGTAGACCAGGCTGGCCTCGAACTCAGAAATCCGCCTGCCTCTGCCTCCCAAGTGCTGGGATTAAAGGCATGCGCCACCACCGCCCGGCTCATAAAGAACTCTTACAATGCAATAGTAACAACCAAACTGCAAAGTGAGTAACAGACCTAAACAAACTTTTTTCCAAAGACAGACAAATGGCCAATAAACAAAATAAAAGATGTCTAATATCATCTAGACATTAACTAAATGCAAATAAACATAATGAGTACTAATTCACACTCACTAGGACAGCCAAAAAAATTTTTTTAAAAAATCAAGGAGAAAAAAGATGGACAAAACTAAACAAAAAATGTTATGTGCACTTAGAAAAATATTGGAACATTTAAAGAATGATGGTTGCAGGAATGTAAAATACCCCCAAACACTTTGAAAAATGGTAAACTCAAAAAGTTAAAGCATAATCACCATATGAGCCATCGATTACACTTACGTACATACTTAAGAAAAACTAAAAATGCATATTCACAGAAAAACCTGTACACAAATTCTCATAGTACAAACGGTAATAGCCAAAACCAAAAACACATGCTAAATGTCCACACAAAATGTAGACAGTCCTTATAAGGTAGTAGTATTGTTTGGCCATAAAAGGAATACAACTGTGGATGCATGTTACAACCCAGATGAAACTTAAAAGCTCTAGGGTATATAAAAGAAGTCCAATATAAAGGCCGTAGAGAGCATGACTTCAACTGTAAGAAACATGACGAGACAAACCCACAGAAACAGAGAGCAGATTAGAAGCTGCCAAAAGGAAGCCAAAGATGAGCTGGGATGACTGCCTAGAAGCATGGAGTTGCTTTATGGACATGAAAATATTTTGGAATTAATGGTGGTATGTACACAACTTTGTGAATAGTTAGAAAGCAGAAACTATACATTTTGAAAAAGGTGAATTTTGTCATAAGCACACACCAATAAGCCCGGCTTTCTAGAGATAGAGGCAGGAAGATTAGGACTTTGAGACTACAGACTTTGAGACTAGCCTGGACTATATGAGATCCTGTCTCAATAAATAAATAAATAAATAAATAAATAGATAGATAGAAAGTGACTTATTGCATGGGATTTCTATTTCAGTTTAAAATCTCAGGACATGGACTTGGGGTACCTTCCTATGTCAACACATGGAAATGAATGAGCTAAGGGTTTATAATGGAATTATGCCCAAAGCAATGTGCAAGTACATGGAGCAGGAAAAGGGGGGCGGGGCCTGTGGGAGGGTATTTGCAGACAAGTTTTAAGATGTATAGAAGTGATAAGTTTAACTTGAAATTAAATAAATACATAAACAAAAAGGTGGGTGTGGTGGCACAAACTGTAATCACAGCACTTGGAAAATTGAAGCAAAGAGAATCAGAAATTTAAGGTTAGCCTTGGCAACACAGTGAGTCTGAAACTAGCCTAGGTTACATGAAAACTTGTCTCATAACAAAAATAACAGCTTTAGGGCTAGGTGTGGCCAGACACAACTTTAATTCCAGCACACCAAGATCAGAGGCAGGTGAGTCTCTGAGTTTGAGACCAACCTGAATTCCAGGACAGTAAGACCTACATAGTGAAACCCTGACTCAAGAAATAAAACACAAATCAAAATGAAAAAGGCAGGGTCGTATTCTTTATACCAGACTGTCCTCAATCTGGGAGATCCATCTGACTGCCTCTGCTTCCCAAGTGCTAATATTACAGGCAAGTACAGCACCTCCAGCTAAACTCCACTAAAAGATCCTGAAATTCAGAGCAGTCCCCCTTCAATTATGTGCACAATGTCTGTTTTTTTTTTTTTTTTTAAGTCAGTTTGCTCAATACATACTTAAGGGACTAGACAGGTACTCACTCAGAAGTGCCCATAGACATGAAATAATCAATTCTCACTATTAGAGAATTCAAGGCCATCCTGTTTAACTCATTAGGTTTAAAAACTGGCAATATCAAATATTTCTAGAATTGTTGTAACTATAAACACATTTGACAGAATCACAATCACTTGAAATGAATCAAAGAGATTTATCCTGGTTCTTTTTTAGTCAAACTAGAACTAGCTAAAAATCCCACCTTTTCCCATACTAGGAAGAGCCTGAGAATACAGTAAGGTTAAGTGAGCCAACCAATAGGCAGTATCACATCAGAGTGAAGGGAGTGCCTGGAACTTGGGTGAACTCCCTCAGCAACAGCCAAAGTAAACAAGCATCCACTCCCAAATTCACTGTCTGAGCTCAGTATAGGGACTGTTCTAATCCAAAGTGCTTAAAATGGTTTGGGACTTCAGGTTTTTAGATTATGGATGCACAGTCAGTAAAATCCTTGCAAACATTCCCAAATTTCAAAAACACAGAAATCTCAAACACTTTTTGACCTCAAGCACTTTGAAGAGATACTCAATCTATATTGACTCAACTAAACTTGTCTTCAAACACCACTGGCCCCTTACTCCCTCCTTGCCAAAAACAGTAAAAAAGGAAAATTAAATCCTGGACACGACAAACTTCATTTTTAACCCAAAGACTGCTATAAATTAAGTTTCACTTAGAAACCAAACACCCCTAGAATATTAAGATAGTCAATCAAGAGAATCAGAAGATTACCTACATATAACAATCCTAGTAAAATAAGAACTACTGCATCTGATAGCAAACAGCATAGCTCCTTTTAGACTAGTCTGCCAGCCCTTTATAACACAAATCTCATAGCACCACTTAAAACACTCCCCTTAGAGAGCAAAATTACATATAACAAAAGAGAAAAATATGATGCCCAAGTGACTTTGGCCGAGCAATTATCGATAAGTATTAGTACTTAAAATACCATCTGTAGTTGGGATTCTAAAAGCTCCCGACCACCACCTAAAAATGGAAATCTGGAGTTCCAAATATACTCTCAGAAAAATCAATCATCAACTCAAAAACATTCTCCAAAGAATTCATCTGACTTTGAGAGTCAATTGGGGTGTTTACAGGAGGATTTTATTAGGCACAAAACAAAACATCTTGTTCAGAAGCAGTTATCAACCACTAATACGATTAATGAAAAGAAAGGGGAGGTCACAGAACACAAGGATTTTAAAATAAACAGCATTGAAATAATTTAAACAAAAGCTATATCCACACAAGAAATTTACAGGGTTTAATTTCTCAATTCCACAGTATTTTAAACACTAAAATGCCCCTAGGACACAACCAATCAATAAGAGTAAAACACTACAAAAAACTAAAAACCCTTCTAAATAGTTTCAGTCTTTTGTATTAACTAAGAATCCAGAAAACGCCTCAATTTGATGTTTCTCAAAACCTGCCATGTACACTTTTACTTGACGATGACAAATAACATAATTCCTAAGTGCTTAAGCCCGTGTCACATTGTAGCAAATGTGTGACAGGTCATGAAAAACAAAACAAGCAGAAGCAGAAGAGAGCAAAGACAGCTAGAGCCAAAAAGCCTGCTTCCTGGAGGGCAGGGCAGGGATTGGACTGGCAAGAGGGAAATTTTAACCTGTATTCAAAAAGTACATCACACCCCCTCCCAAAAAATTGCTCAGATCTTTATTATTTACTCAAGTATACATTTAAAAATATATACTTTTAACCTTTGGACAACCAAAGTGGTATTGAATATCTTACCGCATTGTTGCCCGAATTAATTACATTTGGTATTACAGTGTAAGTCTTTAATAAATTCGCAATACACATTTTCATAATGAAATACTGCAAAAATGGCAGTGCTCATTTCCTCTAAGTAAAGGTTACCTTATTTTTCACTTGTTTAAAGTTTTAGTTTTGCTTTTTCATCTATTAGAAAAAACCTCCCTTATGGGACATTGTAAAGGGCAGATCCTCCTGTCAAGCCAGAAGGCTCAAACACAAAGACTGAGCTAACCAAGTGCTGTAATTCTTCCAAACTGAGGCTCTCCACACCCCCTCCACCTTCCCCCCCCAACAGATATGTCTATTAAATCAGTGTCTGTTCTCCCCCTCGCACAACAAAGAGAACTTCTCACCGCATGAAATTGCCGCTGAATGGACACCAGAAAGCAGGATTTGCATAATTCCTTCCAACGAAAACCCCGTCGGGAAAGAGGGGACCCGGGGCCCAAGCGGACCGACAGATTCTCCCAGTTCCATCTGAGGAAGACCTGATTCCCTAGAACTCGCCCCATCGACATGGGGGGCTGGAATTCCGGGCCTCCCCGAGGACTGGGCGTGGGGGACAGAGGACGACGAGAGGGCATTTCCCCACACATCAGCCGCACCGAAGCAGAGACGGGGAAATAACAATGCTGGGGACACTAGAGTCAGACACAAGGATGGACAGAGGCTAGGGGGCGGCGGGTGGAGCAGACACCACACGGGCCACTTACTTTTTGGAGGGGGGTTAAATATGTGAGTTAAGCCCTTATGGTCCCGCCGGCCGCCGCACAGAGGGAAACGGGACCTTGGGAGAGAAAACAGACAAAACACACAGTGTGAGAGGTGTAGCTCGCCGCCCAGCCCCTCCCGGGCGCCCCCCGTCCACGCTCCCGCCGCCCGGGGAAGCGCGCCGGTCGCCGGCCGCCGGCTCAGCGGAGGGGACCGGGGTGACCCCCGCCCGGCTTCCCACCCCCGCCTCCCCGCCGCGCGCAAGCCAAACACAAATCCGCACACACCGACCCGTGCGTCGAGGACTAACTCCCCAGCCGCCGCTGCCAGCAGAGGAAGTGCAGCCGCTGCCCCCCGCGGCCATGACACCCCACTTGGCTCGCTCAGGCGGACGCGGGGCCTGTGACAGCTCCGGCTCCCTCCGCCCCCATCTCCACCTCACGCCTCGCACACGCCCGAGCGCCGCCGCGCGTGCCCGCGGGCACGGGGGCGCGCCGCCGGCGTGGGGGAGGGGCGCGGGCCGAGGGCAGGTGGGGGCGACCCCGTGCGTCCCGGCGCGCAGGCGGCGGCGGCGGCGGCGGCGGGCCGGGCGTCCACAATGCGCCCGCAGAGGAGAGGCCGCGCGTCCGAGCCCGCCCCGCGAGCCGAGGGGAGGGGCGGCGCGGCGGCGCGCTCGCGCTCCGGGGGGTGGGGGAGGGGGCCGAGCCCGGGAGGGCGCGCGGGGCCGGAGCGCGGCGGACGCTGCCCTGTTCCCTCCCACGCACGGGCGGTCGGCGGCCGAGTAGCTCTGGCACCGGTGGAGAGCCTCACCTACACAGTGGATGAGCTTGTGGCGCCACGAGTCCAGTTCTTGCCGAAAGCCGCGTCTCTCAACGGAGCATTGCTGCCGCCTACACACCCTCGCCATCTTCTGCCGCCCGCCCGGCCCTGCCTCCGCCGCGGCCCCGCGCACGCCCAGCCGCGTCGCCCGGGGCCGCGCACGCACCCGTGGCCTGGGCGTCGCGCCTCCCGCCGGGGGCGGCGCGGGGGCAAGGCTGCGCTCACCTCCCCGTGGCCCCGGGGCGGCCCGCTCCTCCTCCCTCCCGCCCGGCGTCGCCGCGCACCAGCTCAGCGTCCCACGTCCCGGCAGCCCCGGAACTGCGCCTTCCTACGCCGGCGCCGAGTGCGGCGCCGCCCTCGCTCTCCAGCAAAGCCACGGCGGCCCCGGCCCTCCCCCGCGGGCTTTTGGGTTTTAAACTCGTCCCATCTATCACTTCCTACCTGCCTATCGCCCGGCACCAACTGTTGCAAGTTCCGCACCATTGCGTTTCGCAACTTCTCGGTGGAAACCGCCCCTCCTGGGGGCGCCGAGGAGGAGCAGAAATTGGAATAAATGCCCGGATGCCCTTGGAGGCACTGAGCCCCAAGGTTTTCAAAGGTGAAGTGGATAATTCGGCTTTAAGTTATCGGAATACTTCGCCGGTATTCATAAGCCCCAGTTTAAAAGCAAAACAAAAAAACAAGAAAAGGGTTGTAGGTCAAATAAAAAGCCTAGGGGGTCTCTACTAGCAAGACTGATGATAGTTGAAAGTTTTAAGAAAATTGAGAAAAAAAATGTGCTAATAGAAAATAAATTTCTAACGACAGCCTAAGAATATGTTTGCAAATACCCCTGATCCGTAGTTCAGGAAAGGACTCAGAACATTTTGATGAGAAAGGATTTCCAGGTGCCTTCTGGGATAATTAAAACCACCTTGCACAGGGAGCCATGTTTTGTTTAAACATAACACTATTAATTACATGATTTATTTGAAAGAGAGAGGGGAAAGAGCAAGGAGGAAATAGGAAACGAAAAAAACGGAAATGACTACCAATACAAGCTATTTATCTACGACTTTGGCCTCTTTCCCTCCCTTAGAATTTAAGGAGAGGGCATTCCTACTAAATATTTAAATGCAAGTAATTATTTTTGTAGGTAAAACAAAATCGTCACTTTACCTCAAGGATTCCATGATGTGTATCAAGTCAAAAGTTCTGGATCTGTGAAGGGAGAGCACTCTGGGGCATGCGAACTCGTGTAACTGCCCCTAAGAATGACTTGGTGGGTCTCCTGATAGGAGTAAGATTACAGGTAGTAGGCACCTTCCATCTCAAAGCCAATTAGATTTCCGCAATTCCCAAAGCCCACAGTTTCATTGCTTTAAGGCTACACCATCAGCGGTGCATGAGGGTGCACACCTGATAATGGCAACAGTTTGGAAGGCTGAGAGGCAGGATTGCAAATTCCAGGCCAGCCTGGCCAACATAATGAGACCCCTGTCAAATAAAGTCTTAGGTCAGAATTCGTTGAGTTTCTGTGTAGTTAATACTACCTGGGTTAGGTGGGGAGAAGATCAAAGTGAAATGAACGCTAGCTCTAAGAAACCATCCTGTTCCCAATCGCTAGCATGAAATTCTTTTCGTCACCACTAGGTGGTGGGTTTCAATCTTGTAGATTTTAAGCAACTTACTATGGTTTGAATATGATGTCTCCCACAGACTTCACGTGTTTGAACACTTGGTCCTCAGCTGGTGGCCCTGGTTTGGGATGTTGTAGAAGCTTCTGGATGTACACCCTAGGTGACAGATCTAGGGCTGTAGCGGCATGTCTGGAGGACTACAATCTGGCCCAGCTTCTGCCCTGAACTCTGTGCTTCCTTGTGAGTGCCATGTACTAAGTAGCTGCCCTCACAGAGATACTCCCAGTGTGCCTTCCTTCCCATGATGTACTGTATGTCACGCGCTCTTCTCTCTAATTGTGAGCAGAATAAATCTTCTCTTAAGTTGCTGGGTCACATACTCTGTCACAGCAATGAAAGAAACAATCTAGAAAAGCTGGAACCATGTGGCTCTTGGATTTCATAATCAGTTTGCAAGAAGAATGGGGAATAGTTTGGAGCAATGGGCTGGCGAGGCCTGGAGTACCGTATTTGGAGCTCAAGAGAGTATTCTGGTGGGAGCTGGGAAGTTCAGAATGTCAGAAAGGGGCACAGTGTTCACTCTGCCCATGAAATTTCAGAGAAAAACAAGGGTTCTTTTGGGAAATGGGCCAGAGGCTATTTGTGGTATAGTCTGGCAAAGAATCTGGCTGCATCTGCCTATATCCTGAAAATTTGAGAAATGCTCAGATTTAAAATAATGGACTAAATTGTTTGATGAAAGGAAACTCAAGACAACATCTAAATCGGTCTGTGGCACAGTTATTGCTCCCTTCTAGTAGCCAGGTTTACATTGAGAATTCTTGGTAGAAAGACGTGGGAGTGTGCGTTTTGATCGGGACGGGGTTGTAAACAACAAAGAGAGCAGCTGCAAAGTGAAGATAGTTGTCAAGTTAAAATTTAATTGTACACTGACATGGAAGCCTAACAACCTTGTCCAGGAACAATAGGAATGTTCAGTAATAGGGTAGCCTCCGCCCATTGAAGGCTTCAGGATGCTTTGCTCCAATAGTACCATCTAAGAAAACGTCTTTCCAAGTTTAACCTCTCAAGCACAGAGAGGCCACTCAACTGCGGTGGTCCCAGGGAGCCAGCTGTCTGCACAGTACTAATGTTGCAAAAATATAGAATACCAAAGTTACAGGTATATAAACTGACAACATGACCACTGGGAAGGTTTTTATTGTAGATATGAGAGATAGAACAGCTGGACACAACTGTCAGAGTCCAGAGCAGAAAAAGTAGACTGAACTTGGGCAGCAGACCAGATCTGGAGAAGCAGGAGCAGAGCAGAGAAAGAGAGAGAGGGAGGAGGGAGACAGTGTGGTGGTTTGAATAGGAATGAACTCCATAGACTCAGTGTGGTTGAATGCTTGGCCGTAAAGAGTGGAACTATTAAGAAGTGGGGCCTTGTTGGAGGAAACGTGTCACCATGGAGGCAGGCTCTAAGGTCTTATATGCTCAAGCTACACCCAGTGTACCTTCTGTTGCCTGCAGAACAAGTTGTAGAACTCTCACCTCCTTCCCCGTCACCATGTCTGCCTGCGTGCCACCCTGTTTCCCACCATGAACTGAAAGCTAGCTCCAATTATGTGTTTTCCTTTATAAAAGTTGTCTTGGCCATTGTGTCTCTTCACAGAGATAAAAACCCAAACTTTAAGACACACAGAGAGCAAAGGAATAGCTAAAACAGCAGGCTTACCAGGAGAATGAGTAGCTGAGGGTTAGGGAGAGGAGCCCCTGAGCTGGAAAGAATTTAGGGTAGGGAAGGAGGTCAGAAGAGCTAAGATGTTAGCATGGACTTTGTGTAACACATGCTTGTGACACTGAGGGTATCTGGAGGCCAGCTTATACTTTGGTATTCTAAAAGGTACTACTACAGGTAGCCATTTGTCCTTTCTGCCAGAAGTTAAAGAAATGACTTCTTCTGGTAGAAGGGGAACCAGCTTTTCAAGTTCCTCAGGAATGCTGGCTTTTATCTAAGAAATCCTCTAATAGTCCAGTCGTCCAAGTTGAGCCCATTTCTAGATATTTGAATTCCTTTTGGAGTTTGAGGGATTGGAGTCTCCTTTAGACCTAATGACAGGGTCGTGGAGGCTTGCACCAAGTCTCTAGGAAGCTGCTGAGGCCGGCAATGTGCGCCAGGGTCAGATTCCCTGCATGGAGCTCCAGTGCACACCGTGTATAAAGCTATGAGGGTGAGACCTGAGGTGCAGTGCAGCCCCCAGGATGTTGAAGATGTCAGAAACATGATAACTCTGCTGGAGTGAACTGCCCTTATCAAGCAGAGGCAGCCCAGGAGCTAACATATATACTGCAGGTAGCAGAGTCAGAGAGGTGGGGATACCCAAACTCTTAAGGACCCAGGTGATACCACCACAAGCTTCAGACGCCCGATACAAAGCTGCAAGGTTTTGGTTTTATGAATTGTTTATTTCCCAGACAGTGTTTCTCTTTGTAGTCCTAGCTGTCCTAGAACTTTCTCTGTAGACCAGGCTAGCCTGGAGCTCACATCCACTTACTGCCAGCGAGCATGGGCTTGGTGGGGACAAATTGACTTGGTTCCTGCCCCTGGAACAGGCTTGTTTGTACAATACGGTACTTATTTTCACATTCCTTCCAGGAATGACTCCTTGATAATCAGAAACAGCATGAGTCCAGAAAGCAAAAGTGTAGCTAATGTCTCAGCAAAATGGCAAATGCTGGGACCTTCAGGACAGCCCTTCAGGCTGTGGAAAAGAACTCTAAAAACATGAGTCCAAAAATATATCATTTCTAAACAATGAAAAAATATAAAGATGCAATATGAATTGCATAAGGAGCTTCACTGATCTAATGGAACAGAGGCAGCTGCACTAAGAGCCAATTTATCAGAAAGATACAAAGGCAGGCAAATTCAAATGCAGGCAGATTCCCTAGTTCAAGGTCAGTCTGGGACATAGCAAGTCCAGGCCCAGGTGTAGTTGTTGTAATTTCCTGATGGGGTCCCACCCAGCTATCTTATCCTCTGTGCTTAACTGAAACAGGTAGATCTCTGAATTCTTTTACAAAGTTAAAAGGAAATGTGTGCTTGCTGTCTCCTTAGAATTAAGGGGCTGGGTTCACAGAATTCTGATTCATAGGATAATCAAAGGGAACCTGGAATCAATAACTGAATTGGTATGTAAATAAAAAACCTGGGTGTTTGGTCTGCATGAGATGAGCTAGCAGAAAGCTATAGCAGTTCTTCCTAAGAATTTTTCCCTTGTGAGAGCTGAGCTGTCTGGAGGGTGAAAATAGCTCTTCAGGAATTTTTTTCTAACAGTATTTCCAAATCCCAAGAATTACTTAGAGAGCTGACACAGTTCTTTAGAATGTTTTCTAGCAGCTACCTAGAGAAGGCTGTTTGAAGAGTGAACACAGCTCTCTTAGAATTTCTTCTGGCATTCTGATTTGATCAGAAAACCCAGGAGCTATCCAGATAGCTTTTGGAATTTTTACTAGCAGAGAGAGCTGTCTCGCCCAGAGAGTGTTTAGAATAGCAAGAAAAAGCTGCTAGAGCAGAGCATAAAATACGCGCTCGCGCGCGCGCGCGCGCGCGCCGCACACACACACACACACACACACATACACACACACACACACACACACACAACACACACGGAGAAGGGGATGGGGAAGGGCAGAGGGAGAGAGAGAGAGAATTGGACTCAGGGTTCATTTTCACTGCTCCCAAATACCCCTCTTTCAGGAACCTGGATGAGGTTGGTTCTTGGCAACTTACCTCTGTCCTGAGTGATGGAATTAAAGGCATGTGCCACCATACCCAGCTAAGCTTCAGGGTTTTATGGTCTTTCTTTGGTCCAGTCTTTCCATCTTGCTATCTGTGCTGGTTAAATTTTTGTCAGTTTGACACAACCGAGGGTCCCCTGGCAAGAAAAA
Organism: Mastomys natalensis; assembly: GCA_021653895.1. Classification (NCBI taxonomy): domain Eukaryota; kingdom Metazoa; phylum Chordata; class Mammalia; order Rodentia; family Muridae; genus Mastomys; species Mastomys natalensis. The sequence goes on along the minus strand of JAJTUV010000072.1, from coordinate 1,343,368 downwards.
ACAAAACCCAAAAACCTCAATTGAGTAAATGCCTTTGTCAGATTCCCCTGTAGTGCAGCACAGTTCGGGGGCGTGCCACACCCTAGGCAGGCGGGTGGTCCTAGATGGTATAAATAAAGCAAGCTTTAAGAGTCCTGAGAAGCAAGTCAGGTAGGTAGCAGCAGTTCTCCATGACTTCTGTTTAAGGTCTACCTCCCCCTCCCCGTGCCTGCACTGACTTCTCTTCTCAACAGCCTGCAAGCTGTAAGCTGAAATAAACCGGTTTGTCCCCAAGCAGCTTTGGGGCATGGTCTTTATCACAGCAATAGAAACCCAACTAAAATACTACCTTCCCAACCTTCCCTCTTGGAATCAAATTGTTTTCTCTGTGCCATTGAATAGTGGATGTATGTAATTTGCTTTTTGAACTACGGGGGCTCACAGCCTTGAATTTGAAAGAGACCTTTGACATTTGTGTTGGAACTATAAGACTAGGAGGACTTTTGGTGTTGGACTTAATGCATGTTAGATTATAAGATGCCTTTGGGACCAGGAACAGAAATGTCCCCCGCTGGCTTGTGTGTTTGAACACCTGACTCCCACACCCCCCACTCTCCCTCTTTTACTCCCCCCCCCCGACCCCCCCGCCCCTCCCCGCCCCCGCAATGTGGTAGTGTTGATTTTCCAGGCTGTGTGCCTTTTAGGAAGTTGGGTTTAGGTGAGCGAAGTGAGCCTTAAGGCATATAGTCTGACCCTGGAGGGGTAGGAGTTTGCCACTTCCTGACTACAGCCACCTCGTGCCTCTGCTGCCACAGCTGTGAGCTGTTCCCACCTTCGTGCATTCCTCACAGTGAACTTTATCCTCTGAACCATGAGTCAGGATAAACTCTTCCTCTTTCAAGCTGTTTCTGTCAGAGCAACAGGCAAAGGAACTAATACAGGAGTATTAGTTTAACTCAGGAGTTACACAGACTTGTTAGAAGACATTGTTTCCTCTTGGAATGAAGCTGTTTGGGAGTTGAGAGTTGTTGGGGTGCAGTGTGTAAAGATTGCCTTTGTATTATTCAATTTTTAATTCTGTACAGGCAGACAGGTGAGTACCGGCCAAATTGGGTATTATTATTCTTATGGCTCATCTCCTGCCTCAGTATTTTGAAAACATACACCTTCCTTACTCAATGATTGGCTTAATAAAAAGCTGACACCAATAGCTATGTGGGAAAGGGAAGGCAGAGAAAGGGACTCTGGGAGGAGAATCAGGAGGGAGAGGATGCACCAGCAGGCACGAAGAGGTAATGGGCCATGTGGCAGGACTTGGACTAAAGTAGTCATGGTAATTAAGTTAGATGAGCTAGTTGGGAGGTAGCCTAAGCTAAGGCCTAAGCTATAATAAAATTAGTAAGTCTCTATGTCATTACTCATCTGCTGGTGGATCCAAGAAAGTCTGGTTCTAGAGATTAACCTGGCCTGGTAGCCATGGCTAGTAATAAACAGAACCATACAGTGTTAGACGCAGCTACGGAAATGGTGATGGAGCAGTTTGCATTCCCTAGTAAAGGGATGTATCTGGTTGAGCAGTTGAACAGGGTCTTATTATGCAGCCTAGGCTACAATCCTGCTTCTGCCTCCCACGTGCTAATAATAAGACACAATATGACCTCTACTGCTTTGTGTTACTCTGGAAGAGGGCCTGATTGTACAAGAGTTAAGAGAGTAAGATCCAAAAACAGAACTTGATTAGAATCCTGGCTCTATCCTGTTGCAGCTAAGTGTCCTTGACAAATGAACTTTCTGGTCCTCAATTTAAAAAAGAGGATGGGCCGGGCGGTGGTGGCGCACGCCTTTAATCCCAGCACTTGGGAGGCAGAGGCAGGCGGATTTCTGAGTTCGAGGCCAGCCTGGTCTACCAAGTGAGTTCCAGGACAGCCAGGGCTACACAGAGAAACCCTGTCTCAAAAAACCAAAAAAAAAAAAAAAAAAAAATATAATAATAAAATAAAATAAAGAGGATGGGCCGGGTAGTGGTGGAGCACGCCTTTAATCCCAGCACTTGGGAGGCAGAGGCAGGCGGATTTCTGAGTTTGAGGCCAGCCTGGTCTACAGAGTGAGTTCCAGCCCTGGCTATAACAGAGAAATCCTGTCTCGAAAACAAAAAAAACAAAAAAATAATAAAATAGAGGATGGTAATTGTCTTCAAGATAGAGTTTACATGGAGGTAAAATAAACCTGCCCATGTACTGTACACACTGGCAATGTGTAGCTGGTAATGAGTGTTGGATCCATGGTCATATCCTACTCTGTGCTCACCCAACCTCTAGGATCACAGAAAGTCAGGGTGCTGGTGGCCTGGGGACCCTGAGTCAGAAGGAATGACTTCAGTGACCTTGGCCTTTGAAACCAGCATCCCTTAGTTCTCACAGTTCTTTCTGTAATTCCTGGATGCTAGAAGAGAGAGAGAAAGAGAGAGAGAGAGCACACGGCAAATCTTGGTGAAGCAAGTTCGGTTCCCTTTCCATAGGATGTTTCCCAGTATAAGACCAACTAGCTATTTGTGTCTCAGTAATTGGAAGTGATGTGTAGCGAAATGGCTATTGATAAATGAAGTATTAAGTAAGCTGGAGACTTCTAAATAAGAATATAGATCTTGATGATTTTTTTTTTTTTTTTTTTTTTGGTGAACTTAATGAATTCCATAAAGTGGAAGACACTTTCTGAAGTTCTTTGTGTGTACCATGTCATTTACTCTTCACAACTCAGTCGATAATCACTACCATTTTTGTAGCAGAGCAGAAAAGCAATTTGCCCAACTCATGCAATCGTAGATTTGGATTCGAATGTGGTTAACAAATTATGCAACTGAATTCCTTTGCCTGCATTACGAGTAGGAGAAATAAGATCTAGTGTGAGGAATAGAGGAGAAACCGTGTTGCTTGGGAGCTTGGTCTTTTTGAGGAACTACTCAGGTAGGGGAGCTTTTGATTAGTAAAGGCCTTCTAATACCTCGTCTCTCCTGTCTATCTGTATGGGTGCCACTGGCATAAAAACTTTATGGCTTTGTTCTATGTTGTATGTGTGTACAACTGACTCTTCTACAGTTGATTGACATGTATTAACACATCAAAAATTTACTTAAAGACATTTCAGTAGGTTATTTTGTTTTTGTTTGTTTTGTTTTTCTTTCTTTCTTTTTTGAGACAAAGTTTGTCTGGGTAGAGCTGGCTGCCCTAGAACTCGGTCTATAGACCAGGTTGGCTTTTAACTCACAGAAATTGGCCTGCCACTGCCTCTTGAGTGCTGGGATTAAACGTGTATACCACCACTGTGCCGTACTTCAGTAGTTTTTAGTCTCATCAGGAGGTTGCATACTAACACCGCCATTTTGGAATCCTTTCTTGACCCCCAGAAGAAGCCCTTACCAGTTACTCCCCCTTTTATATCAACAACCAATCTACTTTCTGTTTCCTTTAAAAAAATTTTTTTTAATTTTTGTTTTTATCTATACGAGAGTTTTGCCTGCATGTATATCTATGTACCATGTGCATGCCTGTTACATACAGAGGCTAGAAGAGGTATTGGATCCTATGGGACTGAAATTACAGATGGTTGTGAGCTACTGTGTAAGTGCTGGAAATTAACTCTATGTCTGCTGGAAGAACAAGTGTTAACATCTGAGCTGGCTCTCCAGCTTCTCTCTAATTATTTATAAAGAATTTCAAATGGCTACAAAGTTGCAAGAACTCTCATGTCTTTGTCACTCAGACACTTGTTTTTAGTGTTTTAAGTATCAGCTTTCTCTCATGTTCTCTCTCTCTCTCCCTCTCTCTAATCTTGAGTTCTTTTGAACAATAAGATAGAAAGCTGCAGAAACAATGTCCCACCACCCTAAATATCCAGTGTGAATGGTCACGAAGACACAAATTTTTAGCCATCATTTAACTCGCCTCAGAACATAACATCAGCACTGATACAGCACAGATCCCATTAACACTCAACAACCCACTCAGTCTAAGATCTACCCAGGAATTTTCCATGTATTTCTTGTCAGGTGTGTTCAGATGATCTGGACACGCTTCTTGGTCTTAGTTTTTCTGACCTTGATGATTCTAAACGGTTTGGGCCTTGGCATAGAGAGATTCCCCAGCTGGATCTAAGTGGTGCTTCCTTCTGACTTGCTTGGCCATACTGTGAACAGAAGAAGAGCCACAGTCACAGGGCAGGCTCATTCAGCTCAGCTCACCATGAGGAACCTGAAGCAGTTCCTTCCTTGGCAGCACTGTGATGATAATTGTGATGATGCCCAAGATGCTTTCTCCATGATAGGAAAGAAATTATTGGCTTTCCTCTGTTCTCAATAAATATTTTGAGGGGAAATATTCCAAGGTTATGCTAATATACTTCTTCATCCAACCTTTTCCATCAGCTTAACATGCAGTATTCATGTTTGAATCTCTCAGCATAGTGATAATAGTTGAATACATCATTTTCATTTATTTATTTATTTATTTATTTGACTAGTTAGCATTCTTTTAATTTAAAAAGTATTTTGTCTTTATTTATTTTGAGACATGGTCTCACTCTGTAGCCCTAACTGGCCGGTACCTCACTATGTAGACCAAAACTAGCTTTGGACTGAGCTCTGCCAGTCTCTGTCTCTAGTGCTGAATGGCATGCATACACCACCATACTTGGCTATTTTAAATTTTTTTAAGTGTGTGCGTGCAAGCATGTGAGTGCAGGTGCCTGGAAAGTCCAGAGGAGGGTGTTATATCCCCTGATGCTGGAACTACAGGCAACTGTGAATAACTACTCAATGTGTCTACTAAGAAATGAACTTGAGTCCTCTCAAGCAGTATGTGCTTTTAATCACTAAGCCCAGCCCAACAATCTTTTTGTGGGGGATTAAGAAAGGATGTATCCTAGACTGGCATGGAACCTTGATCTTCCTGCCTTAGCTCATTTTTACACAAGAAGACTCCACCCTGTTCCCTGTTATTTGTCAATTTATACTTACTGGTTTCAGTTTGGACTCAAACAGATTTCTATTTTTTTCAGTGGCTTGCAGTATGTTACTATGGTTCTTTATTTTCATACTTGAAATTATCCTAGCTAGATGTGTGTGGTCAATGGGAGATCTTTTAAGGACAAATTTTGGATCGCCGTGGTACGTACACATAATTCTGTAAGCATTTTCTTACTTCCTAGCATACATAAGTTCACCTTCTATGTTCCCTTCTATTGGCATTTCCTCTAGGTTCCATCCAACAGTTACCTAGCAACAGCCAGGTATGAGTTAAAAAGGATTCTCTCTCTTTCTCTCTCCCTCCCTCCCTCCCTCCTTCCCTCTTTCTCTCTCTCTCTCTCTCCATTTACTCTCTCCCTCTTTTCCCACCTGTCCCTGGATGGCCTCTTGCTCTCTCTTCCTTCCTCTCTCCTCTCTCTGTTCTTCTCTGTCCCCCTTTCTCTGCCTCTATCTCTTCTCCAGCTCCCCTTCCTTTCCCACCAATAAACCTTCTTCATACTAGGTCTGTCACATGGCTTGATTGTTTAGAGGGACACCTTGGCAGCCCCTCCTGCCTGATCACTGCCACTGCCTTTTTATAAAACACAACACCTTCCCTTGGCTCAAGAATAAGCACTTTCCCAAGAAGCCCAAGGACAGAATGTAGAAGTCAGGATCTTGGCTTGCGGTGTGTTCATTGCTACTGAGGGCTCGTTTTTTGCCAGATCTGCTTAGCTTTTGAAACTGTCAAATACATAGGTGCATAGGTACCATGTGTGTGTATTTCTACATCTGTCTTTGAATGTAATTAAAAGCATGAGTTTATAGTGATGAAATCAATCCCCCTCTAGTTCTAGATACTTGCAAAGCTTTCCCTCATCCACATTTATAAGTCCTCCCACTGTAAGTGAAAAGCCAGACATATATACAACATACAGACACACATCTCTAGTGGCAATGTCCACAACAGCATAAAGTTTAATATACATATCTACTTGATTCACCCAATGTGTAACAATCTTTTAACCTTAGACGGCCTGCAGCTCCTTTCCAAAAGTGCAGCCTTTTGGGTCATCATCCAAACCACTGCCCAGTAGACATGTACTGAATGATAATGTATTCTTTGATAGCCCAATCAGAATCCCAGCAGGAACTCAACAGAGCTTATAGAATTCAATAGGAAAAGATCCATAAACAAATATGCCGGTTTGGAGAAGGAGAGAACAGGAGAAGCAAATAACAGTGTTTTAGACACAGAGGTAAGCAACCTAGATCCTCCTCAAGGAAGAACACGACTCTACGATAGGAAATGTGGCCCGACCTGTCCAAGAACATGTCTTTCCTGAGACACTAGGATGCAATGACTAAGTGCAGGTCTGGCCATTTCGGTCTAATGTAGGACACACTGGCTGTCAGTATTGGTTCGAAATGTTTCACTGTGTTGACTAACCTGTGTCTTAGTTCCTGGGTCCCACACAGGATGTTGTCACTGAATATGGAAGTCACACAAACTTTGGGAGCAACAAAGCTCATACCAAAAGGTAAAAATCCTAGCTGTTTCTGGCAGTGTCCACCCATCTTGCGTCACTCGGCTTCCCTGAAGCAAGGTCACATGTGCACTTTGCATTCCATGACATGATGTCACACAGTGTCAGCAAACGTGTCTGTAACACCTCAGTCGGATTATCTATGAACTGCCTTATTTTTACTGCACATAAAAAGTTTTCTGCTCTCGGGGCTGGAGAGAGATCTCAGTGATTTGGTTCCTAGCACCCACACCAGGAAACTCATGACTCTTGCAACTCTAACACCAGAGGGATCTGGTGTCATCTTTTCAGCTCAGCCAGCACCTACACACACACACACACACACACACACACACACACACACACACACAGCAGACACACAAACACATACATGTACGTGAAATTAAATATTTGTGAAAATGTTTTTTGTCTATAAAACATGATGAGCCTGGGTTGATAGTACACACCTTTAATCCCACACTCAGGAGGTAGACTGAGGTAGATACTATTGGAGGCCAGCCTAAGCACAGAGTGAGTTGCAGGATAGCCAGGGCTTCACAGGCTTAAAAATCATTACTTGAAATTTCCGACAACTTCTGAATAGTTCTAAACATACACCTGCCATTTTCTACTATTATTTATGTAAAGTGAGAGTCTCTGTGCTCATGATTATAAAATCAAACTATGCCGGCGGTGTGGCGCACGCCTTTAATCCCAGCACTTGGAGGCAAGGCAGGCGATCTGAGTTCGAGGCCAGCCTGGTCTACAGAGTGAGTTCCAGGACAGCCAGGGCTACACAGAGAAACCCAGTCTCGAAAAAACAAAAAAAAAAAAAAACAAAAAAAAAAAATCAAACTATGATCAACTATAGAAACTTTGAGATGAACTACATCCTACAGTATCAATAATCAGCTCAGGTTTGAGTCTTCATGTAAGAAATAAATAAGGATATTTATCTTATCAGTATGTAAATTTTCTTTCATCTTAGTAAATGGTCAAGTTATACATATGTAACAGTAACTCTTATTTTTCTGTAGAAATTGTTTCCAAGTCTTAACTACCTTAGTCAGCTAACCTAGATCTAGTCCTGGAAGCTTCTAGCTTCCATACAATCTAATCTAGATCTCTGAGATTTACTGCTGAATAAACTCACCCTTTCTGGATTTTTCTGAATTCTTGTTGGCTGGTTCAACTCAGCTGTTCTGTCTCAAACTCCTGTCTAGGCTGACTGATTCAAACAAGCCTCTCTCAATTCTGACGGACTTGCTCTGCTTAGCGGCAAACTAACTCTAGCAATCTGTTCTAGTCTTCTGGCTCTTTCTCATTCTTTTTAGTAAATGTTATCCCATTTCCTTCTATATAACTCTTATTCTCTCTCCTTCTTAAATTTTGGTAATAACTCTCCTATTCTTAATAGTTACTGACTTTTAAAAAATAATAATAACAGTAACAACAACAATAACAACAATAATAATACCAGTAACGCAGTGAGATGGTTTTCTTTCTGTTACTGGCTTATTCTTTCTCCAGTTCTATCTATGTATTACTATTTTTTTTTTGAAGGAAAAATAAAATGTGCCTCATTTTCTAAGCCTTTATAAGAAATTTTTTTCACAAGCCCTTAGAATCATATTTCATGGTAACCTATATTTGCCTGAATACACGGTATTTTCTTCTAGCCTTTAGGAAAAACAAACAAACTATAGTCTGTGTCAGATGACTGAAAGGAACACCTTTTAAGAGAATAACCAGCAAAGAGCTATTTATAGCTAAGAAGCAATCAAAAGCTGTTTCCATGGAAAATTTCTGTTACAATTGTTATATCTGAGAGCCTCTAAAGTGCATCTGAGTTAGGCAGAACGGAAACATCTAACACCAAAGATGTCTTAAAAAATAATCCTATTTTAAAAAAGAAAAGGAAAGTTTGGTAAAAAAATCACAGAAAATACTTAAATGTCTTCACTGAACCTCAGTAAAATGTATATTTCAAAACTTTTTTTTTTTTTTTTTTTTTTTGGTTTTCGAGACAGGGTTTCTCTGTGTAGCCCGGGCTGTCCTGGAACTCACTCTGTAGACCAGGCTGGCCTCGAACTCAGAAATCTGCCTGCCTCTGCCTCCCAAGTGCTGGGATTAAAGGCGTGTGACACCACCGCCCGGCTCATTTTTTTTTTTTTTTTCTAATAAAATCAACTTCTTGGACAAGGCATAGTGATGTATGTATAAACTAATGACATGGCCATTCTATGGTGTAGTTAAAGGGAAGCTTTTTATTGTAGATATGAGAGAGAACAGCCAGAGGTGTCTAGAAGAATCCAGAGCAGAGAGAAAAAGAAATAGACTGAACATGGCCAGTGTATTTGACATGGCTAGGGCTATCTGCAAGAAATGGGAAGAGCAGGAGGGGAAAGGAAGAGAGAGAAGAGAGAGAGAGAGAGAGAGAGAGAGAGAGAGAGAGAGAGAGAACACGAACATACAGGATAGCAGGATTATAAAGAGCATGAGAGCTGGTGAGAGCAACCCAGGAGGAGCTGGAGGGAGGTTAGAGGCGGGGAGGAGGCAAGAGGGGCTAGGGTGTAGACTTGAAAATGTGTAAGTGGTGTATGTGTTACTGGAGATACTGAGGGAGCCTGGAGAGCAGCATGAGCTTTGATATGTTAATAGTTGCCACAGGTAGCCACTGTCCCTTCTGCCAGAGGTAAGGGAAATGACTCTTTTTGGTGGACCGGAACCAGTTTCACAAGTTCCTGGAGAATGCTGACTTTTATCTAAGTGCCAAAAATCCTCATTTCTGAATATTTGGACTGCCTTTTGGAATTTGAGAAATTTGAGTTTCCTTTAGAAGTTAACAATGTACACCTTTAATCTCAGCACTTGCGCTGGGCGTTGGTGGCACACGCCTTTAATCCCAGCACTTGGAGGCAGAGGCAGGTGGATTTCTGAGTTCGAGGCCAGCCTGGTCTACAGAGTGAGTTCCAGGACAGCCAGGACTACACAAAGAAACCTTGTCTCGAAAAACCAAAAAAAAAAAAAAAAAATCTCAGCACTTGAGAAGCCAGGGAGTCCCTGTGAGTTCAAGGCCAGCCTGGTCTACTTAGAGAATTCCAGGCCAGTCAGGACCACATAGAAAGATCCTGTCTCAAGCAAAAAAGAAAAAATAGATGGATAGATAGATAGATAGATAGACAGAGACAGACAGACATAAAATGAAAAAAAAAAATAAAAAGTGCCTCCTTTGGGCTGGAGAGATGGCTCAGTGGTTAAGAGCACTGACTGCTTTTCCAGAGGTCTGAGTTCAATGCCCAGTAACCACATGGTGGCTCACAACCATCTGTAATGGGATCTGATGCCCTCTTCTGGTGTGTCTGAAGACAGCTGCAGTGTACTCATATAAATAAAATAAATAAATAAATAAATCTTTTTTTTAATGTTCCTCCTTACTAAACAAAGAGGAAAACAACCTTCATTTATTCTGTGATCAGCTTATTTTCATGGGTCCAAAGACGCAAGACGCAGAAACTGTCAGAAATTTCCAGAAACTTCAAGGCGAAAGACAGATAGATAGAGCTGGGCATGGAAGGTATATGGGCTTCTGTCTTATGCAGTGGTCTGTCAGCTGGCCTCCTGGAGACCGGATACAGATAGTCTTGGAGAGGCATTCACCACTATGGGCAAACCTTCCTTATGTTCTCTACAAGAAGACATTATAAAGCTGGTCTTGGTTGCATGTGTCTGTAATCCCAGAAGGCTAAGGCCAGTTTGAGGCCAGGACAGGTTCTCAAGAAGATGATGTCAGAAATATGTTTAGGGTCTCCAAGAAAGAGATCACGACGGCACCAAGTGTCTAGACAAGGAAGCTTTACGCTTGATCAATCAGAAGAGTGAACACAGAGACAGGAGGTGCACTTCATTTTTATCCTAACTTAGGTGGCACTGGTGTCTTGACTCCCATTGGCTGGGTCTGTGACCTCATAGTCTTAGTGTGTGACTAGTCCTAAAAAGACTTGGAATCTAGGAAGTGAAGGGGAAACAAGCCATTCAGCCGCTTTAATCAGCATGTCCTAGTCCCTTTGCACAAACAAAGGTTTTTACTGGGTGATGGGAAGAATTGAGACATTCATATAGAAAAGGCTTAAAAAGTGCAGGAGATAAGATTTGAATTCTGAATCTTATTTTTTTTTTTTTTTTTTTTTTTTGGTTTTTTCGAGACAGGGTTTCTCTGTGTAGCCCTGGCTGTCCTGGAACTAACTCTGTAGACCAGGCTGGCCTCGAACTCAGAAATCCACCTGCCTCTGCCTCCCAAGTGCTGGGACTAAAGGCGTGCGCCACCACCGCCCGGCTCATTGCTACTTTTTCATCACTAAAGAGATAACCCCAGATCATCTAGGACCCAGATCAAAGACCATAGTTAGGTGGGAGGATCTGGGAGGAGATGAGACAGATGAAACTGTGATCACAATATATTGTATGGATAAAACAGTTTCAATTAAAGTTATGGTAATAAAATAAAAAATAAGTCCCTAACTCTTTTGGCATCTTTGCCTCTGTGAAGGACGAAACTACCAAGAGTCCCAAGGATGTTTCTGCTTTCAGTCAAGAAAGGAACTGGTTGGCTTTCTTTGGGGTCTTTTTACCCTAAACTGTCTAACCGATTTCTGTCTCCTGTTCGTACCATCTGCCTCCTCTAAAGATGTAAAACCCAAACGGCATCACAGGATCAGGGCGATAACTGATCTGGCTTCTTCCAGCAGAATTCGGAGTGTTGGGTGACCACATTAGAATAGCCCCCAGCTGTGGTTATTAAACACACAGAAGATCAGTTGCACTAGTCTGGAACTTTTAACTACTGTATATTGTTTTAAAAAATAACAGTCAGTTCTAAATAAACTTTAGACATAGATTTTATAGATCTTGGCCAGTCCTTGTAATTGTTAATCAAATGGCATTAGAAACTTTAATATCATCTCTAAGTCTCATCCTTTTTGTACCTTGAGGAACTCACTCACATCTTCGTTACTTGCAAGTGATTTCCAGTCTTCTTTCCCATTCTAGAATCATCCAGCCATCTTAATCTTCATATATAATAAATCACTTTTTACTAAAACAATAGCCATGTGTATGTATGTGTATATATATATATATATATATATATACACAAATATATATATATATATATAATAACACACATATATATATATATATTTTATATATATATATATAAAAGACACCAACCCACACTAGCGCCGGCAACTCTCTGGCCCCCTTGCCACCTTCATGGCTAGGCCCTCTCATTGACTGTTCATCTCATCTCGCAGTTCTCTTGCTGCAGATTCTGCTCACATTCTCAGCCATCTGCCCTCTGTGGTTAGCAGTCACAAATCCCAGTAACCCAGTAAAATCAAAACTCTAGAGGCTCGTAATTTTATCAGTCAGATTTATATTAGTAAATTCTCAACTCACAAAACGCCCACACAATGAACTCAAAACTCAATTGATATAAACACAAGCTACACCCCTAGATGGGGCAAACGCACCCCACTTATTATTTAATCATCTACCTAAGAAATTCCCAATACTTATGGCTCCCAGAACTGTATGGTTCTGGCTCCTCTTCCTCTCCTATAAGTTTGATCTTATCTCTTCCTCTCCTTTCCTTCTTTCTCCTCTGTACTCTCTGTACTCTCTAAAATTCTCAGCCCGCCTTCCTTTTCCACTGCCCAATCATAGACTCTCACCTCATCTTGTGCCTGCCCTCCCCTGTATATAGACAGCAATCCACATGTATATGTCCTTCTTTTTTTTTTTTTTTTTTGGTATTTTTCGAGACAGGGTTTCTCTGTGTAGTCCTGGCTGTCCTGGAACTCACTCTGTAGACCAGGCTGGCCTCGAACTCAGAAATCCGCCTGCCTCTGCCTCCCAAGTGCTGGGATTAAAGGCCTGAGCCACCACCGCCCGGCTGTATATGTCCTTCTAACATCTTTTTGTTTGTTTGTTTGTTTGTTTGAGACAGGGTTTCTCTGTGTAGTCCTGGCTGTCCTGGAACTCACTCTGTAGACCAGGCTGGCCTCGAACTCAAAAATCCGCCTGCCTCTGCCTCCCAAGTGCTGGGATTAAAGGCCTGCGCCACCACCGCCCGACTCCTTCTAACATCTTATCTAATTTACTGGGTCCCTTTCTTAATACCACAAGACATAATGACAATAACAAAAGAAATAGCTATAATATTGTAAGAAATGTGTTCCTGGGCAGTAGAGGGGCTAAGCTATGTCTGTCCTCTCTTCATAGAGTCCCAGTGACAAACCGAAGACCAATTTTATTAGAGAACCAATTAATTAATTGGGGTTACCACATACTGAAAACATACTGACAGTATGTGGCCACCCCAAACCAGCCTCACTGGAAAGTCTTTGTCCTGTTTGTAGAACGGTTTCCCATAGCTGTATAAGTGGAGATAGGCTGCCCCCAGACCCCCACACCCTCACAGAGACTTCCCAGCCTGGATACTGTGAGGCCACATGTGATTGGGCAGAATTGTATACAACTGGCAGTGGCAGGGGAGAGGCTGGACACTCAGATGAGGCTCTGGTGACTCTCCTCACCATGACCATGGCAACTCTTATAAGGGCACATTTAATTGGGGCTGTCTTACGGTTCAGGAGTTTCCTCCATTACCACCATGGTGAGACACACATATAAGACAGAAGAAAAAAATGGTACCAGCTCCTCATTGTGCACTCAGTTTGATCTCTCTTTACTGTAAAGAATACTTAGGTAGTTTCCACTGTCTGAGCATGCAAACAGTGCTCCAGTGAATAGTCTAGTAAAAACCTCTGATGAAGCACACATATTTCTGTTAAGTGTGATCCCAAATGTAGAACTGTACCATCTTACACTGTTCATAGATTCTGCTTAAGCTGATTGGTTGAATGTTTTTCCAGACCTTGTGTCAATCCGTCCTTTCTGGACGTGTTCTGGAAGCACTAACAGTTAGCATTATGTTATGCTTGCTTGTGTTTCCTTTTAAAGCCATTCTGGTGACGAGTCGGAAACTTTTCTTGCCTTTTCTCTTTAAGCTATTTAGGGTGTGGTGTCTATTTATCTTTTGCCTATCATCATATTTAATTGTCTTCCATTTCATAATATATTACTTATTTCTCTGTTTTTCAGTGCAGATCCTGTCGCTGTGTTATCGCTGTGAAGAGACAGTGTGACCAAGGCAACTCTCATAAAAGAAAATATTTACTTTGGGGTTTGCTTACAGTTTCAGAGTCTTAGTCCACTATCACTACGGCAGGGAAGATGGCAATAGGCAGGTGTGGTTCTTGAGAAGTACCTTAGAGCTACATCCTGATGTACAGGCAGAGAGGCAGACAGAAAGGCTGAGCCTGGTGTGGGCTTTTGAAACCTCAAAGCAAGCCGGGCGGTGGTGGCGCACGCCTTTAATCCCAGCACTTGGGAGGCAGAGGCAGGCGGATTTCTGAGTTCGAGGCCAGCCTGGTCTACAGAGTGAGTTCCAGGACAGCCAGGACTACACAGAGAAACCCTGTCTCGAAAAAATACCAAAAAAAAAAAAAAAAAAGAAACCTCAAAGCCTATCCCCAGTCAAGCTTCCCCCAACAAAACCACACCTCCCAACTCTTCTAATCCTTCTCAAATAGCTCTACTCCCTGATGACTAGGTATTCAAATATTCAAATACATGAGCCTATGGGGGCCATTCTTATTCAAACCACCACAATCCTGGCTATGAGTCTCCAGTAAAACATATGTACTCAGGATGAAGAGATGCTCTCCCAGAGGTCCTGAGTTCAATTCCCAGCAATCTTATGGTGGCTCATAACCATCAGTAATGAGATCTGGTGCCCTCTTCTGGCCTGCAGGCATACATGTAAGTGCAACACTGTATACATAATAAATACGTCTTTTTAAAAAAGACATATGTACTTGGACTATCTTCTCGTAGTCTGTATCTCACCTTTTCATTCCTGTGATGTTGCTTTATTGTTGTTGTTGTTCTTCTTCTTCTTTTTCTTCTTCTTCTTATTTTTGGTTTTTCGAGACAGGGTTTCTCTGTGTAGCCCTGGCTGTCCTGGAACTCACTCTGTAGACCAGGCTGGCTTTGAACTCAGAAATCCGCCTGCCTCTGCCTCCCAAGTGCTGGATTAAAGGCATGTGCCACCACTGCCCGGCCAGTATTTTTCTTCTTCAAGATTTTTCTTGGTTACTTTTAGGACTGTTCTGAATAGAAAAAGATCTCAGGAAATATGCAAAGATCCTCTTACTCTTTGACTGAAGATAGAAGGAAACAGCTACTGATGAGTTCTAAGCAAACAAGACACCTGGGAGTCACTTGGAGATATCAGAGCAGTGGTTCTCAACCTGTAGATCAAGACCCCTTTGGGGTCAAGTGACCCTTTCACAGGGGTTGCCTGAGAGTATTGGAAAACACCAATATTCACATTACCATTCTTTTTTTTTTTTTTTGGTTTTTCGAGACAGGGTTTCTCTGTGTAGCTTGGCTGTCCTGGAACTCACTCTGTAGACCAGGCTGGCCTTGAACTCCGAAATCCACCTGCCTCTGCCTCCCAAGTGCTGGGATTAAAGGCGTGCGCCACCACCGCCCGGCTCACATTACCATTCTTAACAGTAGCAAAATCACAGTTATGAAGTAGCAACAAAGATAATTTTATGGGTGGAGGGTCACCACCACATGAGGAACTGTATTAAGGTGTTACAGCATGAGGAAGGTTAAGAACCACAGTGTTTATTTCTTGATTTGGGTCTCTTGCTACAGAATTTTTCTAGATAAATCAGGATGATCTTGAATTCTCAATCCTCTTAGCTCTGTGTCCCTGTGCTGGGGTTACAGGTGTGCAGCCACCTTGCTCATGAAGAGGCCTTGGTCTGCTTGGACACTGAGCTTAGACCTCCACACTTTCACACCTGAGGGATGGGGCTGTTTTAGTTGTTAATATAAGGGAATTTTAGATCAGCCTTTTAAAAAAATAAAAGCCAAAATTATGACAAGATAAAACTGCTCTGAGGACTGGAGAGATGGCTCAGTGGTTAAGAGCACTGGCTGCTCTTCCAAAGGTCCTGAGTTCAATTCCCAGCAATCCCATGGTGGCTCACAACCAGCTGCAATGTGTTCTGATGCCTTCTTCTGGTGTGTCTGAAGACAGCTACAGTGTACTTGTCATATATATAAAAATGAGTAAAATTAAAAAAAAAAAACTGCTCTGAATTAGTTACTGCTGGGGGAAAAAAAAGAAAAAAGAAAATACTAGCTTAATTTTCCCCCAGGAAAACTACAAAGTTTGAGACTGAAGAGATGATGACCCAGCAGTTAAGAATGTTTGCTGCTGTTCCAGGGGACCCTAGGTCAGTTCTTGATGTTCATCTCATCAGGCAAGATTAAAAACACTTCCACAATTTTTGAGCCAAATTTGAAGACAGCTTTATTTTTATTTTAAACCTTTCTTTTCTTTCTTATTTTTAAATTTATTTTATATATACACCCTCTATCTGCATGTATACCTTCATCCCAGGTGAACGCATCAGAACTTATCATAGATGGTTGTGAGCCACCATGTGGTTGCTGGGAATTGAACTCAGGACCTCCGGAAGAGCAGTCGGTGCTCTTAACCTCTGAGCCATCTCTCCAGACCTCAAAGACAGCTTTATTAAATACTGGCTAGGAAGATAGACACTGGCCAGATCCATACCTGAGATTCCTACAGAATGGCAGGCCAAACAAATAACCATATTATTCAAGGGGTTATAAAGGCAAAATCCACAAGGCTACGTACTTCCTGCCTTTGTCCAATGGAGTGCAAGCATACATTCTGAAACACTTCCTGCCTGTGTAGCTCCCACCTACGTGTGATCAAGCACATCCTAGGCAGGTGGGGCAACTAACCTTATTTATAGAGTGAAGACTTATGGCCTAGTATCTTACAGGAAACACAGCCATCGGCATTCCAGGAAGTTATCTATCCTGGGGCAAGTGGGGCTTACAGGTCAGAGGCATTTGTTTGTTTCATAGATCCCTTAAGCAAAACCATTTAAACCTAAACATAAACTTTAGCTCTCACACTTAGACCTAATTGAACAGCTCACAACTTTCTATAACCCCCAGCTCCAGGGATCTGACACCCTTTCCTGGCTTCTATGGTCTCCCCTCAGCACATTCACATAGCTTATACACACACACACACACACAACAACACATACACACACACACGCTTCTCCTCACAGAGTAGTTCTGAGATTAAATGAGATAATATAAAAGGAGTGTCCAACACACAAGCAAGAGACCTGCAAACACTGCCTGCCTGTCATTTTCTCTTACTGCCTTTAGTAACCCCAGGCATTCTTCCCTATCCTCCAGTGCTCTGGTGAGCCAACTAGACCAGTGTTCTCAAAATATCCCCAGGATATCAACAGCTATAATGAAAATGAGCTTCTGTGAACCCATATTTCCCAAACTCTCAAATGTTTACCACTGGAGTTGACCGAGACACATTTAGAAAGTTCTGGGTTGAGGCTAAATAATGCTTTTAATTTTCAACTTGTCGATTTTGGAAAATGAGTTTGATTTTCCAAGTGTTTTTTTTTTTTTTTTTTTTTTTTTTTTTTTTTCCCGAGACAGGGTTTCTCTGTGTAGCCCTGACTGTCCTGGAACTCACTCTGTAGACCAGGCTGGCCTCGAACTCAGAAATCTGCCTGCCTCTGCCTCCCAAGTGCTGGGATTAAAGGCGTACCCCACCACTGCGCGGCTTAAAGTGTCTTTAAAGGTGAACAGATTTAAAGAAAAAAAGGCTGAATATTGGTACAATTGTCTACAGAAATGATAGAAGCATGAATATGGGACACAGATGACTGAAATTTGGGGAATGGTATGCTAAAGCAAATTTAACTCCTTTATTTGTTTCAGAATTTTGTCTTGATGGGTATCTTGGCTCTTTAAGAAGAGATTTGGCATCTAGCACACACACAGAAAAAGGAAAACTACATTGATCTAGCAAGCAGTGTATTCATTAGAGTAACAGCGGTACCCTGCTAACTGGCTCTGGAGAATGCACTTCAGAGAGGGTGCAAAAGAGTTGTCTTTTACAGCTGCTACTTCTGGGATCTAGATTTCTTTCTTTTTTCTTTTTCTTTTTTTTGGTTTTTCTTTTTTTTTTTTTTTTTTTTCTTTTTTGGTTTTTCGAGACAGGGTTTCTCTGTGTAGCCCGGGCTGTCCTGGAACTCACTCTGTAGACCAGGCTGGCCTCGAACTCAGAAATCCGCCTGCCTCTGCCTCCCAAGTGCTGGGATTAAAGGTGTGCGCCACCACTGCCAGGCGGGATCTAGATTTCTTATCCTTTCTATGTGTGGTGCAAAGGAAGCACAAGGAGGAAGCAGCAAGTAGAGAAAGCGGGTTTGTGTAGTGCTTAAAAGCTTATTAGAGATATTAGAGCCAGGTGGTGGTGGTGGTGGTTAGCAATTCCTCTAGGCTCCGCCCAACAATCACCTAGTAACAGCTTGCATCTCTGCCTTCCAGGTACTAGGTAGGAGCCAAGCATATTAGAAGACCAATCCTTAACGTCCCCGATTCCCCTATGTTCTTGGCCGCCCTCTTCTCCTTTCTCTCCTCTCTCTTTTTGTCCTTCTCTGTCCCCCTTTCTCTGCCTTTCTCCCTTCCCATCAATAAACCTTCTCCATACTAGGCCTGTGACATGGCTTGATTGTTCAGGACGAGACCTTGGTAGAGTGGCTGAAATTCTCCCTCCCACAGAAATCCACATCCGCCAGTTTATAAAACACAACAGCGGTGGTGTACACGTTTAGTGCCAGCACTTGGGAAGCAGAGACAGATGGATCTCTGAGTCTGAGGCTAGCCTGGTCTCTAGAGTGAGTTCCAGGACAGCCAGGGCAACCCAGAAGGACAACAACAACAACAACAACAACAACAACGCATTAGCCCTTCGGTGTAATGTGACACCCCAGGTTGAATCCTGGATTTAACAAGGAAATTAGCAGTTCAGTGGAAGGTGAATTCTAATCTGGAACTCTGACTGCTTATGGTTGAAGCTATTTAGAGTAGTCTGGAGTTGAGTTAATAACAATGCATCAAGGTTGGTTTGGTATTTAGAGAAAAGGAAAACTAGGAGAATATTTATAGGGAACATACAGTATCATCTTTGCTATTGTACAGTTAAAATATTTGTTTAATAAAGCACATTAGACCAAATTTCAACTTCTCGTACTACCATTTATAGGTAGATAAGTATAGGTAGCAGGGGATTTAAATCATCTGGCTTTTCAGTTTATGAGATGTTCTATTTATAGCTTGAGGGAAGGGTTAAATAGTGTTATAAAATGAACTACTCAGCATGGCTACTGAGATGGCTCAGTGGGTAATACCATGTGCCACCAAGCCTGGTGACCTGAGTTTGATCTCTGGATCCACTGGATCTCTGGAAGGAGAGAGCTAACTCCCACGAGTTGTCCTTTGAACTCTATATGCACACAGTGCCTCTAACTCCCATAGATAAAAATGCATGTTTTTAAAAAGAAAAAGAGGGAATGAAGCACTTAGCATAGAACCTGCCTGGCATAAAACCTTAATCCTAAAATGGCAAAGGAAACATAGGACCTGACATTCTGGGAAATTTGCAACTTCTTGCCAAATCCTGTGTGCTGGGTGGGGTCAGAACTTGCATCTGCAAGTAGTAGACGGAGCTGTAGAGCCCTCGATAGACCTACAAATCCTGTGCTCATCCTTTCCCTGTTGCTTGGCCTCCCCTGGAACTCAGCAGGAAAGAACAGGGCTAATAGAACTGGAATTAGAGAGCCAGATGATTCACCCTGCATTCATTCAACAAACCCTGATGAAACACTTCCAGGAGCCTGGTTGTTGGGCCAATGAAAACTGTGTGTCTTAGGGTTTCCATTGCCATGAACAGACACCATGGCCAAAGCAACTCTTATAAAGGACAACATTTAATTGGGTCTGGCTTACAAGTTCAGAGGTTCAGTCCATTATCATCAAAGCAGGAAGCAAGGGAGCATCCAGGGAGACACAGTGCTGGAGAAGGAGCTGAGAACTCTACATCTTGATCCAAAGGCAGTCAGAAGACTGTCTTTAGGCAGCTAGGAGGAGGGGCTCAAAGTCCTCCCACCACACAGTGACACACTTCTTCCAACAAAGCCACACCTACTCCAGAAGGCCACTCCCTGGGTCAAGCATATTTAAACCACCACAGTATGTATGGAAAGGAGTATTTTCCACTATCCATCCTTAAATTCTGTTTAGCCCTCCAGGCCTCCCAGGGCCTCCAATGTTGCTCCAAGTTAGGTTTAGTGAAGGTGCTCATCTATCAGTCAGCAGAGAGCGGCCAGCAGTTGTTAGATTGTGACCATCCAATGAAGTGAAAACTTAAGGGTTGTTTGGAAAGTCGTTTGTGTTGTTGAATGATGTCTTGCTGGGGCAAACACATGAAGGGGTGTTTTGCTGAAGCAAACACAGGTGGAAGGATGTTTTGCTAAGGCAGACACATCAAAGAACTTGTGATGAAGGATTCTTATTTCGCTAACAACACACATGTATTGGTCTGCCTTACATTTTGTAGTTGAGCTCCATTTGTTGTGACTCCATGGAGAGAAACACACCAAAAAACTTCTGGTAGTATGCTGTGGCTTCTTGCCACTTTTGCAGAGTCGGCCAATTGGCAGAGTGATGTCAGCTGATACAGACTCATGTGGAGTTTTGCTAAGACAGACTCATGTGCTGAGGCAAGACCTGAGAAGGGTGTGTGATATTTGGAGGGAGTATAAATAGGACTCAAGGGGCTGTGAGAGGGGCTTGCTGGTAGAGCTAGCTCTGCAACGCTTATTGGTCTCCTGTCTTCGCTGATCTTCACTTCCTTGAGAGAGACACAACCAAAAACTTTCCCTAGCTTCCCTGCTGGTCCAAATCCCTCCTGCGGACTCATGCTGACGCTGAGGTCTGGCTGTCTCTGCTAGGTCATGCCACTACCGCTGATTCATGTTTGTTATCCTGTCTCTACGAACTGGACTGCTGGTGTATTCGTGAAGTATTTTGAGTGGATCGAGCTGCCACTGCTGACCTGTGAACTGAACTGCTGATTTCCTGACAACACAAATGGGATTTGTTCCAAAGAACCACCTTTCTAAACAGGTCCATTTCCCCTGTATCTTTTCTTTTCCACTACCTCTGGTGGGTGGTGGGCTAGAAAGGAGGTTAAAGCATTTAAGAGCCATCATTAAAATTAGGTTTTAAAGCTTACAATCTAACCCTCAGCACGTCTTGGATTTCAAGGGCAGAAGGAAGCGTGTTAGAGTGATGTTTTTGTACTACCTGTGTGTGATGATTGGTCTAATAGTCCTTCTTTGCTGAACTAAGGCACCTTCTGATTGGGTAAAATAAAAAAGCCTAATGGCCTATAGCATAAGGGATAATAGGATATGGCAGGACATCTGACCTGGGAAAGAGTCAGATAAGGGAAAATTGTGCCACTCAAACTTGTAAAGTCAGATGTATGAAACTGAGGAGCGTTAACAAGGATCCATGTGACAGAACTTAGATTAGCATAAATGGGAAAAATAAGTAAAGAAACAGTTGAAAACAAGTCTAGCATAAGGCCTAGGCGTAAATAAATAAACAAACAAACAAACAAGTCTTCGTTACCTTATTCGGGAGCTGGGGCAGGTTTAGAAAGGCCCACAGTTACATGGAAGAAGGATTCTGAGAGACCATCATGGTTCTGTAACGATGCCTAAAAGCTTGTAACTAAGACAAATGTGGGTCTCTCTTCTCCTGGGGTCATTGGCCACAGGCCCATGAGGACAAAGCGGCAGAGTCGATGACAGGGTTTCAGACAGCCCGAGTACAAACAGTAATAATGGCACCCCGGGATCAGATTTGGGGAGATGGATCAATTCACCCTCTGGGTGAATAAAGGGTTATATAGTTTTGGGATAAGAAGATAGGAATATCCAGGGTGGGCAAAGGTCATTGGTTGGAGGCGCTAAGGTATTGAGATGCCTCATTAGTATGGGGAGGCACTCCGGGAACCTCAGGCGCTGGCTAATCAGGTTCTTATCAGGAGAAAGGAAGCTGGATCTGTAACCTAACCAAGGCTACGTGACATTCCACAGGTAGTTGGGGACAGAGTAGGAGAGGCCTTGCTGGTAAAAGGAGTCTCTCATTTTTCTTGGCGCTCAGAAGAGTATCCGGACAAAGGTAGACTTCAACCTTAGTTACCAGGGCAACAGACAAGGCATCTTGTCACAGGTGCATCACTACCCCTTGAACACTGTTATACTCCCTAATGAACAATTATTAGAAAGATAGAAGAGAATCAAGACTTAAGACAAAACAGTGAGGTAAGCAATCAGGAAGCATTCATGAAGCTCCTCTTGTAAGCACTCATCCTAGAGAACCTTCGTCCGTCAGAACGTTTGCACAGAGTCTTCAAGTTAAAACTTACGCTCACTGGGGCTGGAGAGATGTCACCAGTGGTTAAGAGCACCAGTTGCTCTTCTATAGGATCTGAGTTGGATTGCCAGCAACCACTGGAAGCTCACAACCATCTGTAATGCCAGTTCCTGGGGACCAGACATCCTCTTCTGGTCTCCAACAGTACTAGGCAGGCATGAGGTACACATACACACAGGCAAAACATCCATGTGGAGAAAATAATAATTAAAAAAAAATTCTTGTATTTTTTGTTTTAGTTTTTAACCATTGCTGTGATGAAACACCATGACCAAAAAGTTGGGGAGGAAACGTCAACAACGTTATCATCAATAGCGTGAGACAGACCTCACACAGAAAGGAACCTGAAGCAGGTTGATCATGGACCATCGAGGGTGTGCTTACAGGCTTTCTTGTCTCGGCTTACTTAGCTGCTTTATAGAACTTAGGACCAGGGTAGGCCCCGCCCACATGACTGAGCCTTCCTCATCAACAGCTATTTAGAAAAGGTGTGGTATGTCCTTTAATCCCAGCTACTATGGAAGGCAGAGGCAGGAGGACCTGTGAATTGGGTCAGCCTGGCTACAGAGCAAGTTTCAGATGAGCCAGTGCCTTCCAAAGAAATCTGTCTAACATAACCGAAAAGAGCGCGTGGTGGTCCACTGTGCCTTTAATCCCAGCACTTGGAAGGCAGAGGCAGGAGGATTCTGGATTTCGAGGCCAGCCTGGTCTACAGAGTAAGTTTCCAGACAGCGGGCTACACAGGAACCCTGTCTCGAAAAACAAACAAACAAACAAACAAAAAAAACAAACAAAAAAAAACAAACCAAAAGAAACAAAGAAAAAGCTGGGCGGTGGTGGCACACGCCTTTAATCCCAGCACTTGGGAGGCAGAGGCAGGAGGATTTCTGAGTTCAAGGCCAGCCTGGTCTACAGAGTGAGTTCCAGGACAGCCAGGGCTACACAGAGAAACCCTGTCTCGGAAAAAAAACAAAAGAAAAACCAAACAAAAAAAGAAACAAAGAAAAAAAGCAAACACTTAAAACATTCAGTTTCTTTAAAATAGGCATTTTTTTTTAAATCCAAAATTTTTTAAAATTCAAAATCTCTCAACTGTGGGCTCTTGTAAAATCAAAATAAATAAGTTAACTTATTAACTTAAGAGGGAAAAATCAGGTCACAGTCACAAACAGATCAGAAGTATAAATAACCCAACATCCAATGTCTGGGATTCACTGGTGATATTTTGTGCTCCTCCAAGGGTGTGTTAGCCACTTCTCTGGCTCCACCCTCTACAATACTATCACCTTGTCTTCTAGGCTCCAGCCAGCTACACTCCCCCTGCTGATACTATTCTTGGTGGTCATTCGATGGTACTTATATCTCCAAAACTCTGCTGCAACCAGGCTGTCCTTTTACTCATAGGCTCTCTTCATCATGCTAAGCCTCAACTTCTCCTGGTACCAACTTGTCTTAGTCAGGGTTACTATTGCACCAATGACCAAAAGCAAGTTGGGAGGACAGGGTTCATTCAGTCTATACTTCAGTTTATACTTTCAGTTTATACTTTCAGTTTATACATTCATTTATAATCAGCTATACTTATCACTGTTCATCACTGAGGGAAGTCAGGACAGGCATTCAAGCAGGGCAGGAACCTGGAGGCAGGAGCTGATGCAGAGGCCATGGAGGGATGCTGCTCACTGGCTCGTTCCCCATGGCTTGCTCAGCCTGTCTTCTTCTAGAACCCAGGACCATCGGCCCAGGGGAGACCCCACATACAATGGGCTGGGTCCTCCCTCATCAAGCAGTAATTAAGAAAATACCCTACAACTGAATCTTATGGAGACATTTCCTCAATTGAGCTTCCCTCCTCTCAGATGACTGCACTGTGTGTCAAGTTGACATAAAACTAGCCAGCACAGCAGTGTTAGGGTTAACTCGCAGACTTAGCCTATCCTAGCCAAGTGGTCTAAAACCATTTTCATTTTTGTTGTTTGTTTTGAGACAGGGTCTCACCACATAGACCAGGGTGACTTGGAACTTTCAGATCCACCCACCTCTGCCCTCTGAGTGGCAGGATTAAAGGCAAGCAGCATCTCACCAGGCACGATGCCTCGTTAAGCATGCAATGCAGTTCAACTCAGGTTCCCAAGGCTGAGTAAATGTCACTTCTATTCATCTCTACAAACTCTCCATCAACCCAAACTAAAGCTCCGTGCTCACTAAACACTGCCTTCCAGCACTCCATTCTCCCAGCCTGTGGTGATTTTCATTTCATTCTCTGTCTCTGAATTAACTGTTCTAGTACCTCATATAAACGGAGTCATATAGTATCTAGAAAAGCTAGATTTGCCTCTAGGGGAGAAAAGACACAGCCACGCACCTACTTCTTCTTACTCAATGCGCAAGGTGTACACACACACACACACACACACACACACACAACTCATGTAAGCTACCATGTCCCAGAGTCCCAGACTCTCAGTACCATGGCTATTTGATGAACAATTTTTAATTGGCCCTGACCCTTTAAATACCTTTCTTAAAGACTCAGAGTCCAGGCTGAACTTTTTTGTTTGTTTGTTTGTTTTGTTTTTCGAGACAGGGTTTTTCTGTGTAGCCCGGGCTGTCCTGGAACTCACTCTGTAGACCAGGTTGGCCTTGAACTCAGAAATCGCCTGCCTCTGCCTCCCAAGTGCTCAGGCTGAACTTCTAATTAGCTAAGCAAGGTTGTGCTGCACACCCCGCTTGAGATGAGTGAACAGAATCTTCAATATACTTTATTTTCCCTCTCTGTGTGTACGTGTTCATGTGTTTGCAGATACACATATGTGTGCTGGTACATGTGTGTACGTGTGTTGTGTGTGTGGAGGCAAGACAAAGCTAGTTGTTCTTACCCAGGCACCATTCACCCTGTTTGTTGAGACAGAGCTCTTACTGGTCTGCACCTTACCAAATACTCCACGCTAGCTCACCAGAGAGCCAAAGTGATCTACCTCTCTCTACCTCCCCAGCACTGGGATCATAAGTACAACCTACCAGGCCTGGTTATTTTTATATGGATTCTGGAATTCAAAGGCCAGCCAGAAAGAAAGACAGACAAAGAAGTGATGATAGTTTATTTGGGAAAATCCTGCAGACAGGGTCACTTTAAGAAGCAGAGTCCACCCATCATCTGTTTATAGGCTGGAGCAAGCAGAAGACAGAAGGGGGTTGAGAGAAATTTCTTTGTAAAAGGTGGACATTGGTCATTGCTAGGCGTGACCAAACAGTGGTGACTAGCAAGGGAAAGAATGCCAGCCAGGTGATTGCAGACTTCTCCTGTGGCCAGCCATTGTCAGAGGGTCTGTAAGGGACTGGGGCAGGAATTTAGGAAAACAACTCTGGAATGCTAATTACTGTGGTTTCCAGGGTGTGTGGGGGTTAGGGGTGGGACCTGCCACTCTTTAACCAGAATAGAGGAACTTTTTCTAAGTGCAGTGGCAACAGCAAACAGGGAGCAAGCTCAGGGCTTCGTGTTGCAGAGCAAGCACCTTATAACTGAACTAGCTCCCCCAGTCCCTGCTCCTCTGCCTCAGAGTGCTAGGATTAAAGTTTCATGCCAGCACCCATGGCCCCCTTACTACACTGTGAAGGAAGGCAAAAGAAGGTGCTTTACAGGAGTGAGACCTGCAGGGCTCCTCTGTTCTGGCTACACAGAGAGAGCAGCACCTTGGGATCTTTGAAAAGTTATGAATGAGAAAAAAAAAAAAAAAAAAACGGTCTGAATGTCTAGGGTTGGGAGTAGAAAACTATATATATATATGTGTGTGTGTGTATGTATGTATATATGTATATATATGTATATATATGTATATATATTCTTTTTTAAAGATTTATTTCTTTTTTATTGGATATTTTATTTATTTACATTTCAAATGTTATCCCCTTTCCCAGTTTCGCCTCTGCAAACCGCCTAACCCATCCCCCCTTACCCTGCTTCTATGAGGGTGTTCCCCCACCCACCACCCATTCCTGCCTCACCACCCTAGCATTTCTCTACACTGGGGCATAAAGCCTTCGCAGGACCAAGAGTCTTCCTCCCATTGATGCCAGATAAAGCCCCTTCAGTCCTTCCCCTAACTCCTCCATTGGGGTTCCTGTGCTCAGTCTGATGGTTGGCTGCAAGCATCCTCATCTGTATTGGTCAGGATCTGGCAGAGCCTCTCAGGAGACAGCTGTATCAGACTCCTGTCAGCAAACATTTCTTAGCATCAGCAATAGTGTCTGGGTTTGGTGTTTGCATTTGGGATGGATCACCAGGTAGGGACAGTCTCTGCATGGCCTTTCCTTCAGTCTCTGCTCCATTCTTTGTCCCTGTATTTCCTTTAGACAGGAGCAATTCTAGGTTAACATTTTTGGAGATGAGTGAGTGGCCCCATCCCTCAGCCAGGGGGCCATGCCTAACGTCTGGATATGGCCTGGACAGGTTCTCCCTCCCCTTTGTGGAGTATTTCAGCTAATGTCATCCCCGTGGGGTCCTGGGAGCCTCTTGCTTTCCTGGCATCTGGGACTTTCTGGTCGCTACTCCCAGTTCCCCGTCCCCCGTTGCTACACACTTTAGTCTCTATCTCCTCCCATACCTGATTCTGCTCCTCTTTTTCCCCTCCCCCTCCTCTCTTCCTCTCAAGTCCCTCCCATGCTTTATTTCCCTTGATTATTTTGTTCCCCCTTTTAAGTAGGCCTGAAGCATCCACTCTTTGGTCTTCCTTCCTCTTGAGCTTCATGTGGTCCACGAGTTGTATCATGGGTATTCCTTGCTCTTTGCCTAACATCCACTTATCACTTAACATCCTTAGTCATCAGGGAAATGCATATCAAAAGGATCCTGAGATTCCACTTCACACCAGTCAGAATGGCTAAGATCAAAAACTCAGGTGACAGCAGATGCTGGCAAGGATGTGGAGAAAGAGGAACATTCCTCCATTGCTGGTGGGATTGCAAGCTGGTGCCACCACTCTGGAAATCAGTCTGGCGGTTCCTCAGAAAATTGGACATAGCGTTACCTGAGGACCCAGCTATACCACTCCTGGGCATATGCCCAGAAGATGCTCCAACATATAACAAGGACACATGCTCCACTATGTTCATAGCAGCCTTATTTATAATAACCAGAAGCTGGAAACAACCCAGATGTCCCTCAACAGAGGAATGGATACAGAAAATGTGATACATTTACACAATGGAATACTACTCAGCTATTAAAAACAATGACTTCATGAAATTCACAGGTAAATGGATGGATCTAGAAAATATCATCCTGAGTGAGGTAACTCAGTCAAAAAAGAACACACATGATATGTACTCACTGATAAATGGATATTAGGCAAAGATTTACTTCTTTTATTTATGAGTACAATATAGCTATCTACAGACACACCAGAAAAGGACATCAGATCCCATTACAGATCCACCATGTGGTTGCTAGGATTTGAACTCAGGACCTCTGGAAGAGCAGCCAGTGCCCTTAACCACTGAACCATCTCTCCAGCCCCCATATATACATATTCTTGAACTCATCAAATCCTTAAAGTGTCAGACACAGTGGCACATATCTGAACACTGTACTCTGAGAATTGCAGGTCACCTAGGGCTACACTAGCAAGACCCCTGTCTCAAAACCAAAACCTCTCTCTCATTTGGGGCCTGGTGAAATTAAGACTACTTAGTGCTCTTGCAGAGGTCCCAGGGTCGGTTTCCAGTACCCACAGGGCAGTTCACAACCAGCTGTTACTCCAGTTCCATGGCTTCTGATGCCCTCTTTTGGCTTCTGTTGTCATCAAGTGTGTGTGGTATGTATATGGACATACAGGCAAACACCCATACACCTCAAAGTAAATATTTTTTTTTTTTTTAGTTTAAACCTGAGAACTAAGGTTGCAGAGATGACTCACCAGTTAAGAAGGTATATTGTTTTTCCAGAGGACCCAAGTCCAATTCCCAGCATTAGGTGGCTTTCAACTGCTCATAACTCCATCTTCAGGGAGATCCAACACCTCTGACACCCAAAAGCACTTGTACACACACACACACACACCCACACACACACACCCCACACACATAATGAAACTTTTTTTTTTTATAGTCTGAGAGTTATTGTGGCAGAGAAATACTTTGTCTTTCTATATTGGGCAAGATTCCGGGATGAAGTCAGAGAAACTCTTTATCTTCCAAGATTATCAAGAACACTTGTGGATCTTGCAAAAGATTCAGGATGAATTCCCAGCACTCTCATTAAGCCAGTTCCTGGAAAACCCGTATCTTCTTCTATCTTCCTTGGAATGCTAGTGCACATATATACGTGTAAGCAAATCACTCTAACATATTTAAAAAAAGATTAAGAAATATGTCTTTTAGGTGGCTTATTCCTTGTGCAATTATGGTAAAATATTTAATACAGACCTGAGGGATACAGCCTACTCCACAGCTAGGCAGTAGCATAAAGCCCATTGTTCCTAGTGTTGGGTAGTTAGCCAGATTTTAGTAGGTTTGGAGGCCGTTGCAGATTGGTTCTCCCATAATGGAATAATAATAGGAACTGTTGTCCTCTCCTTTAAGAGTTAACCCAAGCCGGGTGCTAAGTACACAACTTAATCCCAACACAGGAGCCAGAAGCAGGTGGATTTCTGTGAATTCTAGGCCATCCTGGTCTTCATAGCAAGTTCTAAGCCAGCCACGGCAACACAGTGAGACATGTCTTAAGCAAAACAAAACCAAAGTTAATCCAAATTAGCCTGTTAGTCACCTGGACTGGAAGATGAATGAAAGTCTGTACCAGAGACGTCAGAGAACAACACTCTGGCAGAGGAAGACTATTGGGAGTCTATTTTCTCTTTTCACTGTGGAATCCAGAAATAGAACTCAGGCCGTCAGGCTTGCCCAGAGCTACCTTG
The DNA here is from genome assembly GCA_021653895.1 of Mastomys natalensis. Lineage (NCBI taxonomy): Eukaryota > Metazoa > Chordata > Mammalia > Rodentia > Muridae > Mastomys > Mastomys natalensis. The sequence continues at coordinate 1,314,449 of JAJTUV010000072.1, read as the reverse complement.
CCATCCCATAATGAGTGCTGTAACCTCAAAAGCCCCAACAGGCTAGACCCAGGCACCAAACCCCAGCCAGCTAGCTAAAGAGATAAGTAATGGTAAAGAGCGGAGAGAGATTTCTTCCACAAGGACACGTTGTAAAGAGGAACAAACTAGACTTAAGCTTTAGACAAACGCACACTTAAACTGTCGTTGTCTGGTTGTTGTCTTTCTGATTGCTGTCCCAGATACGACCCAGCAAGGTCCAAAAAAGTCCTTACTGATTCAGGTGAGAAGTTATCAGGAAATAAGAAGTGCTCCTGGGTGTGACCTTGCCTTATCTGGGGGTGGTCTCCCTGCCCAGAGTTCTTGGAATCCGAGATGATTCCAGGAAAGGCCAATTACAAAGTCTGCTTCCTATCCCTCCGCCCGAGTGAAGGGAAGGACCCCGGAGGGGAGGGGGCAGAGGTGTCCGACTCCCTTCTGCTTTTACATACCACTTGGGCCAAAGTGAGGAGGCAGTAGGCATTCCTAAAAAACTATAGAATTTAGGGAAAACAGAAAAAAAAAAGTATGGAAGAAATTAAACTCTTAAATTCACTGTTGAAAACCAGGGTGTGGTGGCCGGGACTGGGCAGAGGCAGGCAGATCTACATAGTGAGACGCTGTCTCAAACAAACAAAAAACAAAAACCGCATTGTTGAGATGGGGCTGTGCCCTGTCCTAAATTAATCCAGATGGAGTGAAACGGGAAGTTCCAGGCTGTGCTTTGCCCTGGTGTTAACCATTGCCACAATGTTTTGTAAAGCTCCTCCATTTTGGTTAAACAGTGACAGTTCCAAAACTGAAGTTTTGCCCTCCGCAGTAAGGCTGCCCAGAAAAGATGTTTATCTGTATTATCGGCCACCTGACATTCATTGACCCATTACATACCCTATTGCCTTAGCTACCCCTCTCAATGACTGACCAGGGACCTATACAAGTAACATTTCAGTCAGGCCTGCCCTCCTCCCGGACCACCACCACTCCTTATACAAAGAAACAGTAGGCTCTGGTTCTTATACTATTTTCTATCCCCTACTCCTTCCCTTCCCCCACATATACACAAGCGCTGACCTCCCTTTGTTTGTCCTCCATGTCAACCCTACACCAAGAGCCTTCACTCTTAACTAGCACCACCCACAAGGCAAAGAATAGTAAATAACTAGCTCCTTAAAGTCTAAAGGTAGATGTGACCATATAAGCATAAGGACATATTAAAATCTTATCAGGAAAACCAGGTTTCGGAACCAATCAAGCACATTAGACCCAGGTAAGGGTACAACAGCTTCTCCTGGACTTCGTGAAAATGACTCCTAACTGAATGAAAAACGAAATAAAAGGAAGTCATGACTACTCCAAAAGTGTGGAGATTTTTATTGTAGGTATAAGGGAGAAGGCAGGCAGAGGGAAGAGTCCAAGCTGAACATGGCCGGCAGATTAAACTAGATCGTAAGAGAAGCTGCGGACAGGAGAGGCATCTTGGGCCAAGATACCAAAAGCCTGGAGTAGCCAAAATGGGATCAGGCTTCAGATAGGGAAGCGGAAGTCCAGCCCCTGGGAGGGAGGGTTTAGGGTAGGGGGTGGGGTGAGATGTGCTGGGAGAAGTCACAGTTTCTGAGGGATGCTGGTAGAGCTGGGAGGAGCCAAAGGTACTTGTGCTGCCTGGAGAGCTGGCCCTAGCATTTGCTTTGATGTGTGAATGGTCGCTTCCATTAGCCGTTTGTCCCGGGTTTGAAACCTTACATCATCACTGCAATGACAATGTCCTTTCAATCTGTCATCTGACTTCCTGTATGTGTGTGGAGGGACTAAGAGTCAGAGAACTCCTGACTGCTAGGGCCCTCAACTCTGTCTAGTCTCCACTGTTGCTGCATCTACTTAAATTGCTGTCCTTCCATCTGTCCGTTTGTCCTTCTGGACCTCATTCTGATTTTTGATTCTATGGCCTTCATGGTCCCACATGTCACTTTTGCAGTTGGACTGGACCTCGAGACTCAGCTCAAGCCCGTGACTCCCTTTATTTTTGATTCTGCAGAGACACCTGGAGATCTCTCCGCCACCCTAACACACAGCCCAGAGATCCCCTTTGCATCTCTATCAGCTTTCTACTGCTGAACTCTGCTGTAGCCTATAATGCCCACGCCCAACGCACACAGACACACAGTCTCTTTCTCTGTCTCTCTGTCTCTCTCTGTGTGTGTCTCTGTCTTTTTCTCTCTCAGCCCAGGAGGGGAGGTACCGATATAGATATACTTACTACGTGTTTTGCAATGTGTAATTCAAGAGTTAACATTAGTTAAGACTGAGTTTGCCTCAACCGGCGAACGTTATGGTATCCTTGATAAGGGCTTTATGGAGTCCTATTAGGGAAAACTACTTCTCTGAGCTGCCTGGAGACCTATCATTCTAAGGTATTCAAACATCCTGAGGGGCAGAAGGTGGTTTCACCTTGAGGCATGTAAAGAGATAGGAGGCATAATTATCCCTTTAATGAGATAGTACAAATGTCCTCAGAATCCCCCCAGTACAGTCCCAAGCTGTAACCACACAGCTTCCTAAAATCTTCCCGATTCTCTGAATTGCTCAGAGAACTCTACGTTCCCTTTTCTATCTCCTTCCTAACCATGCTATACCTAATAATTTGAGTTTCACACTGTAAAGCTTCCCTCTCTACCATGTGGCTGCATCCATCTTGTGTCTGAGCCCATGTCTAACTTAAATAGTATGGCTCTCTCTTCCTCTTCTACGTATTCTCTGCTGGTCACCTGCCAGGACTTACAGCTAGCTGCCCTGGGGTTTGTTTTTCTATCTGAACTCTAATAAAATTGTACCCTTGCTTCTGTCTGAGCCATTTTTTTTTCTTCTTAATAATAGAGACTAAGAACCCCAGGAGAGGACTCAGATTCCCCATACAGCACTATCAAGGGAAATCAGGACGACTTAGTAAATTTCTGCCAAACTGCTGCAGCTTGTGAATTTATTGATATTCAGTGAATTCTGACTTGGGAAGATGCGGATGTGTTGTCTATGCTTCTGACATAGCATCCTCATGACATTCACTTGGGTCTCCTAAGGCATATGCCTGTGTGGTACATCCTACATGCTTGCCACTTAGCTAAGTGGCACTTAGTTTGCCTGTTCCTAGACATTCTGAAATTCCTTGGAGACTGGATGAAATTTTTTTTTTTTTTTTTTTTTGGTTTTTTCGAGACAGGGTTCTCTGTGTAGTCGGGCTGTCCTGGAACTCGCTCGGTAGACCAGGCTCGCCTCGAATCAGAAATCCGCCTGCCTCTGCCTCCCAAGTGCTGGATTAAAGGCGTGCGCCACCACCGCCCGGCAAGACTGGATGAAATTTAAAGTAAAATATTAGTAGTGAAAAAATTCCAGAAAATATTTAAAATGGCAGACCCATTCGGTCTACACACCAAAGTTCTTTAATTTTTTGAAAAAAAAAAAATGAAAGAAAAGAAATGATAGCTTTTAGACTTAGTTCAGATTATGGATTGTGGAGAAGAGTTCAGATTTAGCAGGCCTGAGGGTAACCTGTCCACAGAGGTTGAAACCCTTGAGAAGACAAATCTACCTGCACAGCAAGGTAGTGGTGCACAGCGCCTCTTAGTGGTGATGCCTGGCAGCAGCCCTTCCCTCTGAAATGAATGTCCCTCTTTAGAAGGAGCTGGACCTTGGTCCAGGAAGAAGCACCCCAGCAGATGCACTACAGACAGCTCAGAAGTAACTGACTTGCACTTTTACATCCTTTCTGACTTCTGGGTTTTTGCCCGTCTTAGCTTACGGTTTCCTATTCTGTATGGAAAAGGCAACCAGCTGAACCTGAGGTTTCATTTCTGGGCTGGTTTCTTTCTGTGGGTTAAAATCCCCTCCTAAAACTTCCTCTGGTGCTTCCTGTTTCTCTTCAAGTAAAGGAGAAAAGAAAAGGGAAAGATCTCTTGAGTGAGGAGAGCGTGTCATCTGTTAACTGTGTGGCTTGAGAGTGCTTAGGAGGAAGATGCACTTGGCGTGGAGGTTCCATCGGGGACTTCTAAAAGGGACAGCACGCCATGCTCTGCAGCTTCGCATGCCATGGCATTGCTCTGAAATACAATCATCTCCCATCAGGAAAGCATGGCGTGAAAGAACAGCCCGTTAATCACTTAGAACGGTTCCTCTGGTCCTTAGTGAGAGGGACCACTGTGTACATCACTCAGAAGAACTAAGATCGGCAGAATTAGTGTAGCTCACCAGCAGGGAGAGTGTAACACTTGTGGCTTTTGTGTGTGTTTGTGGATTTGTTGACTATAGTTCACTATGAGCTTTTGTTCCTATCTTTAGCTCCCACTTGTAGATTTCTTTTGCATTAATTCGAAAGAATTATTTATATACTAATTGTCAGGTCCAAAGGAAACTCTAATTCCCAAACTCCAAAAGGCAGCTAGCTCAAGGAGCTCAGCCTGAAACTGTGGGAAGATTCCTGGTGCTTAGATAAAAGCCAGTATTCCCCAGGAGCTTGTGAAGTTGTCAATTCCCTTACCTCCAGCAGAAGGGTCACTTGGCTACCTGTGGTGTCTATTAACATATCAAAGCTCATGCTGGCTTCCAGGTTCCCTCAGTGTCACAAGTACCTGTTATACATTTCTTTTTTTTTTTTGTTATCATATATATTTATTATCATATATAATAAACTATATATGATTTACTTTTATTTTTTTTCTCTATAGCTTCAAGTATCGTTTTTTTTTTTTCTTGGAAATTTTTTTCACATTTCAGATGTTCTCTCCTTACCCCATTTCGCCCCCTCCCTCCCAGGAACTCACTATTCCTTTCCCCCCTCCTCCTGCCTCCACGTTGGTGTACCCCCACCCACCCTCCCCCGTACCTCACCTCCCCATCCTCGAGTATCCCCCCCCCAACGACGTCCAGCCTTCATGGGACCAAGGATCTCTTCTCCTACTTATATATAGCTCCCTTGCATATATAGCTGGAGCCATGGGTCCCTCCCTAAGCGCTCCCAGGCTGGTGGTTTAGACCCTGGGGGCTCTGGTTGGTTGGGATTGTTGCTTTCCTCATGGTGTCGCAAATCCTCTCAACTCCTTCAGCCTTCACTCTATCTTCTCCATTGGGAACCCCATGATCAGTTAGCTGTGAGCATCTGCCTCTGAAGAAGATGCTCTAACACATAACAAGGACATATGCTCCACTATGTTCATAGCAGCTTTATTTATAATAGCCAGAAACTGGAAAGAACCCAGATGCCCTTCAACAGAGGAATGGATACAAAAAATGTGGTACATTTATACAATGGAATATTATTCAGCTATTAAAAACAATGAATTTGATAAATTCTTATATAAATGGATGGAACTAGAAAATATCATCCTGAGTGAAGTAACCCAATCCCAAAAGAACATACATGGTATTCACTCACTGATTATTGGATTTTAGCCCAGAAGCCTGAAATACCCAAGATTCAACTCACAGACCACATAAAGCTCATGAAGAATGATGACCAAGTGGGGGGGGGGGGGGCTTCAGTCCTTCTTAGAAGGAGTAACAAAATACTCAAGGGTGCAAATATGGAGACACAGTGCAGGACAGAAACTGAAGGAGGGACCGTCTACAGACCATTCCACCTGGATATCCATCCTATCTGCAGTTACCAAAGGTAGAGGTTGATGTTGATGTCAGGATGTACATGCTGACAGGAGCGTGATATAGCTGTCTCCTTAGAAGTCTGCAAGAGCCTGTTATACATTTCAAAGTCTGAATAGATTTTCTGTTAGAGGTGGGTCTTCATCTGGGGGAAAAAGCAAACAAACGCCTTGCCTTCTCACCTCCTCCCTATCCTCACTTCCCTCCAGCTCGCTGGTATCCCTTCCCCTAGCTACCCATTCTCCTTATAACCCTGCTATTCTGGCCGGTGCTCTCCTGCTCCTTGCTCTGCTCTTCTCTCAGTTTTTTCCATTCTCTAACCTCTGCTGTTCCCCGCCGCTCACTTGCAGACAGCCCTGGCCATGTCTGGTCTGCTGGCCATATTCAGTTTACTTCTTTCTCTGCTCTGGACTATTCTCTGGCTGTTCTCTCTCTCATATCTACCTTCCCCTTACCATGGAGTGGTCAAATTGTCAGTTTTTACGCACTAGCAACACATAAGTTTATGATAGCTTGCAAATATTCCCTCCCAGCCTACTTTTTATCTGGAGAATTTGTTAGTGGTGTTTGTTAAATGTATAGGCGATGGATCTCATCTATTCATTCGTGGCTTCCAAGTTTAAAGTATTTCTTTGGAAGGAACATCATCACCTGGATGTTAAATAAGTGTGCATGCACATGTTCATTTTTTTGCTATTTTAATGGTTCTCTATGGATTTGTACATGTCTTTAATCTCTGAGTGGTTCGTTATTGCTTATACATGTGAGTAGTGAACAAAAAGGTTTTAACCTCTCCCCGCTATGAAGATCCACCCCTAACATACACTCTATTCTGAGCCAGTATCTGGTGTCTGGCCATAGCTACTAGAAATATGAACACCATTTTTTAAAATTCAGTAATTTCACTTCTATAAAAATGCCTGTAGATGTAAAAGCAGCAGAATGTAACAACTTACATGAAAAGGTACACTTTGTATAGCTTTGTTTATCCTTTGAATTAATATGGGAGCAAACATTTGAATAAATGTTATGAATATATATTATTAAATGGTACAGATTATTTCAAAGAATGTTCTGCCTGTATACATACTACTTAGGAGAAAGTATTCATGGTATATCGTCAAATGGAAAAAGCCATATATGTGCATACACCTACGTGTCAATAGAGGGGGAAATCCCATAAATTTACAGATACAGAGATGTATGCATGTAACACCAGATTCCTAGGGAGACAGAGGCAAAGAGGGTTACTGGAACCTAGGAGGACAAGACCAACCTGGGAAACAGGAAGAACCCATTTCAAAGAGAAACACACAAGACAACAACATTAAAATGAATTTGAGCCGGGCAGTGGTGGCACACGCCTTTAATCCCAGCACTTGGGAGGCAGAGACAGGCAGATTTCTGAGTTTGAGGCCAGCCTGGTCTACAGAGTGAGTTCCAGGATAGTCATGGCTATACAGAGAAACCATGTCTCAAAAAAAAAAAAAGAATTTGAATATTGCAAGGCCATCACAGGCTACCAAAGATGAGAAAGTACAGTGGAGGGTGAGCACTGAACATTTTGATTTCTGACATGCACCTTTACCATCTTTATAACTCATCATAAATATTACTCCATTAATTTGATTGAGAGCTTGCTGCTGAGAGACTTGTACTTAAAATAAGGCAAATCAAGGAAGAAATAGAGCCAGGCATAATGACGTGCCTGTAATCCTTGCACTCAGAAACTAAGATAGGAGAACTGTAAGTCAGAGATCCACCTGCCAGTCTCGAAAAAGAAAAAAACAAAGAGGTTACCCTACTGGCTGGTTCATTTTGAGAAGAGCAGAGAAGTCTCTCAGCCTAGGGGAGGGAGAAGGAGGCTCAATGCTCACGTTTTTCCCTCTAGCAAGGCTGAAGGGACTAGAAAGGTGGCCAGGTTTGAGCAGGAATAGACGTGCTTGCTGTCTGAGTAGATCTAGAAGCAGTCGACAGGCATCTCAGAAAGGCTGATTTTAGCATATGTTGTACATTTCAAATCAGCAGAACTGTCCAAAAATTGAAGCATCTGTCACATGGATTTTTGAGGTTTTCCGTTGCTAGAAATATAAAACCGAGGCTAGGTGACCATCTGTCATGTGTGCCGTGGAAAAAGCATCTAAATTTAACTGGAGGTTGAACTAGATAATTTTGCACATCCTTCAATGAGAAATTCTAGGAGTTTGATACCTGGAAAACTTTATTGAACTGTAAGGCTGTGAATGGAGTGTCTGGGACTTAGGAAGAGGCTCATCAGCACCCGAGGACTCACTACGTGATAGATGGAACAGATCGGAAATCTGTGTTGTGTTGTATTCCCACACTATGTCACTTTCATCAGCATGTATTTATGTTGCAATAAAGCTCATTAAGAATAAACATTTCTGCTGGATGGTGGTGGCGCACGCCTTTAATCCCAGCACTTGGGAGGCAGAGGCAGGCGAATTTCTGAGTTCGAGGCCAGCCTGGTCTACAGCGTGAGTTCCAGGACAGCCAGGGCTACACAGAGAAACCCTGTCTCGAAAAAACCAAAAAAAAAAAAAAAAAAAAAAAAAAAAAAAAAAAAAAAAAAATAAACATTTCTATAATGTTTTTATTTTCACATCAGAGATTTTTCTATAAAGAATGGTCTCCTTACCCCTTTGATGCCAAGCACAAGTACATAAAGTCCTAAAGATGGCTTGTAACCATCTTCTTTCCTTCTTCCTTCCTTCCTTCCTTCCTTCCTTCCTTCCTTCCTTCCTTCCTTCCTCCCTTTTTTGAGAAATCATCTCACTATGCAGCCTTGGATGGCATTTAACTTACTCAGACCCATCTTCCTCTGTCCTCCAAATATTGGAATTAAAGGTACTTCATCATGCCCTGCCTAGAATGAAGATATTCTTTTTTCTTCCTTTCTTTCCTTTAAAAAAGTCCTTATTTATGTGTTTTATGTACATGAGTGCTCTATCTTCATGAACACCAGAAGAGGGCGTTAGATTCCATTACAGATGGTCGTGAGCCACATGGTTGCTGGGAATTTAACTCAGGACCTCTAGAAGAGCAGACATTGCCCTTAGCCACTGAGCCATCTCTCCAGACCCAAATGAAGATATTCTAATAGATAGTTGTGCCCTTCCCTATAGATTTCAGCTTCTTTTTGTTTTGATTTTTCTCAGACTTTCCAGATAATGAAATTTCCCTAGAAACCTCACACTGGGAGAAGGAAAGCGACAGGCTCTGTCAGCCGGAAGGGAAGCATGTCTTCCAGAGAGAGGTGCCACGCTGCTCTGACAACGTGTCAAACCACCTTGCAGGGGAGGATGGGACCCAGAGGATGATGATGGACCGGCCACACTCTGACAGGGGCTATTCAGCTCTTCAGACTTCATGAAAGGACTGGAAGACAGACTTAGAGAGCTGGGTCACTGCACCTCTGTGTCCCTTCCCAGTGTGGAATACTGCTTTTCACCATGACCTCTTTGTTTAATTGTCCTGTCAGGCTTGGCCTGCTGGGCCAAGGCTGTGACCCTAACAACTTCCAAAACAAAGTAGGTTTCTTTTTTCTCTTTTCATTTCTTCTCCTTCCCTACCCTTTATCTCTCTTTTTTTCTGTGTAGTGTGTGTGTGTGTGTGTGTGTGTGTGTGTGTGTGTGTGTGTATTGAATGTGAAAATCAGAGGTCACTATTAGATGTCTTCCTTCATCCCAGTTTTTAAGACAGGGTTTCTTGCTGAACCTAGAGATAACTGATTGATTAAGCCAAAAATCCTTAAAAAATGTAAAACATTTATTTATCCTCTTTCTCTGTCTCTCTCTGTCTCTTATTCTCTTTGTCTCTCTCTGTTCTCTGTCTCTATTTCTCTCTCTCTTCTCTCTCTCTCTCTCTCTCTCTCTCTCTTCTCTCTCTTCTCTCTCTCTCTCTCTCTGTGTGTGTGTGTGTGTGTGTGTGTGTGTTTTAGGGAACAACTAGCAGGAACTGGTTTTCTCCTTCCATCATGTAGGTTCTGAGGATCAAACTCAGGGAGTAAGGGTTGACAAGCAGCTGCTTTTACCTATTGAGCCATTTCACCGGCCCCTCTAAAATCCTTTTCCCGACATATAAAAGCTGAAAGGATTTGTAACCTTCACAGCCATCGTACAAGCTATAGTGACGAAAGTCCTTTGGGTAGAAGGAACATGTGGATCTATCCAAAGACATTTCAAACATTTAAAAATGTTACGTGAGTGAGTGTTTTGCTAACATGTATGAACTATGGACCTCTTGAATGCATGATACTTGTAGACACCAGAAGGGGGCGTCATCTGATCCCTGGAGTTAGCGGTGGTTGTGAGCCTCCATGTGGTGCTGGGAATGTAACCCCAGTTCTTTGGAAGAGCAGCCAGTGCTCTTAACCACTAAGCCATCTCTTCATCTCCTACAAAGAAAAATTAGAAATGCTAGAATAGAGAGCATCAGAAACGACAATTCTGTGAGTAAATACATGTGATTTCTGTCTTTAAATAAGAAAACTTTAACATTATAAAAATAAAATGTGTTGCCATAGTAAAGGTTCAAAGGGGAATGGAAGTTCGCTTTACAAGATTTTTATACTGTCATTGAAATAGTGTATCATTTCAAGATAAAGTGTGAAAGACAAAAGATGTATATTATAAAATCCCCAACATACTAAAATTAACAAGGCATATTAAGTAAACAAAGAAAGGAAATAAATAGCAGCATAACAAATATTTATGTAACCTGAAAATGAGAAAGAAATGAAATGGTATATTTAAACTTAACTGTATCAACTGTCATATTAAAGATAGATAGTCTAAATTTAAAGTCAGCAAACTATGACCTGAGACCAAACCATAGTTATTGTCAGATTATAGAGTACCTGTGAACTCATAAGGGATTGAACTTATTTATTTATCTATGTGGTGTTGTGGGGCGGGCCTTATGGCCTCACATATACCACCTCCCAGTCTGAACTGCAGCTCCACCCTGTAACTTTAATTTTTTTCAAACCCTATTTTCGTTTTTTTTTTTTTTTTTTGGTTTTTCGAGACAGGGTTTCTCTGTGTAGCCTTGGCTGTCCTGGAACTCACTCTGTAGACCAGGCTGGCCTCGAACTCAGAAATCCGCCTGCCTCTGCCTCCCAAGTGCTGGGATTAAAGGCGTGCGCCACCACTGCCCGGCCCAGTGATGCTTTTTAAAATGCTTTAATCTCCCTTCTAGCCCACCACCCACTAGAGGTAGTGGGAAAGAAAGGATACAGGGGAAGTGAACCTGTTTAGAAAGGTTCTTTGGAGCAACTTCCATCTGTGCTGTCAGGAAATCAGCAGTTCAGTTCACAGGTCAGCAATGACCCCTCGATCCACTTGCAAACACCTCATGGATACACCAGCATTCAGTTCAGTAGTGTTAGGATAGCAGCAGCAGTTAGACCTCAGCCAAATCTGCACTAGTCAGCAGGAGGGACCAGGGCCAACAGGAATGTCAGGAAAAGTTCTTGGCTGCACCCCTCTCACAGAAGAGAAGATCACTGAAGATGGAAGATGTGAAACCCGCATGCATGCACAGCTAGCTCCACCAGCAAGCCCCAAGCTCTTCTCACAGTCCTCTGAGTCCTATTTATAGTCCTTCCAAACATCACATGTCTTGCCTTAGCACGCGAGTCTGTCTCAGCTAATATCACTCCGACAATCAGCCAGAGTCTCTAGAAGCGGCAAGAAACTGCAGCACACCACCAGAAGTTTTTTGGTTCATTTCTTTCTATAGAGTCCTGACAAATGCAGTTCAACTAAGCAATGTAATGTGGACCAATACATGTGTGTCATTGGTGAAGAATTGTTCATCACATGTCCTTTCATATGCTTGCTTTAGCAGAACATCCTTTCATCTGTGTCTGGGCAAAACCCCTTGAGACACAACTGACTTTCCAAAGAACCCTTAGGTTTCCACTTTTTATTTTTTAAATGATCTCATAAAGTTTCCCAGACTTACCTTGATGTAATTCTGTAACCCAAGTGGGCCTCCAACTTTTGATACTCTTTCCACAGCTTCCTAAGTAGCCAGGATCATAGAGCTGGTAGGCTTTTACTTATTTTTTAAAAAATTAAATTTAAACACACACAACACAACACACACACACACACACACACACACCTTAGCTCCCCTGGGACTGGAGTTATCTACCATACGTCCTGAGAATTAAACCCCAGGTCCAGTGCTTTTAATTGCTGAGTCATCTCTCCAGGTCCCCTTTGGCCCTTTGGCCACCTTCCTCTTTACTTTGAGACAAGGTTTCTCTGTACATACAATAGCCTTGGCTGTCCTGGAACTCATTTTGTAAACCATGTTGGCCTTGAACCCTGTCTCCTGAGAGCTGGCATTAAAGGCACTGATCACTACCACCCAGCCCCTTTGACTGTCTTAAAACTGGACTTTAAGGAAATAACTGAGGGTCCGATGCTCCTAGGTGTGGCTGAGGAGAAGGCTTATTGCAGACATGAGGGAGAGCATAGCCAAAGGCAACTGAAGGGTTCAGACTGATGAAGGCCACTGAACTGGTCCATTGGGGGAGGGGTGGAGAGAGAGAGAGAGAGGACAGAGGAAGAGGCCAAGAGAGAACCAGGAGCCAAGAGAGCACACAGGAACCAAGAGGACAAATAACCAAAATGTCTGAGGTTATATAGGAATCAGAGGAGCTGCACTAAGGGCTGTGAAACTCAGGGGCTGGGAGCCAGGTATGCTAGCCAGGATGGCTCTGTAACTTTCCAGTAGGCAGTGAGAACTAGAGGCTAGCATAGACCTTGATATGCTAATAGGCACCACAGGCATGGGTTAATGGAAGAGCTATAGGTCCCTTTTTTTTTTTTTTTTTTTTTTTCAGAGATAAGGAGAATGGCTAGAAAAGGTTGGCTTTTGTTTAGGTGCCAGTTATTGGGAAAAGAAATTTCTGGAGACCTAACAGGACTCTCTGCCTTTTGTTCTTAGTTGTATTTCTCCTATCAACAGCCCAATCATTTATTGATTTGGTAAGGATTTAAGTATTTCAGTTAGTGGCAAAATACAGATGTGATTGGTGCATGCCTACAAATCAACTCTTAAGAGGCTGAGGCAGGAGCATCACTGTGAGTTCAAGACCAGCCTATCCTACATAGAATTTGAGGTCATGCTGGGCTATACAGCAACGTCCAGGAGAGAGGGGGATGGGGTGGGGGTGGGGGAAAGTCAGTCTCTGGAGTAAATGAACCAATAAATACAAATTAAACTCGGAATCTTTCTTCAGTCATTTTCCGTTCCCTTAATATAATAGCCACTTTCATTTCTTCATGTGTTTCCAGTGTACCTGTTATACACAAGGACCAGTGTACCTGTGACACAGGAGACAGTGTACCTGTGACACAGGAGGACCAGTGTACCTGTGACAAGGAGACTAGCTACGTTTCTTGCCCACCACCTTTGTGGCTCCTCTGCCTCATGGTTGTTCTTAGACCATCCTCATGCGTCATTTCTTCTAGTCAGTTTCTCATCTCTTAAATTATTTGTTATTACATTTATTTACTAAGTATGTGTGTGTGACAATCAGAGAACAATTTGCAAGAATCAGTTTTATTTTTCTACCATGGAGACCCCCAGGATTGAGCACAGGCCATCAGCTTTGGCAGCAAAGCCTTACCCACTGACCCATCTGCCCGTCTTCTAGAGCCCGTCTCTGGCTGAGACCTCTGACACACTTTCTCTGGTCTGAATGTTCATCACCTCCACCGGCTTCCTGCCATTCCCAGCACCTCCCTGTTTTTCTGTCCTCAGAAAATTAAAATTTTGTCTTTCTTTGGGAGAGCTGTAGTGCGTTGTGCATCTCTCACTAGGTTAGGATGGCTCCAGGCTTGGTGTCGCTGCAATGAGGGAGGCTCTACTGAAACTTTTGGTGAAATAAAATTGTCTTCCTGTTCCACCTGCAAAGCTCAGCTCTTGTGTAGTTATAACGGCAGTTGGTGCACATACAATTTGTGATTATACATTTAAATGTGTGTTCCTTTCCTTTTCTTTCTTTTCTTTTAAAGGAATTATTTATTTATTTTTTATTTATTTATTTATTTATTTATTTTGGTTTTTTCGAGACAGGGTTTCTCTGTGTAGCTGGGCTGTCCTGGAACTCGCTCTGTAGACCAGCTGGCCTCGAACTCAGAAATCGCCTGCCTCTGCCTCCCAAGTGCTAGGATTAAAGGCGTGCACCACCACCGCCCGCTATTTTTTATTTATATGAATACACTTAGCTGTCTTCAGATACTCCAGAAGAGGGCATTGGATTCCATTATGGATGATTGTGAGCTACCATGTGGTGTGCCCTTACCACTGAGCCATCTCTCCATCCTCCATCCCCCTCTCCTTTTCTTTTTTTTTTCCAAGACAGGGTTTCTCTGTGTAGCCTTGGCTGTCCTGGAACTCACTCTGTAGACCAGGTGACCTCGAACTCAGAAATCTGCCTGCCTCTGCCTCCCAAGTGCTGGGATTAAAGGCATGCGCCACCACCGCCTGGCTCTCCTTTTCTTTAATGTTATTTCCCAAGTAATTTTTCTCCTCTCTCTCTCTCTCTCTCTCACACACACACACACACACACCACATACATATTCACATACATACACAATCATACTCACATATATATGCACACTCATATACATACTTATGAACACATACACACACACTACCACTACTAGTGTCAGAGAAAAAGTATAAAGTCTGTGACATATTTTCAGATTCAAGCCATAGAACCAGGTTAATAGATATAGGAAAAGTGGCATGTCCATTAAACAGAACAGTACTCAACAATAAAGAGCAATGTATGGTTATGTTGAGACAGGGTATAGCTGTATATCCAAAGCTGGTCATAAACTTTTGATTCTCCCACTTCTGCCTACAAAGCAGGGGAATGTCAGACACTAACAGACATACCTAGTTAGGGATGGATTATTACTATACATTATAACATGACTCAATCATGTGAAGTAACTGTGGAACTGCGAGCTCTCTTTGTCCCTGGATAAGTGTGTGTCCATCTTAGGGTTAGCTTTGTAGCCAATATTTTCTCATCCCTGCATATAGAAAGTACAGTGTTATCAATATGACTTCTCCAGAAAACTCAACCACAACTGGAACAAAGCGATTCAGAGGCTTTACCCCAGGCTTACCAAATTAGACTCTCTAAGACAGTGGTTCTCAACCTGTGAGTCGAGATTCCTTGCAAGCTGAGTGACCCTTTCACAGGGGTCGCCTAAGACCATCAGAAAACACAGATATTTACATTACGATTAGAAACAGTTTTATGGTTGGGGGTGACCACGGCATGAAGAACTGTATTAATGCCACCAAACCCTATCTACCCATTGTGACTCTCCTAGTCAGTGTCAAATTAAACAACTTTGACATTTAAAATGGATGAGCTTTATTTAGAACTATCTGCAAAACCATTTCCTAGTTCGTGAAAGGTCAGAGTGCATTTGAGCCGTAGCCTTCGAGAGGCCACCTGAACCTAAGTGAACTCCACCATTGGATTATGGATTAGAAGTTCCTTGGACTTTTGGTACAGAAGAGGTCATTCAGACAACCAAGTGACAATTTCTAGAATAGTTTCTTATTCTTAGTCAATTGAAAAATTCTAAAGAAATACCTGTATTCCATTTCCTCATACCTAGGAAGGAATTGTGCAATAAGAGAGTGGTTTGTTTTTTTTACTAATATACAAGAAGCTTGTAAAACAAAGTGGCCATCCTGTTGAGACTACCACCACCCACCACCACACGACCCCCAAAAACTAACCAACCAACCAAACAAACAAAAAACCAAAACCAAAACCAACCAACCAAAAAACCCAGCCCTCATGTTTTGAAGGTTGAGCACCAGTTTTTAAGTTCAACAGATGTACCCTTTTTGACCTGATTCCTATTACTGGGGACATCATCTCCAAAATCCCACCAGAGGGAGTTTGTGACATGACAACAGGTGGCTGATCCAAGAGCCAGGTGACTTCCTGGGTGTGAGAATTTAAGCTCCCAAGTGTAGCTGAAATTGAACAATGCCAGCCATGGAGGTATCCCTCCCTTGAATAGACTTGTTTTCTCTACCGGGAGCCATGGCACAACTGGGAGATATCTCTGGCTCTCTGATGACAGATGGTAAGTTGCTGTCCCTTGTAGGGACTGATGACTCAATCAGATTTAATTTGATCTAGAAAAACACTTGATATTTCTTGGGACATAGCAAAAAAGGCTTAGGTAAATCTGTTTGTATATAAAATTGTTACCAGATTGTGCCCAAACTGTATCTTTTCTTGTCTTGGAGTTGTGAAACCTAAAGTAAGACCCATTGAGCAGAGAAGAAAATGTTGAATTTGGCCAAGACTAGAAGTGGGAGAAAACTTTTTGTGGTGGTTGTTGCTGCTTTGTTTTTGTTTTTTGAGACAGGGTGTCTCTGTGTAGCCCTGGCTGTCCTAGAACTTGCTCCATAGACCAGACTGGCCTCAAACTCAGAGCTTCATCTACCTCTGCCTCCCAAGTGCTGGAACTAAAGGCTTTCAACACCATCCCCGTCTAAGTGGGCGGTAACTTTCAATTCAGCCTCTTGTGAGAGAACAGCCTAAGAAAAAAGAGAGCATTCATTTCTTTTCTGGGTCTTGGGATCAGGCTATGCCCTGCTTTAAGTTGCTAGTTTTAGACTGACCTTGCCCAGGGAAAGTCTATTTTATAAGCAATATTTGGCTCCATGTTATGTGCAAATGCAGGGACAGGCTGTCCCTGAACCTTGTTGTACAAGTGTTCAACATTGCCCACAAGACACGGGCTGATTTGGAGGGTTCCCCAGCCCCCCAAAGTGTACCTTTTATGAATATATCAGAGAGATCAGGACTCTACACTTACGGGGAGCCCTTCGTTCACCACCCCCACCCCCCGTGCCTCAACCCCAGCAGCAGTTTGGTGCTTGTGCTCCTGAAAAAGAAGGTTTCAGATGGAGTACAGTAGAAAAGAAATTAGTTGAGAGTTTAATTAAGAGTATACAAGGAAGCAAGGATATAATATTTAGAAAAAGAATCTGGGGCTGAAGAGATGGCTCAGCACTTGAGATCACTTGCTCTTCTAGAGGACCTGAGTTCGGTTCCTAATACCCACAGAGAGCACAATAGTCCTTAATTCCTGTTCTAGAGGAGCCACCACCCTCTGTGAGCATTGCACATACGTGGTGCAGACATACATGCAGGCAAAACACCCATGCACAGCATTTAAAAATGAGTAAGTCTATTTAATAAGGAAAAGAATTGGGCAAAGCCAAGGAGAAAAGTGGCAGGCATGGGTTTTATTATATTCCTTACCACTATCCGCATAGCTTAATGATTTGCCTGACTGGGGCTACAGGGGAGTACAGAAAAAACAGACACACAGAAAAGCTGGGATGTCGTAAGCTCTGTATTCTGTACCAACAGCATCATGGAACTCAGCTCAGAAGGGGGGTGGTGTCTCCGCAGGGGAGCAGTCTCAGATTTCAGTCATCAGGGAAGAGGAAACTACAGTTGATACAGTGCACACTCTGGTTTTAGCCAAAGGTCAACCATTCTCAGCTTAGTACATGGACGGGGAAGGTTTTGGCATTTTTGGCATGCCCCAGGGAGGCATCGCTGTTTCCCGTGGGTTGAAGCTCGGCACCCTTGATGATACTCTTGTCAGGAATGCAGGGTTCTTGGTTCCGCAGAATTTCGTCAGCTCTTTCGCAGTTTCTCCTATGTTATCCCCTCCCTTGTGCCTGAGCAGAGAAAAAAAGTCCAGCTTTATTCTCACTCTGGGTGGGGCTAACTTTATATTTTAGTAAACCACGAGACAATGGCCAGAACAAATGCAGATTTAATTGAGACAGTTTAGCCACTCTTTCTATGGGCTGTGTGCGGGCGTGTACAGAGAGCAGACAGATGTTGTTGTTGTTTTTGTTTTTGGTTTTCAAGACAGAGTTTCTCTGGGTAGCCTTGGCTGTCCTGGAACTCACTTTGTAGACCAAGCTGGCCTCAAACTCACAGATATCCCCTGCCTCTGCCTCCCAAGTGCTGGGATTAAAGGCATGTGCCACCACCACCTAGCTTTGTTGTTTGTTTTTATTAAATCTACACAAAGCAAAATGAGATAGAGTTCTGTCTTAAAGATTCCCCATTTTTTTCATTTTTCTCCTCTTATATATTACAATTTGACTGCAATTTCCCCTTTCTCCTGTCCTCCAGTCCCTCCCTTTCAATCATCCCCACCTCGACTTCTTCATTTTCCTCCAGAGAAGGACAGGCCTCCAGGGATATCACCCAAAAATGGCGTATTGATTTGTAATACAACTAGGTACCTCCCTCATATTAAGATTGCACAAAGTACCTAAGGGTCTTAAAAAGCAGGCAAAAGAGTCATAGACAGCCCCTGCTCCCACTGTTAGGAGTCCTACAAGAAGATCAAGCTATACACAACTATAACATATGTGCAGAGGGCCTAGGTCAGACCCATGCAGGCTCCCTGATTGCCTATTGTCTCTGTGAGCCCCTATGAGTCCTGGTTGGTTGATTCTATGGGTTCGTGGTGTCCTTGAGCGCCTGACTCTTACAATCCTCCCTCCCCTTCTTCTGCAGGATTCCTGGAGCTCTGCCTAATACTTTTGGCCGTGTCTCTCCATGTGTTTCTATCAGTTGCTGGATGAAGCCTCTGTAATGACGATTATGCTAGGCTCCTGTCTAGAGTGTAGCAGAATATCATTAGGAATCATTTTATTGACTTTTTTCCTAGTCCTGTTTGTTTTTCTCCTAGGTGTCTGGGCCATCCAGCCTCTGGTTCTGGCTCTCCAAGCCGTGTCAGGGATGTCACTCTCATGGCATTATGGGTCTCAAGCTGGACCAATCATTAGTTGGCCACTCCCACAATTTCTGTGCCATCTTTACCCCAGCACATCTTGTAGGCGGGAGGCACAGAATGTAGGTTGAAGGTTCTGAGGCTGGGTTGATGTTTCAGTTCCTCCACTGGAAGTCTTGCCTGGTTACAGGAGATGGCCGGTGCAGGCTCAGTATTCTCCCTTACTAGGAGAAAGATCACCCCACTCCCCCACCCCCAACACACACACACTTTTTTTTTTTTTTAATTTATTTGTTTATTTATTTATTTTTTTAAGAGGAGAGACTTTATACATTCTGGTCCTTACAGAGTTCTTTGTCTCCAAAGTCATTCCTTTGACAGTTGTTTGTAGGAAACTTTCTGTATGTTTTCTGGGGAGATCAGCCTTGAGCTCTTATACCTCTGTTAAGACACAGTAACTTTGCAAGTGAAAAGGAGATAGTCTAATAGCTGAAGAGAGGAACACAAGTGGCTCTTGGGAAAACTCTGCCCCTAGGCCTCTCTGCATGGGACCAAGATTACAATGTAACCTTTATTGATTTACTTTCAGATTCCCAGCATTCCTTATCTGTACGTTGATAAGCTCATTAACTACCTTGTAATCTTACTTATAAAAATTCTTCAGATAAAAATAAGTATACCAATGTTTTTCTTATTCTTTTAAGCTTATATATAGATAACATCCTTGAACAATACAACTTTAAAAGACACACACACAAACACACACCCATTTTGTTGAGAAAGTCTCTCTTGAGAAGGGAAGGCTGCCTCAACCTCTTGGCTGTGAGACTAAAAGAGAGGGGAGGGGTGCTGTCCTTGAGTGTACTGATACTTCCTCATATTTAGAGAATGTGTCTGGGGGTTAGGGTGCTGCCACCACAATCAACAGCCACCAAAGCCATTCCAGGTGTGGTGGTTTGAATGACAATGGCCCTCATATGTACAGAGGTGGTCTGATGCTTTGGTCAGGAATCTGTTTACTGACTCTGAAGGTCCTCACTCCCAATTGAGTTTTGATCTATCAATAAAGATACCAGTAGCCAATGGTTGGTCTGAAAGAAAGAGATGGAACTCTCAGATTCTCACAGGCTAGGGAGAGGAAGAGAATGGGAAGGGGTGGGTAGAGACACAGTAGCAGAGGAGATAAAGGCAACCAACCATGTAAGTTTTGGGGGAAGTAGCCTCTGAGCCTTGGGTAGCAGGGGAAGGTTTAGGAGTTCCTATTCATTGAGTCAGCCAAGACATTTCAAGATTAACTGATTTGTGTGTGTGCTTTCTATTGGAGGATCCTAGATAGCTCCTGGGCAGGTATGCTCCAGTGAGCTCTCTGCTCTTTCTGACACCATGCCTTTGTTCTGTCATCCTGGAATCTAACCCTCTGAAACCATAAGCCCAAATAAACACTTCCTTTTATAAGTTTCCTTGGTCATGGTGCTTTATCCAGCAATAGAAAAGACATTAAGGTCAGAGGTTTCTGGGTCTTTTGTCTTGTGAACCTGAAGAATTAATTTCATGGACAAATGATGAGTTTTAGAAGGAGTTCATTTAAACATTATTTTAGAGTGTGTGCGTTTGAAAGATCAAACGCAGGTCTCCAGGTTGGTCTATTGCTAGGCCAGAGAGAGTTTTATTATAGAATAGAACTTAAAAGAATAGAAGGCAGCTGAGCTCCCAGAGAGCAGTAGTGTCTCATGAACTAAGGAGCTTTCTCTAGGGGTTCATCAGTCTTTACTGGGCAGAGATAAGATGGTGGTAGGCCCATCAGTCTAGCTGGTCCAATTACAGATTTCCACGAAGTGTCCATGTGCGTTGCCATCCTGGCTGAACAGGAGTTTCAGGTACAGAACCAAGGCCCAAAGAAATCTGATGACATATAATGATGACACGCAGCCTGCAGACAGCTGTGCTCCATAGGATGCTGAGTAAAGGAGATAAAAGGTAACAAGAAACCCGAACACAAGCCAGCTGCTCAAGTGTCCCTGACATTCGTGGCCCCAGCTAGGACAGAGCCCATAGAAACACAGACATCCTGCCTCCTCCTCCATCTCCTCCTCTTTAAAGATTTATTTACTTTTTTTTTGTTTTACATATGTGAGTGTTTTGCTTGCACGTGTTTATATGTATAGATGTGTGCCGGTGCCCACGGAGACCAGAGAAAGGAGCTGGATTCCTTGGAACTAGAGTAAAGGCAGCTTTGAGCTGCCATGTGGGTTCTAGGAACTGAATGCAAGTCATCTGCAAGAGCAGCCTGTCTTCTTAACCACGGAACCATCCCTCCAGCACTTGTTACTGCCTGATTGGTTATTTTTCTGCCAGTAAAATGAGCCAATGAAAGGCAGGTTTATTGGGAAGCTACTCTAGGGTGAGTTTACTGGCCTCAAGGATTGAGGCCAGGAAAGAGAAAGAGAGAAAAGGTGTGCACATGCAGAGAGGGGAGAGGGGAGAGGGGAGAGAAGAGAAGGAGAGGAGGGAGAGAGAGAGAGAGAGAGAGAGAGAGAGAGAGAGAGAGAGAGACACAGCACAAAATGCAAAATGTCCTTTGGGGTAAGGGCAGCCCAGCCCCTGGGCTGGAAAGATCAGGTTGGGGGCAGAGTATGCCAGGATGAAGGATGCTGGAAGAACCTAGAAGCCAGGTCTAGTTTGATATGTAAAATGTGCACCTCAGACCCTTGTCCCAGGGTCCAAAACCAATTTGTTGATTATAAATTAATAAGGGATGCTAAAATCTGTATGACTACTTCCTGCTGACATTTGGGGCACTGTTTTGGGGTATGGGCTGCAATGTTGGCCAAGTCCAGGAAGAGTTGGTTGTTTCACTGCTGTCTAGATTGTAGGACTGTGTGGGGTAGGAGAGTGTAGACCCTGTTGAAGCAGTCTGTGAGGCTAGACCAAAGTACCTGTGGGTAGCTGTTTTGGCACTTTTCTGGATGCAGGTTCTGAGAGAACATCTGGATGATCATTTATAAGGTTACTGTCTATCAACTTGCACTTCTTAATTATACTAGATTTATGACACTAGAACCTATTAGGTTTGAGCCTCAAAAAAAAAAAAAATCACAATTTTGAATTGAAGATCTTCTAGCATCAAAACAAAACTCTTTCTTTTTTTTTTTTTTTTTTTTTTTTTGGTTTTTCGAGACAGGGTTTCTCTTTGTATCCTGGCTATCCTGGAACTCACTCTGTAGACCAGGCTGGCTCGAACTCAGAAATCCGCCTGCCTCTGCCTCCCAAGTGCTGGGATTAAAGGCGTGTGCGCCACCACCGCCCGGCTAAAACAAAACTCTTTAATCTATAAACACAGTCCATAAAGAGACTGCAAACTTTTTTTTTTTTTTTTTTTTTTTGGTTTTTTCGAGACAGGGTTTCTTGTGTAGCCCTGACTGTCCTGGAACTCACTCTGTAGACCAGGCTGGCCTCGAACTCAGAAATTCGCCTGCCTCTGCCTCCCAAGTGCTGGGATTAAAGGCATGCGCCATCACTGCCTGGCAAGACTGGGAACTTTTTGACCTTTATATGGATATTATTATAAAAATATATAAAATAAATTAAAAAATCTATAGCTTATAAAAAATCTAAGGCTATGTTATAGCTTAATAACAGTAGCAAAAACAAGGCCAAACATTTTTTATGGCAATAATCTTTATCCTTTTTAGTGTTGTAAACCTCCAAAACTTTAAAAGATTAAAATCTCTCAATTGTGTTTTTAGTAATACTAAAATAAGGCACCTTTTTAAGAGTAAAGACATAGGTAGACCAATGATGTAACAAGGCAGGACAGAAATCATACAAAAATCTTATTTTAAATTTAAAACTATCTTTGGAGACCTGCTTTCCTGGTCTGCTCACATCACATGTAGTTGCCCTTAGGCAAAATGGTGGTGAAGCCAGGACTTCCCATAACAAAGATGGCTGCCAGCTATGTGACTGCCCTTAACCTAGACGGTGGTGAACCCATGGCTGACCATCTTTATCCCAAAGTCAAGATGGCAACCAGTCACATGCTGTTTACCTACTGTGTATACTTTCTCTTGCTGGTGATGGGGCGGGCAATTTAAAATGAGCAGGCTGGTCGTTAACTATCACCATTGCAATTCCCACTGTTGCTGTTTTCACCACCACCACAGCTACTGTTGCCAGGGTGACACATGGACAAGTGTGAGGTGGGTGTGGGAGGTAGGGTGGAAGGTGGGGAGGGCAGGGCTAGGAAGCACTTGGAACCCTGTGCTAGGTGTTTTGAAGGAAGAGTGGGAGAGGGGCATTAGACAGTTTCCAAAAACTGGACATAGGGAATTTAGACCAATTTAAATAAAATTTTGTTTCAGATCCTGTGGTGGTTTGAATATGCTTGGCCCAGGAAGTGACACTATTTGGATGTGTGGCCTTGTTGGAGGAAATGTGTCACTGTGGGCATGGGCTTTGAGACCTTCATTCTAACTGCCTGGAAGCCAGCCTTCTCCTGTTTGCCTTTAGAACAAGATGTAGAACTTTCAGCTCCTTCAGTGCTATACCTGCCTAGACACTGCCATGCTCCCATCTTGATGATAATGGATTGAACCTCTGAAACTGTAATTCAGGCTCAATGAAATGTTGTCCTTTTTAAGAGTTGCCTCGGTCATGGTGTCTGCTCACAGCAGTAAAACCCTAAGAAGACAACTCCCAAGCCCACGTATCTGAATGCTTTTTATTACCAAAGCAAAGGTTCTATGCTTTCCTGTTTATTACAGGGGCCACAGGGGAACAGCCTGATGTAGAGTTGCTTAGGCCAACTGTTGCGTGTAATTTTAAAAACCAAGCTTCTGACTTTGCCTGGCACCAGGTCCTCGCTCTGAAAACACATTCTAGCCTGTTGTGGGACCTCGGCCCATGCTCAGGTTCCTCCCAGCTTCCTTTTGTTCCTCCCTGCTTAGTCTGAGAACGGCTGCTACCAACCTCCAGAGCTGCTGCTTGTGCTCTGGCCATTCCTGGCTTCCCCTTTTGCTCCTCCAGGCTAGCTCCACCAATGGCCAGCTTCTGTCTTTCTTGGGATTCCTGCGATCTCTCTCCCAGCCCCTCCGTTGGCTTAGCTTCACCAAGCTACCATCAACAACCTGGCTTCTCTCTATCTATGCTCACCTTTGCTCCTCAAAAGAAAAACATTCAGTCATCTTTATTATCTTAGAACTTGCCAGATAACACAATTGCTGGGCACAGAATCTCCTGCCCTAACCTTATCAGGTAACCTATATCAGCTAGTCTATATCAGCCAGCCTCTGCTGGTGGAGGAGGCTGCCAGTTCTAGCTACCCCAAGATCGTACATGGTTGTTCTGCTTCTCATTCCAAAGTCTGGCTGAAAAGACCCCTCTTTCTTTCCTTGAGTCCCTTTTTCTCCTGGGAACTGGAAGTACCACCTTTACCCTTAACCCAGCAATTGGCTCCTGCCTTCTTTATTGACACAGTTAAGAACCAATTAGGGATTCATCACTTCCCCCTACAGTCAACCATATAGGAAGGTACTCACCATCCTCTACGAAACTCACACTTCAATCTGAAAGCACTTTGAAATGTGGTTTTTTTTTGGGGGGCGGGGGGCTTAGGGATACTTTATGCCTTGGTCACTGTTCTATTGCTGTGAAGAGACACCATGACCATAACAAATTGTCTAAGGTAAAACATTCAGTTGGGGCTTGCTAACAGTTTCAGTGGTTTAGTTCATTATCAGCATGGCTGGAAGCATGGTGGCACACAGGCAAACATGATGGCTGAGAGTTCTATATCTGGATCTTGATCTGAAGGTAGCAGGATGAGAAAAACACTGGGCTTGTCTTGGGCTTTTGAAACCCCAATGACATATCTACTCCAACAAGGCCACACCTTTTAATCTCTCTCAAGTAGTGCTACTGCCTAATGACCAACCATTGAAATATAGGAGCCTATGGGGGCCTTTTCTTTTGTTTTCTTTTCCTTTCCTTTCTTTTTCTTCCTCTGTCTTTTCTTTTCTTTTTCCCAAGACAGGGTTTATCAGTGTAAGCAGCTCTGACTGTCCTGGCCTCACTTTGTAGACCAGGCTTGCTTTGAATTCACAGAGATTCACAAGCCTCTGCCTCTTGAATGCTGGTATTAAAGGCATGCATCATCATGCCTGGCTATGGGGGTGATTTCTATTCAAACCATCACACTGTATTTCATGGGTATAGTTAAAATGCAGGCAGGGTATAGGGGTAAATTCCCAACCCTCTAATTGTGTGTTTGATTCTCATAGTAACCAGCCCTCATGCCTGGGCTCTTCACTAAGATTTGCCCCATTAGAACAAAAGATGCTTCTATCACCTAGGAAATTTCAAGAGATTTAGAAACCCTATATCAGAAGCTCAAAAATATTGCAAAAGTTTTTCTCAGGCACTGTTTTAGAGCTAGTATCAAAAGCCAAATATATGCTGGGTGTGATGGTGCTTGCCTTGAAAGATCTCAGAAGATTCAAAGTCAGTCTAATCTACCCAGAGAGTCCCAGGACAATCAGGGCTACATAATAGAGACCTTATTTTATCATTTTATTTTTTTAAAGTACTTAATTGGGGCTTGCTTATAATTTCAGTGACTGTCATGGCAGGAAGCATGGTAGCAGGTATGGCACTGGAGCAGAAACTGAGAACCTTCATCTTCTCTGCAAGACAGGGCTGAGGGCGGGGCAGAGAGCAAGATTGGGCCTGTAGTGGGCTTTTAAAATCCTAAAGACCACACCCAGTGACACACCTCCTCCAACAAGGACACACCTCCTAATCTTTCCAAAAACAGTTCCACCAACTGAGGGACAAGCATTCAAATATCTGAGCCTATGGGGCCATTCTTATTCAAGCCACCAGAGGAGCTATGTCTCTTCTGGGGATGAGAACAAATACATATTTTCCTTTCTATCACAACGCCACACTTAACACCTGAAAGAAAAAGGGGGAGGAATAGGGTACTCTCAGTTTCTTCTTGCCTCTCTTTGCAGCACTGTGACTGGGAGGTTGCCTTTGTGATCTGTGACACCTGGCATCCTGTCCTGGCATTCTTCTGAGCTGGCTTCTCTTCTGGGTTGGATCAACAGGGAGAACCAACAGGACATTGAAAATCGAGAAGAGAACAGCTGGAATCCTTCTGCTGGGAGGCGTGTCTTTGTCTAGGGCTAAGGGATTCTGCTGCTACAGCTCACTGGGAACTTTCTACAAGCTTCCAGTTCCTATGGGCCTCAGGGTAGCATCTTGCCCACTGTTTCTTCGAACAGGGCTCGTAGCGGCTGTCCTGGAATCATCTGTCCAGCTGGTTTCGCCAGTCCTGCCTGCCCAAGCCGGGAAAGGTACACTGTTTTCAATTGGCTGTTTGTCTTTCTGGGTTAAGTACATGCCAAGGGAATATCTTTTTGTTTCCTGACCGGTAGGTGCTTCCCAGTAGTTTGCAGATATGAACTAGCATAACAGACAAAAAACTGGTCACTAATGAAGCATATGACAGTCACACAATAACAAGACTCTGTAAAGTTAGCTGCATGTAAAGGGGTAAAAATTTTCCACCCATTCACATGGGCCAAAAATAAGTAATTTATTACTTTATGAAGAAATGAGGGCTCTCACTTTTTGCTGATGAATGTGTAACTAATTTGTTTTTCTATAGAGACTTTGGGAGGAGTAATTTGGCAATTTTGAGAAAAACAAAAAATGTCTACGCCTTTTGATTCATTTTAGAGTCAGTTTTATTCTAGGAAGCAAGACTCTGTGAACGAGCTTGTTTGTGGAAGAAAGACCAAAAGTGGACTGAACCTACAGGTCAGCTAGTGAAGGGTATCATGTTAGAACGGCACAATGAAATATTAGACAGCAATTGCACAGACGTGGCTCTGTGCCCACTGACCTGAAAGGACATTGTGCAATCAACAGAGTGCAGAGCATTGTATGCAGTCTGCATGGCAGGGTTTCTCAACATCTCTCAAGATCCAGGCTCTTTCTTTTCCTTGGTAATCGATCCTTAAAATAGAACCAGGCATATGACTAAACCTGCTTGATTGAATTTCCAAGAATTTCTTAGTTACTTAAGAACGTGCTTTTAGAATTATGATCAAAGGGAATTGTTCAGATGTGTGAGCTGTGTGCCTTTCAGATTCTGTTTTTAGAGAAAGGATGCCCTCTCACCCCCAATCCCCTGCTCCCTTTACTGTTGACTAGAATCTAGACAAGGTGTGAATACTTCTGAGGGGAGAGGGAAGGTGGAGGATGAGATAGAGATAGAGATAGATAGATAGATAGTAGATAGATAGAAATAGATAGATAGATAGATAGATAGTCAAAGACAGAGGGGAGAGAAGAAGAGAGAAGGAAGAGAGAGAGAGAGAGAGAGAGAGAGAGAGAGAGAGAGCCCATATGCTTGCTTGCATTCCAAGGCACCTCAGAGAGTAGAGCCAGCTTGCCAGTCTGGGGCCACCCACTTCGAACTATTCTCTATGAGAGAAGTAAATTTTCGTCTTGTTTAGGTCACAGATACTTCAGTTGATTTCAAGAACAAAATCAGAATCCCTATGTAGAATGTTTTGTTGGTTTTATCAAAGAAATGGTAAACTTTTTGCATATGTGAATGTATGGAACTTCCAGGAGTGGAATAAAGTTGGAGATGTTACATTTTAGTCCTGGCTGACCTGGAACTCACAGTGACCTCTATGCCCCTGTCTTCTAAGTGCTGGGAAGGAAGGCTTATGCCACCATGCCCAGCTGTACTTTTTTTTCAAAAGACAAAAACAAACAAACAAACAAATCCACAATCCAACAAAAATGGTTTTGTTTGTTTGAGATGTAACCTAGTATTTGCTCTATGGCTCAGGCTGGCCTTGAACTCCTACTCCTCCTGACTCAGAATCTACCGCACTCCAGCTTCATCCTATTCTTTCACCTGTGTTCTAGACAGGGGAGTTTGCAGTAAGAAGGCAGGGAGATCACACAGACTCTGAAATCAAAGTCCAGCTACAGCCACGTACTCTGTCCCCTGGTACCGCCAGTGATGCCTCACAAGGTTCTTCAAGCATGCTCCTCATCTCAGAAGTTTTGGAGCTGAACATTCTTGGGCTCTGCTGTAGACCTACTAAGTCAAAAGCCTGGTGAGGTGAATGATCTGTCTTTAGCAAGCCTTAAATAAATGGTGGGGAAGGGGACACAGAACAGGGATATCTCTGAGCGCTGTTTAGAAGTTCGAGGGTGCACGAGCGCACGCACTACACACACACATAAGCAATCAAAAGGAAACAATTTTATGGTCCTTGATAATTTCCCACTTCCATTAATGATATAAAATTGTACAAATATGATTATTGTCAAATGCTATAAGTTTGTTTTTTTCCTATAAAATAATAATCCTAAAGCATCATGTGATAAGCCAAACAACTAATAGCTTCCTTTGTGAAGGGAGGGAGGGAGGGCATGTGGTAGGAATGCCAAGAGCCTTAAAGTATCTTTAACATCAGAGAGCGGCCCATACTGTGAAGGAAAGCTGTAGGGGTGTGCAGAGAGGAGGGAGCAGGGCTCTGGAGTGATTTTGAGAAGGGGTGGGGAAGTATTAGGAAAGTCAATCACTTATGGACAGATGTTGCTCTCATTCACTTTAACAGGTCTATTAAAAAGTGTCTTAGGGAATCATGAACCATCTGGTAACTCATGGGTTAAAATATTCATGCGTTCATGCATACATGCAATTTTTGTGGAGAAGGAAGAAGGAGGGAGGGTTGCGAATAAGAGGAGGAAGGGGAATCAATCGGATGAGGTGTGCTTTTTACACGGTTGATAATAGTTTTGTAGAGAAAGTGGTTGGACTAGTGGCAGGTCTTTGGACCAGGCACAGACCATGGGCTTATGATATTCGATCGCTAATTTAGCTCTGAGAAAAGGAGAAGTCAGACCTGTTTGCCAAAGCAAGCTCAAGCCACAAGACAACCCTGCAGGTTAGCACAGGAGAGCAGTCTGCAGACCGCTGCTGTTTGATTTGCGTTTCTTTGATTGCAGCAATTAAGAACCTTTGTATATATTTCTGCTTAGGACTGATTCTCCTGATGCAAATTCTCTGTGTATTTTCTCTGTCCATTTATTCACTGCCCCCTTCCCACCTTTTTAAAAAAATAAGTAAGTAGATGAATCTCTTTTACTAATCATACTTGTGATAATTATTTAGTCTACAGTATTAGCCCCCTTATCACCCCTCACGGTTTCTCTGTGTAGCCCTGGTTGTCCTGGAACTCGCTCTGTAGAACAGGCTGCCTTCCAACTCCCACAGATCCTCCTGCCTCTGCCTCCCAAGCGCTGGGACCAAGGGCATGTGCCACTGCTGCCCAGTTTAGTCTACAGTCCTTTACTTCACTTTTATTTTTAACGTATAGAGATGAAATTTGCAGTGCTGGAACGCCTGCCTTTAGTACTACTGTTCAGTTGCTTTTAGCGTTGAAGAAGTGCATGTCCTCCACAGTTGTGATACACGCTGGTCTCATTATTTGACATGATTTTGATATTTAACACTTCAATCCATCTGGAGGTTCTTTTTGTGGTATATTGTTAGGATATGGATTTAATTTCATTCCTGTCCTAAATGACTAATTATTCCAACACCATTCAAGGCAAGTTTCCTCACTGCAGAATTGTAAAAAGCTTACAATGTCATACATTGAGTTTATTTAGCTAAGTCTATTTCTGGATTCTCCATTTTGTTCATTGATATATGCTTTTTTTTTTTCTTTTTGTCAGAACCATATATCAAGGTTGTCCCTTCCCACTCATATTAGAGAACTTACCTATTTATTTATTTAAAATGTTTTGTTTATGCTTATTGTATTTATTTACTTATTTTATATATTTTTTATTTTATGTGCATTGATGTTTTGGCTGCACGTATGTCTATGAAGGTGTCAGACCTCCTGGAATTGGAGCTACAGACAGTTGTGAGCTGCCGTGTGGGTACATGGGACTTGAACCCAGGTCCTCCTGAAGAGTAGCCAGTGCTCTTAACAACTGAGTCATTTCTCCAGCCCTGAGAAGTTACTTATTGATAAGAGCAGTTATCAGAGGACTGGATAGGCGTAGAGTCTTAATCATAATAATTTGGAATTTGAGAGGACCTTTCTTAATAGACTGCAAACCCATATCATGATATATTCATTAACATATAACATCATGGGACTGGAGAGATGGCTCAGCAGAGAGATGGCTCAGCAGTTAAAAGCACTGACTGTTCTTCCAGAGGGCCTGGATTCAATTCTCAGCAACCACATAGTGGCTCACAACCATCTGTAATGAGATCTGATGCTCTCTTCTGGTGTGTCTGAAGACAGCGACAGTGTACTCATATACATAAAATGAATAAATAATTCTTTTTTAAAAAAATAGAATCACTAATTTTATTAGTATAAAACCAAACAATTCTTTGTACAACTTTTAGTAACAAGATACGCAATTGACCCACTTGAATGAACAGTTTGCTGGCTTTTTGCTTTTTCATAGATCTGTGCAGTCATCACCACAGCTAACTTGAGAACACTTCATTACCCTGCAGAGAAACATTATCCTCACCAACCACCTACCCCAGGCTGCAATGTCCTCACTTCCTCAGTCCTGGGAACATCTGACCTACTTCGTGTCTATTTTGAACATTTCATACAAATTGAATCATACATTATGTGGTCCTTGTGGCCAGCTTCTTTCACTTTGCATGATGTTTTCAAAGATCATGGATATTCTGACAGCATTACGTAATTTCTTCTTATTGCCAGTTCATAGTGCATCCATATAGATGTATCCCAGTTTATTTGTGCACTCATGAATAAATTAAATATTTGTGTCTTAATTATATTTATTGAAATATTTAAAATCATAAATAAAAAAAATATTAAGATTAAATGTTTAATTTTAATATTTTTGCCTTTTGAGTTATGTGGGTATGAGCATTTGTATGGATGAAGTTTTCCTTTGGGTATATACCTAGAATTAGATTTATTGCACTTTCAATAGAAATTTTATAAAATAAAAGTTCTCTATTTGTCTTCCAATATGCCCTGCCCACCAAGGGACCCAGTACTTTAACATACATGCATAGCCTTCGTTTTTTCAAGAACACAGATATGTGCCCCTTTTTTTTTTCTTTCTTTCTTTTTTTTTTTTTTTTTTCAAGACAGGGTTTCTCTGTATAGCCCTGGCTATCCTGGAACTTACTCTGTAGACCAGGCTGGCCTCGAACTCAGAAATCCACCTGCCTCTGCCTCCCAAGTGCTGGGATTAAAGGCGTGCGCCACCACTGCCTGGCTTGTTTTTTCAAAATGTCTTAGTTAGGGTTGGTTTTACTGCTGTGAACAGACACCATGACCAAGGCAACTCTAATAACAACCACATTTAATTGGGGCTGGCTTACAGGTTCAGAAGTTCAGTCCAGGTAGTGATATGTCCAATTTTCTGAGGAACCGCCAGACTGTTTTTCCATAGTGGTTGCACCATCTTGCAATCCCACCAACAATGGAGGAGTGTTCCTCTTTCTCTACATCCTCGCCAGCATCTACTATCACCTGAGTTTTTTATCTTAGCCATTCTGACTGGTGTGAGGTGGAATCTCAGGGTTGTTTTGATTTGCATTTCCCTGATGACTAGGGATGCTGAACATTTCTTTAGGTGCTTCTCGGCCATTCGTATTTCCTCAGTTGAGAATTCTTTGTTTAGCTCCATACCCCATTTTTTAATAGGGTTATTTGGTTGTCTGGAGCCTAATTTCTTGAGTTCTTTGGGCCATCTGCAGACCATTCCACCTGGGTATCCATCCCATGTGCAGTCACCAAAGGTAGATGCTGACGTGGGTGTCAGGAGGTGCATGCTGACAGGAGCCTAACATAACTGTCTCCTTAGAGGTCTGCAAGAGTCTGACATATTCAGAGGCGGATGCTCACAGCTAACCATTGAACTGATCATGGGGTTCCCAATGGAAGAGTTAGAGAGAAGACTGAAGGAGCTGAAAGGGTTTGCAGTCCCATGAGGAGAGCAACAATACCAACAAACCAGAGCCCCCAGGGTCTAAACCACCAGCCTGGGAGCGCTTAGGGAGGGACCCATGGCTCCAGCTATATATGCAAGGGAGCTATATATAAGTGGGAGAAGAGATCCTTGGTCCCATGAAGGCTGGACGTCGTGGGGGGGGATATTTGAGGGTGGGGAGGTGAGGTACGGGGGAGGGTGGTGGGGGTACACCAACGTGGAGGCAGGAGGAGGGGGGAAGGGATAGTGAGTTCCTGGGAGGGAGTGGGGGAAATGGAGTAAGGAGAAAACATCTGAAATGTAAAAAAAACCAGGACCAAAAAAAAAAATGTATGTATAGATGTATAAATAAATTTCTTTTATTCATCAATAAAACTGCAAAAGAAGACTGGGCATGAGCCCAACAAAGGAAAGATCATAGCCCAGGAGTACAGCTCCCCTGGAAACTATTCAAGGTGGGGGTCTGGTTTCCCCTTCCGCTGAGGACAGAGGCCCATGTAACAGAGAGGAGAGAAAGACAGACAACTGACTCCTCCATTCCTCCATCACCAGTCCCGCCAGCACCTCTGCTGATAATAACCACCACACCAAGCAAGGCCAATCCATGCAAATCAAGAGATTGCATGGATAGCCGGGCAGTGGTGGCTCACGTCTTTAATCCCAGCACTTGGGAGGCAGAGACAGGCGGATTTCTGAGTTCGAGGCCAGCCTGGTCTACAGAGTGAGTTCCAGGACAGCCAGGGCTACACAGAGAAACCCTGTCTCAAAAAAAAAAAAAAAAGATTGCATGGTTGAGTTTACTTCCAGTCATACCCTTCACTTGTTCCTACCAGCTCAGGGCTCGCTGCTAGAGGGGCTGGCAGAGTGAAGTTGATATTTATCCAGAGAAACAAAGCCATTGTTTGTATGGCATCTTCACCTGCTAGTTTTTCCCTCTTGAGACAGAGTCTCACTATGCAGCCCTGGTTGTTCTGGGCCTCTTAACTCATAGCACCTACCTGCCTCTACCTCCCAGCGGCTGAGATTAAGGGTGTGAGCCACCAAGCTCAGTCACCTGCTTACCTTAATCCTGTAGCTGCACCCACACTGATCTGTCTCATCAATACTAATGGTTGTTAGAGCACACTTGAGATTCCTGTGTGTGTACTCATGTCTCTGACAGTCAGCTTCTGGGTTTCCTTACCTGTGTTTTACTTCTTCACTTGTTTTACTAGGAAAACAGTTCTCCACTTTGTCAGATTTGTGACAAAATTCTCTACTAACACCTTTTGTTTATTTATCAGAATTATTTATTTTATTTTATGTGTATAAGTATTTTGCCTGCATGTGTACCACTTGTGTGACTGGTACCCACAGAGGCCAGAAGAAAGTGTCAAGTCCCCTAGAACTGGAGTTGCAGGATGGTTCTTAGTCACCACGTGGCTGCAGGGAATCCAAGCCAGGTCTTCTGGAAGAGCAGCCAGTGCTGTTAACCATGGAGTCACCTTTCTACACCACATCTTTTAGTTTGAGATGAGATTCTTTTTTTTCTCTGTCTCTTTTTAGTTATTTTTATTTTATATTGTGTGGGTATTTTGCTTTTATGTCTGTCTTTGCAGTATTACATCCCTGGTGTCCACAGAAGCCAGAAGAGGGCATTGGGTCCTCCGGAAATGGACTACAGATAGGTGTTAGCTGACTGCTGGAGATTGAACCAGGTCCTCTGGAAAGTGGACCAGAGGAGCCAGTGCCCTTAACCACTGAGCCATCTCTCCAGACCTGGTGCTGGTATGAAAACCATCACATAGTTTGAGACGTTTCCTTGAGAAAACACCTTGTGTTTATATGTGAATCAGAGGAACATTGGGGAGTCATATGGAATGTGAATGATTCCTTGACTTGTAGAACTCCTGTTGCAAGTGTCTAGATTCTAGGCTACCGTCAGTGAATGTCACAGCCATATTCCATTCCCAAGCATGATGGTTGATACATATGCTTCTGCACTCTTTTAATACACTTATTGAAATAGATGTGTCTTCTAGGATGTATGTGCTTTGCTTATCAAGACTTCAGAGACCATAGGATGCTCCTCCAGTAAGATCTGCATTAAACCACATCTTATCAGCCACTTGTAATGGGAGTGCTTACTTCACCATCATACAAGATACTCTCTGCTAATTTCTGTTTTTGTTCACTCTTTGGTTTCCAGGATGTCAATCTTTATATCCATCATTACCTTCATAACATTCATTGAAATAAGCTTGAGGTTACGTTTCTTTATTAGTGAGATGCTTTATGCTAATAGCCTTTCTAATATTTATCATATAGTTGCTTTATAAAAAAACTTTTTAAAGGCAGGGTCTCACTGCATAGTTTTGGCTGTTTTGGAACTCACTATGCAGAGCAGGCTGGCTTCAAACTCACAGAGATCCCCCTGCCTCTGTCTCCTGATGGCTAGAATTAAATATGTGCCACACTACACTAAGGCACTATCACATAGGGTTTTTAAAAATTATTTATTTTTATTTTATGTACATTGGTAATTTGACTGCATGTATGTCTGTGTGAGGGTGTAGGGTCCCTTGGAACAGGAGTTGCAGACAGTTGTGAGCTGTCATGTGGGTGCTAGGAATTGAACCCTGGTCCTCTGGAAGAGCAGCAGCCAGTGCTCTTAACTGCTGGGCCATCTCTCCAGCCAATGCTTTTTTTTTTTTTTTTTTTTTATTTTATTTAAACTAATTTATTTTATATGTACTGGGTGTTTTACCTGCATGCCTATCTGTGCATCACGTTGTGCTTGGTGTCCACAGAGGCCAGAACAGGGCATCGGATCCCCTGGGTCTCAAGTTACAGAAGGTTGTGAACCACCATGTGGGTGCTAGGATAGAACCCAGGTCCTCTGGAGAAGCGGCCAATGCCTGTAACCTCTGAGCTGTCTCTCCACCTTGACGCACAGTTTTAGTATACATGGCAGTAAGTTGAAGTGACTGGAGAATTAAACAGTGAAGCAGCATCACTTTACAGCCCTGGCTTCATGTACTTTTCACGTTTTTCTGTGATATTCTAGTATTTTTTTTAAATTTTAAATATTCTATTTTTGTTTGAGACAGGATTTCTCTATGTAGCCCTGGCTGTCCTGGAACTTGCATTGTAGACCAGGTTGTCCTCAAATTTAGAGATCCTCCTGCCTCTGCCTCCTGAGTGCTGGGATTAAAGACGTGTGCCACCACTGACTGGCTACGTGTTCTATTTTAAATCAACTTTTGGGGATGTTTGCATACATGAAATCAATTTATTTAAAGTATATGCATCAATTTTTTTTTCACAAGAGAGGAATCAATGAAATCTTGTCACATCCTTGTGAGGTAAGAACTATTCTTCTCATCCTCACGGGATGGAGGAATGGGATGGGCTTGAGCCCACTGTTTAATCCATTGTTTCTGTTCTGTGTGTCGAATGCCACTCAACTGAATGAGTGGTTATCTCTGGCATTGTCTTTAGTGACTACATCAGGTCCTACGTTTGGCTGTGCTCTCATGTTGCCCATCCCTCCTTTTGGTTGTGTTTCAATGAGATCGTTCAGTAAAGTCTTGTCTTTTGTTCCTTCCGGTCCACTTTTCCTTTGATCTAATGAGAAAGCAAGCCCAAGAGACTCTTTGAGCTTTGAGAGGGAGTGATGTCTTCCTACACCTTGACCATATGCTTGGTTTTTTTTCGTTTCTTTTCATTTTGTCTGATACTCACGGAGAGATGCTCATTCCCAGGTGTCCTGAGGGCTCTCTGTGGAGAGTTCTGTTGCTGGAGTCATTCTGAAGGGATCAGGCAGCACATGCTGGATCCACCAGAGAATAGATGGGGATGTGTTAGCACAGCAGAGCCCACAGCTGCCCTGAGCTGTGGCTGCCCTGTGACCCTACTCTCTGGTAGCCCGAGGCCTCGTGCAATCAACTGGCTACATTGTCCTATTGTTACTTTTAATCTGGTTTCGTGTGAGTTTTCCAGGCTAGTGGTCCTTCCCCTTTTGACAGAACTTCCTTTTCATCTGGGATGTGTGGTAAAGGCTTCGTGGAGGAAGGGATTAAGCCTTAAGGTCCCCTTTTCTGGAAAACATTGAAAACAAAGTAGCGAGGTTTCTTTCAGAAGGTCACTCCCCATCCACTTCCTTTCCCTGGTCTTTTAGTGTAGTGGTTCTCAATCTGTGGGTATCGACCCCTTTGGGGGTCTACCTGCCCTTTCATAGGCATCACCTAAGACCATCGGAAAACACAGATCTTTACATTACAATTTATAACAGTAGCAAACTTACAGTTATGAAGTAGCAATGAAAAATATTTTATGGTTGGGGTCACCGCAACATGAGGAACTGTATTAAGGGGTCACAGCATTAGGAAGATTGAGAACCACTGTCTTAGGGATTTTCCTCATTCAGCATTTGCTGGAGACAGTCCCGGGTGAGAATCTGAAGATAATGTTCCATGGCCTCAAACAGGTAGAAGCACTGCCTATCCAGAGACGCTCTGCCAGGTAACTCTGATACTAACTTGACCCTCCCTCGCTTCCTGCTTCCTCAGCTTTCGGCATCCATTAGTCTCTTAAAAAACAAACAAACAAACAAACAAACAAACAAACAAACAAACACCAGCCAGATCTAGTAGGGCTATGGTGGCACATGCCTTTAGTCCCAGTACTCTGAAGGCAGAGGCAGGTGGATCTCTGTGAGTTTGTAGGCCAGGCTGGTCTACAAAGAGATTTCTAGGACAGCCAGGGCTACACAGAGAAACCCTGTCTCAAAAACAAAACAAAGGAGAGGAGAGAGAGAGAGAGAGAGAGAGAGAGAGAGAGAGAGAGAGAGAGAGAGAGAGAAAGAGAGAAAGAGAGAGAGAGAGAAACAGAGAAAAAGACACAGAGAGAAACAGAGAGAGAGAGACAGACAGACAGACAGATAGACAGAGAGAGACAGAGAGAGAGGAAAGAAAGTTACTTATTTGCTATCTAATACCCACATTAAGCCACATCCTATTTCTGGATAAGTTAACACATTTATGAAATGATTCATACACGAATGATTATAGTAGGCTTTATTCAAGTGCAAACGAGCCAAATGTTTGTCAGATTAAAATTTGTAGTATGCTCTTTGTTTGTTTTTGAGACACAGTTTCTCAGTGTAACAGCTCTGGCTATCCTGGAATTTGCTTTGTAGACCAGGCTGGCCTCGAACTCACAGAGATTTATCCGTGTATACCACCACTCGAAAAAAACTGTAGTGTACTCATAGTGTAGTAATGTACTATAGTGTGCTAATGCCCAATAGAAGGCACAAACTACTGATACACACACACCATGGATGAATCTCACAAATATTCTGAATGGAAGACAGACAAAACAGCATGCACTACGTGGTTCCCTTAACACAAAACTAGAAAGCCAGTTTCCTCTTAATGGCAAAAAACAAGTTCATAGCTACCTATGGACACAGAGAAAGGGGAACTGACTTTAAGAAAGGCATATGAAGGGCCGGAGAGATGGCCCAGCATGTAAGAGCACTTGCTGCTCTGCCAAAGGATATGTATGGATTTGGTTCCTAGCATTCACATTGGGTGGCTTGTCTGGCCTCTTGGGTACCTATACTCTTGTGGCATATAGTCACACAGATACACACATATACATGTAAATAAAAATAATAAAAACAAACCTCTAAGAAGGCACATGAGGATGAATGAATATATTCTTTGTCTTGAGGATAGTGGGAATTACATGACGTACAAATCTGTGGAAAATGTGGAGTTGTATACTTCAAGTGAATTTAACCCCCACCCTGGCACTATGGCCCTCATGCTCACACACACAATCGAATATAATTTTAAAAAAATAAAGTGTTTAGTCATAGAACAGGTCCTCAGATCTTAGTAGGCCCCCAGACCCTTATCACAACTGACTCCGTGATGGAAGTATGATTCAGGCACATAGGAACCCATTCAAAACAACAACAAAGACCTAATTCATCAAAGTCCATAGTTCTGGGAAAGACTCTAAATGTATTAGCACTGTTTATTGGCCTCTGTAGTTCCATTTCTGGCTAACTGTTCTTGCTAACTGAAGTATGTCAACCCAGGACATGGTTTTGTGTTTAAAAGCTCACCCTGAGAAAGGCTCAGGGCTACATTGGAATTCTGAACATTCAGTGAAGTCACTGGTTGGTTAATAAAGACTTTCCATTGGCTTAAGCCCGTGTTGGAGCAGTCTTCTCTGGTGGGTACTCCATAGCAGTCACACCATGAGGTAGATTCAGAGAAATCTTGCTTGCCATCACAATCTTTAAAGAAAAACCGACTTTCATTTCTTAATTTATTTTAAAAACATTATTATTATTCCACATGTGTATGATGCATGTGTGTGTGGGCATGTTCATGCCACAGAGAACATACGGAGGTCAGAAGGCAACTCTGTAGAGCTGGTCCTCTCTTTACACAGGTTCTAGGGACAGAACTCAGGTCATCAGGCTTATGAGGTAAGTGCTTCACCACTGAATGTTTTCATCATGCCATGTCTCATAGTTTTATACATACATACACATAAATAAATGCTGTACCTTGGTATTCCCAGCCCATTATCCTCTCTTATCTCCCTTTCCCCTCCTATCAAACTGCTTTTCTTTTCTAACAAATGTTCCTGCTTTCATCTCTTTTTTGGTGGCCCACTGCCTTTAATAAGGGTCGCTTCCTTGCATGAGCATGGTGGAAGGTTATTTTCTTAAGAAAGAACAATTTGCAAGTGCCTATATCATAGGGGTGCGTGTCTTGTGTCTTAGTTCAGGTTTTACTGCTGTGAACAGACACCATGACCAAGGCAACTCTTGCACGGATAACATTTAATTAGGGCTGGCTTACAGGTTCAGAGGTTCAGTCAGTCATCAGTGGGCATATGGCAGCATCCAGGCAGGCATGGTGCAGGTGGAGCTGAGGGCTCTACATCTTCAGCTGAAGGCTGCTAGTGGAAGACTGACTTCTAGGCAGCTAGGAAGAGAGTCTCAAAGCCCAGGTCCACAGTGACACACACTTCCTCCACAAGGCCACACTTCCAAATAGTGCCACTCCCTGGGCCAATCATATTCAAACCATCACAAGAGGTATGACTCCCCACCTCTCAGCACCGTTAACTACAACAGTTCCTCAGCCAGGGCTGGGACCTCATTGTCTCTCTGTCATCCACGATAGAATGGTGAGAGCTTTGAACTTGTACAGGTCTTGTGTAGTCACGGCTTCTGTGATTTCATAGGTGCAACTTTCGTGTCCCATCTGGAAGACATTTCACGGCGCTCCTCCCATCCCCCAGTTTGTATGTTCTTTTTGCCCCCTTTTCCGTCCCGTTACCTGAGTCAGAGGGGGCAGGGGTTTGATGTACATACTTCTCCCAAGCGTTCAGGTGTAGCAGGATGGCTTCCTGCTGCTGCTACATTATTTGCAATAAGTACAGTAATTGAGGAGGAGCTAATGTGGGAGAAGCGAAGAGAGGAGGAGGAGGACTGCAGATGCATCAAGAACAGTTCTGGGTAACATTCATATCTAGGTTAGTTAATTGGGTGGGCTTTTTGTTAACTGAGCATTTCCATATGTATATATTGGATAATCTTTAAGCATAAGAGTCTTCCTTCTACCGAGTACCGGGGCATGGTGGGTATTATTCTGGGGTTCAGCCAAGCTTTGTGGAGACAGCGTGGTAGATTGGCAGAGTCATTTCCCACACTGGCATCTCGTGGGTGCCAGGGTCGGTGTTTCTGGCCGGCCCGAGCCGTGGTCAGAGCCGAGCAGCAGCGGGAGTACACCGCCCAGGCCTTGTCTAGTCGGGAACATGGCGGCTGCTTAAGGACAAACCAGATTGGGTGCCACCATTTTAAATGTTCAGGCCACTGTTCGGACTTCTGGGACTCATGTTGTTCAAAACCATGTGTAAGCCCAGTCTGTGGATCCGATGCCTCTGGCCTCCCTGGGCACCTGCGCTCATGTGCACCCCCCACCTCCCAATGCAGACACAGCTACCTACACAAAATTAAAAATAATAAGAATGAACCCTTTTAAAAAATAAATGTATTAAAGACTCAGAACAAGAACAAGACAACCCGATATTTCCAGAGGTTTGTACCTTCTGGACTTAAAGTCAAGGGGCTGAAGGCCTGGGTCCCTACAGGGGCCGAGCACTGTGTTGCGAGGGTGTTACTGCTTCCTGAGGGCAATGCGGCGTTTTATGCTGTTGTGCTTAACTTTGCTATATTTTAATTTTTCTGTAATGAATATTCTGTCTCTCTCTGTCACCTAAATTACTGAAGTTTTAATCTACTCGAATACTGTAACACAAGTCTAACCCAAGAAGGAGACTGTACTGCTCAGTGGATCTAAAAAGACTGGCAGCAGCAGTGGCTTCATGAAGTTCCTCAGTGCTTCTCAAGGAAGTGTTCTTCTGGGGAACTGGGGAACAACAGAGGGCAAAGAGGAAGGTTTCCAAGTCCCTTTCCTGTGTCTTATCTGTTCCCACCAACAGACTCAGCACTTAGGGAGTTGAACTTAACCTCTTAGACAAGGCTAGCCCTACAGACTCTTGCAATAAGGATGTATTAATTTTTTTAAAAAAGATTTATTTATTTATTATGTACACAGCATTCTGCCTGCATGTATGCCTGCAGGCCAGAAGAGGCACCAGAACTCATTATAGATGGTATGTGGTTGCTGGGAATTGAACTCAGGACCTCTGCAAGGTCAGTGTTCTCAACCTCTGAGCCATCTCTCCAGCCCCAGGATGTATTCATTTTATATTAAAATGTCAGACAACAAGAATGGCCACAGACTGGAAAGAGACAGCAGAGTGTGGGAACATTCAACAGAGCGAAGGAAGAAGATGCAGAGTGAGTGGGAGAAGTGTGTGAGAGAGCAGGGATGGAGGAGAGAAGAATCCGATGTAAGAGCCAGGAAGGAGACAGCGCCACCAGGCAAAGCTGTGGTTAAACCCAGCTGCGCTCAGGGGTTACCAGAGGCCACAGGAGAGGGGACATGGCAGCAGCGGCAGATGGGACATCTGGTGACTTCTAGAAGTGATAAAGCAGGGGCCTTTTCCTGCTCAGCTTCTTGGGCACTTGGCAGTTTGGGAAGGACAATGACAAGGTTTTATCATTCACTTTAAATAATCAATCGCCCGAATGTGGGCTGGCTGATTGTCTGGGGAGTTCTGGGAGAGACATAGCAAGACTTGGGCAGGAAAGTCCCTCTAAGTCAAAGGAAATCACAGAAGGACTGAGTGGGAAGGACGTACAGAAAATCTACAGGCAGGAGTGTGTTACCAGGTAAGTCAAGCGTGCACTTAGTGGTCACCGAACAGTAGAAAATGACAAGTGAGGAGAGCTTTGTGTGCCCATATATTTACTGTCTGGGCTCAGGAGATGGCTCAGTTCATAAAACTCTTGCTTTACAACAACAGGACCTGAATTCAATCCCCAGAGTCCATGAAAACCAGCCAACCAACCAGACCCAGGTATGTGCCATACACTTGTAACTTCAGGACGAGGAAAGCAGAGAGAAGTGAGTCCTGGAACATCAGCTTGTAACAGGACAGTCAGAAAGGGAGAAAACACTACTAGGAAGGCTACTTAATTAACGCAACATGCTTTCTCTTAACTCACCGATGGACCCTGACTGACAGCCATGTCTATAGCTGTCCAGGAGAGATGCTCAGATTTCTCACACAGTTAACAAACACAGGATGGCCCATGTGAGGATGGATCTACAAATGACCAGCTTACTAAATAAAAGCCAGAGCAGCATCAATTAAAGGACTGCCCTCCACCCTCTGTGTGTGTGTGTGTGTGTGTGTGTGTGTGTGTATGTGTGATTGACATATCCAATGCAATGTGAACCTTAATAGAAACTATGTACCTCACTTAATGGTAATGTGTGGGACTGCGTAAGGGTATCCTGGTTCTTGGCTGGGCATGGGCCTAGAACCCCGAGACTCCAAGGGAGAAACAGCAGGAGTTCGGCCATGCCCCCAGAACTCAGGGTCCTGAAAAGCAGTCTAATCTCCATAGACCTACATTGTTCAGTCACGAAGGCCATTACAGCCCCTCCCAAAGTGCACAGGTAGAGGGTGTAACTACAGGCCTCAGGCCCTAGAGATTTACATACTAATGAAGGTCAGAGGGCGGAGCCAATTAACCATTCCTCCCCAGAACCTCCCCCTTTCTCCCTCCCTACTTAACTCAGGTCTGCCCTGAGTTTGGGGGGGTACATCCAGATCCATCCACCATCCGCCATGACAATAAAGCCTTTTGGAACCAAGGACTTCTTTGTATCATTGGGGCCTGCTGGACCTGCCGCCACTGAAGCCTCCAGCCACTGGAACCTAGGACCTTCCTCCGGTATGTGAGACAGGCTGCCTGGAGGCCTCCAGGCAGCCTCCACCTCACAGGTCCTGGGCCACTGCTGCGTGGGCCCAGGGCCTGGGGCCGCTGCTGCGGCCCCCCAGGATTTTCCCACAGTAATGTATCAACATTAACTGCAGAGATGTACACACACAATGCAAGATGCTCACAAGGGGATGAATGCAGGGCATGGAGCAGAGAAGGGGGGAGGAGCAGCGAGTCTATGGAATCTCTCTGTACTATCTGCTAAAATTTTCCAGAAATCTAAAAGTGCTTTTTAAAACTCTATTTTAAAAAAAAGAGGAAGGGAAGGATAGGCTAGGGGAGTAGCTCACTGTTAGAATGTTCTCTAATGGGTAGAAAGCCTAGGGGTTTAACTCTGCAAAAAAGATAAACTAATGAGTCCATTTCAGAGATTAGTCAACCAACAACCAAAAAGAATGGGGAAGGAGGGCTTCCTAAGTACATATAGCAGAGACTTTCTTTTTTTTTTTTGCTTTTCTTTTTTTAAAAAATTTATTTTGTTAGTGTCTTTTCTTCTTTCTTTTTTCTTTTCTTTCTTTTTTCTTTTTTTTTTTTTTTTTGTTTTTTGTTTTTTGTTTTTTGAGACAAGGTTTCTCTGTATAGCCCTGGCTGTCCTGGAAGTCACTCTGCAGACCAGGCTGGCCTTGAACTCAGAAATCCTCCTGCTCTGCCTCCCAAGTGCTGGGATTAAAGGCATGCACCACTGCTGCCCAGCAGAGACTTTCAATAATATCAATTTCAATATTAAAATCAAATACTGAAGGACTTCATTTGTCACTTCTCTTTCAGATGATAAAAGAAACTTTCAGAAAAGCCTATAAAAAGATCATGTGTCAGCATGTGCCATCTGTACGTCTCTGAGCCTGTTTGACTCCTCTGTGGAAGAAGGGATATATAACTGGAGCCTCAGCAGCCGTTCTGGAACACGAGGAACAAGAAGGAAGCAAAAGCCACTGGAAAGAATGGCTGGGCCTGGGATCCTGATGACCACAATGCTTTGCTGACAATCCCAGGGTTACTACATCAGACTCTTCCTACAGAAAAGAAAGGAGTTTATTTCTCGTTTAAATTTAAGCTGTTTGTATCCATATTACTATTAGGTGAATGCAATGTCAGCTAACAAACTCACTATCAACCTATTAAAAAACCATAGGTTCAGTGCATGAAGAAGCAATCTAGGTAGGGGTTAATAAAGAGTCCACAAAAAAAAATTCAAATAGGAACTTAACATAATTAAAAATGGTGTTTCTTTTGGAGGGGAAAAGATGCTAGTTGCACCAGTCTCCATCTGGAAGAAAGCACGGTGACACTCTACCCCACTTCCCTCGTAAAAATAAACTCCAGATGGATTATAAGTCTAAATGTAAAAATAAAAAATATTAGATACAAATTGAAGAATTATTTATAAAGTTGTAAAGAAGCCCCTTAAGTTTCTACTCAGAAGCCTCCAGAGCCGGCATCTCTCAAAGCAATAATCATATACTGTCACCAAACGCAGGCTTCAGGTACTGAGAGAAACTACAAGCAAAGTCAAGAGATAAACGACAAAACACATGATGTAAGTGGCTAGTGTACTTCATTGTCTTCATATTAGTAATAAATAAAAAGACTATTAATCTGGGTAAAATATGGCTGAGAACATCAACAGGAACTGTCAGAAAAAATGAGAATCAAAGGCAATATTCTTAACCCTGCAGACATTCAAAGAAAGACGTTAGCATAATAACGCCTCTAACATTGATGATGTTATACATATAAACAATGTTTCTTGATCATATTTACCCTCAACTCCCCCTTCTCAATCCTCCAAGTACTCCAGACACGTCCCCTTCTCTCTTTTTGTAACTTGGTGAGTCAGATCAGTGTTGCCTGTTAGAATGTTGCTGAGCTTGTTGACTTGGTCTTGTGTAGGTAACCGTAGTTCAGTGAGTTTATTAGTGCAATGGTTAGATCATGCCCAGAAGACAGTACTTCACCACTCTCCTTCCCCTCCTCCAAGTCTTACATTTGTTCTGCCTCCTCTTCTGCAATGGTCCGAAGTCTTGATGGGTGTGTTGATATAAAAGTCAAGGATGAGCCTCAAAAGTCATTTATTCTCAGCGTTTTGACCAGTTATGAGTCTCTGCTTTAACTGATAGCCACTGTAAAGGGAAACCTCTCTCATCAAGATTGGGAGCAGCACTAACCTGTGTGTATAAATGTAAGTATTTTGAAAACAGTTTGAAAGCATGCTCATTTAGCAAGACAACAATAAAGGGTTCTCTTCTAGGACCTATGAGCTCCTGTACCATGGACTTTTGACTAGGTTTACAGTATCAGACATGAATACCTCCCCATCAAGCAGGCCTCAAATCTAATCCAAAAGTGGTTGGTGTCCTCTATAACCTCAGTGCCACTTATGCACCAGTGGGCTTATCTTCCCTGGTAGGTCAGTACTGTAGCATTCAGGGTTGATGACTAAGTAATAACAGCTTTTCTCCTCCAGCGGCCAGAATAAACCTTTCAACGTTATGAAAGCTAGCAAACAGGGGATGCTTTCCTGGCCAATTCCACTTTGATTTAAGTCCTGCAAAATATGTGGTGTCTTCACCAATAAGGTCTCGCCATGTAGTTCTGATGG
The DNA here is from genome assembly GCA_021653895.1 of Mastomys natalensis. Taxonomy (NCBI): domain Eukaryota; kingdom Metazoa; phylum Chordata; class Mammalia; order Rodentia; family Muridae; genus Mastomys; species Mastomys natalensis. The sequence continues at coordinate 1,269,867 of JAJTUV010000072.1, read as the reverse complement.
GCAAACAAGAATAATCACAACAGCCTGTGTTGTTTGGGGACACCTGGGGCCTTCTTAACCAATTTGTAGAGGGGTAACTGGTGCTGGACACTGAGCTTTCTACTTAATAACCCATATCTTCCAGTGGAATAATAGTCCACCCACGTAGGGTTTCAGAGTTCTGACTCTTTTTTTAAAAAAAAATTAAAATTTAAAATTAGTGTATAATGTAGCAGATTTCCACAAAAGTTTTTTCATACATCTTTTATTGTTGTTGTTGCTTTATTTGTTTCTTTGTTTTTGAGATAGGGAGGGTCTCACTCTGCAGCCTCAGCTAGCCTAGAACTCACTATATAGGTCAAGATCTCATCGAGATCCATCTGCCTCTGCCTCCAGAGTGTTGGGATTAAAGATGTGTGTCACTACACTCTACCTGTACCTTTAGTTTTGGTTGTTAAGATTGTAAGCACATTCTACTATACTTGATTTGTGTGGTGCTGAGGATCAAGTCCAGGACCTCCAGCACACTAGACAAGCACTGCTGAGTTACATGCCCAACTCCCAGGTTGTTCTTGAGTGTCTACTGCAGGGCTGAGCTTACTCTAAACAGGAAGCAGCTTGTGTTTCTTCTCTCTGTAAGGAGCCACCTGTAAAGCTTGAATTAATTGGTCCTATATTTCTGATGTATTCCTTCTGTTTCAGCATCCCTTAGTTGGCACTGACGTATTAGCCAGATGGTCTACCTCTTCACCAGGCTCAAGATGCTTGTAACTAAATGCTTCTGAAGATGGAATAGTCTTTCCTGGTAGGCCAGCACCTTCCTGGTAGGCATCTTTTCAGTTTTGGACCAGTCCTGGTTCTGAGGGGCAGCTGAGATTTAGATTAATCTGAGTATGATCTACAGAAGATTCAAAAGCTTCAGTGGCTACAAAGGAGGGAGGTCATCTCAGCAAGGATTCAGCACAAGAAGAGGCATTAGACTCTATAAACATAGCTCAAACCTCCAAAGTCCAGGGTGGGATGCAAGAGAGGTCATTAAAGACTGATGGAACTAGACAGAAACTTCCATTGCTGCTGACTGTCGTAAAGAATAAGGAGTTTGGTGTTGGGTCCAGATAAAACAGAAGTCTGCTTTAAGTAGACTTGATCTCTTCAAGCTCTGTTGAGGGTCATCGGGGGTCTACCCAGTGTCACCTGCTGGTCATCTTGCATAACTGTCACTGTATCTAATAACCACAGTATACATATTCTTTTTAAATGCATATTCTCAAAATGAGAAGATAATGTAGACTGTAGATAGAGGTACACTTAAAACTGTTGGGGGCACTGTCTGATTTCTGACCATAAAGGAATGAAATCAGAAATCATTAGCAATATGCTTTCTTTTAAAAACCTTGAATATTTGGAGATTAAGTTGTTTTAAAAACCCATGGCTCAAGAAGTACTCAAAGGATGTTAGAAAAATAAAGGGTAAAGAAGGAAATGATAAAGATGGGCGAAGTCAGTAAGACAGAACACAAAGAAAAATTGGCAAACCTGAAGCCAAGTTTTGAAAGATAAATAAAGAGATAAATAGCTCTATCAGAGAGAGAGAGAGAGAGAGAGAGAGAGAGGAGAAGGAGAGAGAAGAAGGACAGAGACAGAGAGAAAGGAAAGTGACAGAGAAAGAGAGAAGACAGAGAAAATAAGGAGAGAGATAGACACAGACAGAGAGACAGAGATCAGAGAGAGGGAGGGAGAAGACAGACAGACAGGAAAACAGAGACAGACAGAGGGAGGGAGAAGACAGAGGGGAAGGGAAGGAAACAAGGAAGGAGAGGGAGAGGAGAGGGAGAGGAGGAGAAGGAAGGAGAGGAGAGGGAGAGGGAGAGGAGAGGGAGAGGGAGAGGGAGAGGGGAGGGGAGAGGGAGAGGGAGAGGGAGAGGGAAGGAGAGGAGAGGGAGAGGGAGAGGGAGAGGGAGAGGGAGAGGGAGAGGGAGAGGGAGAGGGAGAGGGAGAGGGAGGAGAGGAGAGGGAGAGGGAGAGAGGAGAGGGAGAGGGAGAGGGAGAGGGAGAGGGAGAGGGAGAGGGAGAGGGAGAGGAGAGAAGGGAGGAGAGGGGAGAGAATTTCCAATATCTGAAATGAATCTTGCCGATTTGAAAACAAGGGAGTACTGTGAGTCCTCCATGTCAGTAAATCTAAAAAGGCTTAGATGAGATGGACACATGTATAGAAAAATACAACCAGTCAATACTGGCCCAAGATGGAATGTAAACTCTGAACATGCTTATATCTATTGAGGAAGTTGAAACTTCTAGCAAAAGGTAATAGAGAAATGTCTGTTTTGATAGGTTCATGGTTTATTTCAATCATAAACGTGAGAAAGACATTTAACACTGGTATTTATCAGAAAATGAAGGCAAACAAATACCCTCATCTCATTTTATAAACAGAGATTAACCTCGTTGTTTAAAACTAACAAATAATCTCAGGAAAAAAAAAAAAGAAGAAAAAAAGAATCAGACTGGCGAGGTGGCTCAGGAGTTAAGCTTCCAGAGGTCCTGAGTTCAATTCCCAGCAACCACATGGTGGCTTGTAACCATCTCTAACAGGATCTGATACCCTTTTCTGGTGTGTCTGAAGACAGCTACAGTGTACTCCTATATACAGAAAATAAATAAATAATTAAAAAATTAAAAAAAAAATCTTAAAAAATTAGAATCTATTCTTGACAATCAACTTGATGGACTCTAGAATCTGGTAGGAGACAAGCCTCTGGATTCATCGAGATGGGAAGACCTGCCTATTGTGTGTGTGGTGTGTGTGTGTGTGTGTGTGTGTGGTGGGTAGCCTGCCGTGGATGGCACCCTAGAGGAATAAGCAGCAGAAAGTGAGTTGACTCTTCGTCTCTCTTTCTGCTTCTGACGGCAGACTCACTGTGGACAGCTTAGGCTTCCATCGCTATGAGCTCCCTGCCACTATACCCTCAAACTGTGAGCAAAATAAATCCTTCTGTTCTTAAGTTACTTTTATCAAGCAGTTTGTCACGACAAAGACCCAAAACTTAAAAAAAAAAAAAAAATTCTTAACAAAGTATTCGTCAATCTGGAGAAAGAACAAGTGAGAAAGAAGAAAGAACATTTATCATGAGCAAGTGAGACTCATAAGAGATTCAAAGTAAGGCATCCTTTGGCTGCTAGTGATAGATTGATTCAGGAAAACAAAATATAAAATAAGAATTTTCTAATAGGGAATAGTAGAATTTAGATACAGCAAAATCACTAGATGAGAGATAGGAGAGAAAGCCATGGTTCTGTCTCCAAAGTGATGTATGATGTTAAAGGCTATTCACCAGCCTCTGCCTTGGTTTTCGAATATCTCCAATAATAATGGCCTCTCAAGGCCTCCTCTGACTCAGACACTCTAGTCTCAGGCTTCCTTAGTTTTTGTCACATTTGACTAGAGTTTCTGCTTCAGTGCCCCTTAAGTCAGAAGTAGAATGCGTGTAAGATACGCTTCATGTGTGAGGACAGTGACCATCTGCACGTGACTGAAAGGGCAGAAACTCTGCAGGGCCCCACCTGAAAACACCCTCATGGCTTCAGGAAGTGCTTTTAAATGAACTCTCTGGAGGGAGTTCAATATGTCACTGCCCCATGGCTCAGAATGACTTTCGGAATGGCCCTGGGAAGGTATCTCACGATACTGGTTCACAGTGTCCTTCTCTGTGAAGCATCAAGCAAGCCAGCATAAGAAAGAACATGTGTTACAGTTGGTGCTCACTAAATGTTGCCTCCATTTACATATCGGTAACCGTGGTGGTGAAGTACAGCTGAACACTCAGACAATTGCAACTCATCAGAGATGCACCGACATCTGTCATGGAAAAACATCAGAGGTCGGGAGCTGGAGCTTGTTGGTAAGCTCCGTGGCTGGTAGGCATCCTAGTTTCATTCCTGATGCTGTGATAAAATACCCAGACTAATAGCAGCTTAGGGAGAGAAAGGTGAAATTTAATTCACAGTTTTAGATTACAGTGCATCGTTGTGGAAGAAACCAAGACATCAGGAACTGGAATTAGCTGGTCTTCACCACAGTGAAGAGAAGAGAGGATGCTTGTGTTTAGCACTTGCTCTACACATACACAGTCTGGGATTCCTTACTTAGGGAATGGTGCTGCCTACAGTGGGCAGGACCTCCCCACACCAGTTTATGGAATCAAGACAATTCACCACCCACGTGTCCATAGGCTACCTGATCTAGACAACCCTTCATTGAGATTCTAGTCCCGGGTGATTCTAACTAGTGTCAAGTTGACAAATTAACCATTATGTAAGGAGTCAGCCTCTGCCTGTCTTCTCGTTGTACCATCCTTAGTGTATCCACATGGTTACCTCATAGTTCAAGAAGAATATTTGACTTCTAACCGTCTCATTTACATTTCAAGCAGGAGATTAAATAATGATGGAAAAGGAAAAATAATTCTAGCAAAGTTAAATTTCTTTTTCTTTTTTGAAAAAGATTTATTTATTTATTTATTTATTTTATGGATATGAGCACACTGTAGCTGTCTTCAGACACAGCAGAAGAGGGCATCGGATCCCGTTACAGATGGTTGTGAGCCACCATGTGGTTGCTGGGACTTGAACTTAGGACCTTTGGAAGGGCAGTCAGTGCTCCCAGCCACTGAGCCATCTCTCCAGCCTATTAAATTTCTTATAAAGGATATTCCTAGATTCCATTGGGTGTTGGCCTCTGCTAAATTTGCAAGAGATGCTGGGAATAGAAACGTTTAATACAGTACATTGCTACCCTCAAATCAAGTTGGGATTCTGTTACTAAGAGACAAGGTGTGCTGGTTAGTTTTTACTGCCACACAATTTGATACAGCCTAGAATTACCTGTGAGAGAAGACTTCAATTGAAGAACTGTCTTGATCAGATTGGTCTGTGAGACTGGAGATGGGAGTTGTCTGCATGTTAATTGATGCAGGGAGGCCTAGCCCATGGTGGGTGTCACCATCTCCTGGAAGATGGGCCTGCCACTCCTAAAAGAGCTAGCTCAGCATCAGTCAGAGAATGAGGCGGTAAACAGCTTTCCTCCATGGCTCCTGCCTTGAGTTCCTGCCCAGACTTCCCTCTGTGATTAATTGTGATCTGGAAGTGTAATGTAATTTAACCCTTTCCTCCCCAAGTTGTCTTTGGTTTGTGGGTTTTATCACAGCAATGAAATCTAGAAAACAATGAGGTAATGAGGACACTGTGACAACTCTGTGATAGTCCATTTTCACATGCCTAATGTCACTTTTGGGTGGAGATTGTGGCAGTACCACAAGACAGCTGTCAGGCTTTGGAATCACAACACAGGACAAGACAAACAGCTCTTGAGCAATGAACGAATGGATTCAAAATGGCAAAAATTCAGGAAATTATCTCATTAGAGCCAAAGAGCAGATGCCTAGAATTTTGTGTCTTTGAACTTGGGTTCCAGGCCTGCAATTAGCATTACTGTTGCAGAGAAGCCTCTGAGTTCCTTCAGAGGCCCTACAGAAAGAGGGACTACAAAAGTGCTGACACACCTGTGAACACAGGTGAGACCACCACTTCTGCTCAAATACCTGGCCCAAGAGGGACCCGCCTAGAGCCTTCAGGACACAGGAACCAAGGAACAGCCTGGGACAGGATCCTCCCAGTTTCCTTCTACACCTTGGAGCTGACCCTGTACCACAGCTCTCCATACCCAAATTCCTCCAGAGAGAACTGGTCTCCCAGGAGTGCTGACACAAAGGCTTGCAGGACGGACAAGCCACAGCCAGAGACAGCAGGATCAGCTAACACCAAAGATAACCAGATGGTGAGAGGCAAGGGCAAGAAACATAAAGCAACAGAAACCAAGGCTACTTGGTATCATCAGTACCCAGTTCTCCCACCACAGCAAGCCCTGGATACCCCAACACATTGGAAAAGCAAGACTCTGATTTAAAATCACATCTCATGATGATGATAAAGAACTTTAAGAAGGACATAAATAACTCCCTTAAAGAAATACAGGAGAACACAGGTAAACAGGTAGAAGCCTTTAAAGAGGAAACACAAAAATTCCTTAAAAAAATTACAAGAAAACACAACCAAACAGGTAAAGGAATTGAACAAAACCATCCAGGACATAAAAATGGAAATAGAAAAGAAGTCAAAAAGAGAGACACCCCTGGAGATAGAAAACCTAGGAAAGAGATCAGGAGTCATAGATGCAAGCATCACCAACAGAATACAAGAGATAGAAGAGAGAATCTCAGGTGCAGAAGATACCATAGAAAATATTGACACAACTGTCAAAGAAAACGCAAAATGCAAAAAGCTCCTAACCCCCAAAATCCAGGAAATCCAGGACACAATGAGAAGACCAAATCTAAGGATAATAGGTAAAAAAGAGAGTGAAGATTCCCTACTTAAAGGGCCAAGTAAATATCATCAATAAAATTATAGATGAAAACTTCCCTAATCTAAAGAAAGAGATGTCCATAAATATATAGAACTTCAAATAGACTGAACCAGAAAAGAAATTCCTCCTGTCACATAATAGTCAAAACACCAAATGCACAAAACAAAGAATATTAAAAACAGTAAGGGAAAAATATCAAGTAACTTATAAAAGCAGACCTACCAGAATTACACCAGACTTCTCAACAGAGACTATGAAAGTGAGAAGATCCTGGACAGATGTCATACAGACCCTAAGAGAACACAAATGCCAGCCCAGGCTACTATACCCAGCAAAACTCTCAATTACCATAGATGAAGAAACCAAGGTATTCCATGACAAAACCAAATTTACACAATATCTTTCCACAAATCTAGCCCTACAAAGGATAATAGATGGAAAACTCCAATACAAGGAGGGAAACTAAACCCTAGAAAAAGCAAGAAAGTAATCTTTCAATAAACTCAAAGAAGATAATTCTACCTCTAACAACAAAAATATCAGGAAGCAACAATCAGTTTTCCTTAATATCTCTTAATGTCAATTGACTCAATTCCCCAATAAAAAGATATACACTAACAGACTGGATATGTAAACAGGACCCAGCATTTTGCACATATAGGAAATTCACCTCAGTGACAAGACAGACACTACCTCAGAGTAAAAGTCTCGAAAACAATTTTCCAAGCAAATGGTTTCAAGAAACAAGCTGGAGTAGCCATTCTAATATCGAATAAAAGTTATCAGAAAAGTTATGGTAGGAACTCTCAATTCTAAACATCTATGCTCCAAATGCAAGGGCACCCACATTCATAAAAGAAACTTTAATACCCACGATACAACTCACGGACCACATGAAGCTCAAGAAGGAAGACCAAAGAGTCCTACTTAGAAGTGGGAGCAAAATAATCAAGGGAAGTAGAGGGTGGGAGGGACTTGGGAGGAAGAGAAGAGGGGGAGGGGAAAAGAGGGACAGAATCAGGTATGGGAGGAGATGGGGGAGATGTACAGAGGGTCAGGAAATTGAACAGAGGTGTGTAGCAATGGGGGATGGGGAACTGGGGGTTACAACCAGAAAGTCCCAGATGCCAGGAAATCAAGAGCCTCCCAGGACCTCACAGGGATGATATATCTGAAATACCCACAAAGGGGAGGGAGAACCTGTTGAGGCCATATCCAGAGGCTAGGCAAGGGTCCCCTCTCCCCCCCATTGAGGGATGGGACCACCCACTCATCTCCAAAATTTTAACCCAGAATTGCACCTGTCTAAAGGAAATACAGGAACAAAGAGACTGCCCATCTGGGGATCCATCCCACATGCAGACACCAAACCCAGACACTATTGCTGATGCCAAGAAGTGCTTGCTGACAGGGGCCTGATACAGCTGTCTCCTGAGAGAGTCTGCCAGATCCTCATCAATACAGATGTGGATGCTTGCAGCCAACCACTGGACTGAGCACAGGAACCCCAGTGGAGGAGTTAGGGGAAGGACTGAAGAGCTGAAGGGACCTTATCTGGCATTAATAGGAGGGGAGGCCCTTGGTCCTGTGAAGGCTTGATGCCTCCCCCCTTCCCGAAGTGTAGAGGAATGCTAGGGTGGTGAGGCAGGAGTGGGTGGATAGGTAGGGAGCACCCTCATAGAAGCAAGGTAAGGGAGGATGGAATAGGGGGTTTGCAGAGGGGAAACTGGGAAAGGGGATAACATTTGAAATATAAATAAATAAAATATCCAATTTAAAAAAGAAAGAAAGAGGGACTACAGTGGTGGACAGAGAGGATGGTCACATTCTTGCACGAAGGCGAGGCCTCCAGTCTTTTGTAAAGCTGCTTGCTTTCCGAATGCCACAATATTCAACAGTTGTCTGCATTGGGTTTTTAACAGTATGCCCTGCTGGGTCAGGTTGAAACTGCCTGGAACAGCCGTCTCTCAGCACCTCCTCTTAAATCCAACCTTCAAGTCCATTTTAATCCTGTCTTCACACACTCCACCCTGATGGTATATCCAGGCCCCAGTGTTCTGGGATTCTGGGACAGTGTGAAAATGAAGCTTTCTATATGAAGGTGGTGTGACCAGAGGCAGGTAACGTAACCTGCACATTAGCGACTCTTAACTACACACTGAACGGCTTGTACTTGGTGATTTGAAAACAGCCATGTGCTGAGTCCCATAGTAGGCACTGGAGGAGGGGGTATGGAAAGAGGAGGCTTGCTTCCAATGGGCTGCCCAGCTCAGAGCACGGGAGGGAAGAAGGCAAGCTGGGTAAGCTTCCACTCTCAACTCGTTTCTTGGGGGAGTTGTCCAGTCCAGGCATAGCAGAGGGAGCCCACAGGTGACAGAACATCTGCATTTCCACTGGCATGGAAGTCATGCTAGCATAGGTGTCTGGTGACTTAGGAGGACCTTCAGTCAAAAGCAGAGTCTGACATGCATTTTTACTTGGCCAAGTGCATTGGTTCTAGAGCCAGAATGGCTGGGTTCAAACAGTTTTGCAATTGCTGGTTGTGTACCCTTGGGCAAAAGTTCTTAACCGGGCTGGAGAGATGGCTCAGAGATTAAGAGCACTTACTGCTCTTCCAGAGGTCCTGAGCTCAATTCCCAGAAACCACATGGTGGCTCACAACCATCTGTAATGGAATCAGATGCCCTCTTCTGTTGTGTCTGAAGACAGCAACAGTGTACTCACATACATAAAAGAAAAAAGAAAAAAAGAAGTTCTTAACCTTTTGGTCTGTGGGGGATGTAGTCTAGCTTTTCCATGAGATTGGAAAAGCTGAGAGAATTGGGATGCATTGAGATCACTCGCAAGAACATGCTCTTTCATCTCTGCCTTATATCCCAGCAGACACCGGTCCTCAGGCCTGCAAATTCAAAATAGCATCTTGAAATAAGAAACAGAAATTTCTTTCCCTCTCTTTGTTCCCTGTTCCACCCTTTGGTTCTTCTTTGCCGGTATCAAACATGCAACAGTCAGGTCTAAGTCCCCCATCCTCTCCATCCACTCAGTGGGCCTTCTTCTGGATGGCAGATAGACCCTTCTCCTGATGAACATTCTGCCCTATCAGAGATGAAAAAACTGGAGACGCTATTTCCCCTAGCCTGGTTCCTCCTGTTGAACAGAGAAGCATGGTGGCTTGTGCTCCAAACTAGGAATGCCCTTTCACCCAGGAGTATCGACCTCTGGGCTTCTCTCCCAGCCAAATTCCAGGAGCCGGTGCTGCTCCGCAATGTGAGGAATGTGGCCAGTAGACTGAGTGACCAAGACCTTGCCTGCCACTGACAGATGACCTCTTAACAGCTGGAGAGGCTGTAGGAATACTTAGGTTGATGTTGTCCAGATTGTCATGGTTAAGAGTCAAGAGAAGGCCTTTACTCTTCTAGAACCTGCAGCTAGAAGAGGGGAGCATGCTTTTGCAGTGGGGACATTGGGAACTTGGCCTCAAATATAGGCTGATTATAAAATGACTCTAACAGGGAGTGTAGATCATCTAGGTCCAGAGTCCCATGGTGCATGAAGGAAGCTTCAGGTCAAGGTAGGATCGGGAAGGCTGGTGTTTGAGACCTGTGTTTTCTGACTGGGGATTCCTTCATTGTTCATACCAGGAAGCTGAGGGCTTTCAGGGTCACAGCTTGCCTGAGGCTCCATAGTGGTAAGTGAAGGAGTCAGATAAGAATTCAGGGTCCATGCCTCTGTCCCTGCTCCAAGCTCTGGTCCTACCAACCATCCCCATCCCCTGCTCATATTCCACTGCTCCAGCCTGGACTCCTGCATATTGTTATGGTGCCAGCAGTGGTTTGTCCTTCTGCCTGGTGACATTCTCCCAGGGCCTCACAGTGATCCGCAAACACTGCAGCCTTGCCTCTAAGGCCCACCTGCCTGGGTCTCCTAGACATTGGGTTCTTGTTCTTACTCAACTTTTCCTTCAAAGATGCAGAAGCACCTGTGGTCCTGTGCATGGGCCGTCTCCTTGCTCTGGTTCTGGATCTTTACCTCCTCTCCCCACCCACTACTGCTGCTTCAACTCCAAGGACAGCATTCACGGCAAGGTTCTCAGGACCCCAACCCCTTCCAGCCCTGCCCTTCTGCCATGACAGAGCTTCCGTCACACAGGTACTTTAAGCTCAGTATCTCTAAACTTAAACTCCTCCCATTATCATTGCTCTCTGATGTCTTTGATAACATATGGTTTAACTTTGGCATTTTATAGTCCCTCCTTCTTGGCTTAGGATTCTCAAATTTTCAGCATCTGAAAAGTCCCTTCTGTCCCTGGATCTCAGATATAAGGATTTCCTGGTCATATGTGTTTCTGAGTACATTTTCTGGCCAGAGTTAGCATTAGAGGATAGAGACTCCTCACACAAAAAAGATTGGGCTAACTTTGAGGAACTTATATACAGAAAGCATCAATTAAAGTCATTCTGGAAAAAAAGAGAAATATTTCTATAATGTCAATTAAAGAACAATTAAATAGTGTGGAATAGCTATCATGGTGTGTCAGAGTAGGAGTGGAGGCCAAGGATATCCTAAACAGCGGGAATGGCAGGCAGCATGCTCATCTCTGCTTTAGGAACCCCTGGCCTGTGTTAGGCAGAGCAACTATGTCCAAAGATACCCGACTCAAATCTCTAGTGTCTGTGTATTTGTTACAGTATAAGTCAAAGATCCGAAGTTGTAGATATATTGAGGCTGTCGTCAAGGGGCCCTTAGATGCCTTTTCCTGCATGATCCAGGCAGTTTAATATATTCACTGGTGTCCTTAAAAGTGGAAGAGGGCTGGTGACATGGCTCAGGATAAGGATGCGAGAGAACAGACTCTGACCTCTCTCTGTGATCTGCACAACATGTGCATGCATACTTCCACACAAGCACACAAAATAAATAACAAAGATTTTTTTTTTTTTTTTTAAAGTGGATGGAGATGGAAGAAAGCCTCGGATAGTGGAAGCAGAGCAATAGTGTGCGTAAGGCTCTTGGCAGTGATAACATCCATCTATCAAAGAATATACTTAACACCCGTGTGCTTTCAGAGGACCAGATCCAAGGAAATGCTGAAAGGTCACGGGAGGGCACCCAAGGGCAACGCCAAGACCCTAGGGCCAGGTGCTCCTCCTTCCCCTTCCTGCCCCCCTTCCCTATTCTTGGGGGGCAGTGTCTCAAGGACAAGTCCCAAGGGACAAGGTGGTTGGGACAGCTGTGTTACACCTCCCCACCTCAAACTCTGAGACCAGCTAGCCTTGCAGTCTTTGCCTTCCCTCCCCCAGTTCCAGCACCTCAGGCTGTTCTTGGGGGACATCGAAGTGGCTGCCTGCTTTCCTGAGGCACGGGGCACACGTGGCACGAGCGGGGGTCGGCGTCGGGAGCTGGCGGCTGGTCCTGTGGACTTCTCACTTCCCCTCCCCAACCGCCGCGCGTGCAGGTGCCACGCGGAGCCCCGCAGGCGGGGCAGACCCTATGGACACGCCCCCGTGCGAGTCCCAGCTGCCCCACAGGAGGAAGCGCCAGAGTCGCCACTGTCCTGAGCACAGCTGGGCTCCGTTTCTGTCCCTGCACCAGCGACGTCGCCCACCGCGGCTGTGGACAACCGGATACCGTGTTCCCGTGCCGGCCGGGGATGCGAGCTGCTCCCGCGACGGCATGGCAGCCTCAGGTGGGTAGCAGACGGAGCGCTTCCCAGCTCTGCTCTGGCTCTCGCGCCCTGGTTCCTGAGTCTCTCTGACACCACCCTCCCGGCTTAGAGACCTTTCCTTCACTTCTTTAGTCTTTAGTGAGGGGATCTTGTGTTCTTTCGGTCTTTTCTCTGGTCTCTGTCGCAAACTTCCCCTCTGAACTTTCTCACGTTTCCCTTAACCGGTCTGTGTAGGATTCTCTCCAGCTCCTGCCTGGGGCTCGCCCCATCCCAGTTTCTAAGTCTTCCTTTCTCCCTCTCAGATCTGGCTAAGTTGCCAAGGGTTGCTTTCTCAGCTGTAACTCTAGAGTACTCACACAGTTGATAGGAGTTGGAGGGCAGATTCTCTAAGAGGCCAGATGCTTCTCTTAGGGTCTTATCCAACCAATAGGGGGCGCTCAGGCAGTCCTAGGTGGTCCATGGACAGCTTCAGAAGCCCTCTTTGTCTGCCGCGTTTGTATTTCTTACTTGGAATTTTGGTCAAAACTGAGACCATACTCCTTTAGTGTTACTCTTACTCTGTTCTCTGTGCAACTTTTGTGTCCGGGGTAATTGGAAGTTGGCGGGCAAATCTACCCATCAGAAGGTGCCAGAAGTTCTTCTGGTTGGTCTTGGGTTCCTTTGTAGCTCATGGGCATATACACTTGGCAAATCCTTAGCTCGATGAGGTCCAGGACAAACCATGTAATGATAATGTTGAGAGACAGTTAATGAGCAATGCCTATACACCTCAGTGGATATTAGGCATGTTAAATTCACGGTGATAACCATGTCTGTCTGGTTTCTGTTCACCACAGAGTTTTGGTGATGTGAAAGAAAACAGTAATTGGGGACTTGCTAGATGAGGAGAGAGAATTGCCATGTTTTCGGTTTGGCTTACTTGTGTTTACCTAGCTCAAGTCTGATGCTTTTAGAGATAGAATGAAAAATGGATGATAGCATCTCTTGAGAAAGATTATGTAGCAGGCTGGGGAAAGTCTCTCTCCAGATCTGCTAAGGTCTAGCCTTAGGTCATGGTACTTTGGAATGAGGGTAGAAAAGGCTTTGATGGTAAAGTCTTATGATTATTGAAGGACTGGGAGAGTGATTATCATTGGCCTGTGGCTCCCTAGCCAGGCTCTATGGGTTAGATATAGCAGTGCCAGGGTCAGGGTCCATTCAATGGACAAACAAATTTATTGAGTGTCTGCTGTTTCCAGGCACTGTAGTAAGTGTTCAGTATTGTTCAGAAAACAAGAGGATAAAAGCTGTGTCACTGTGAGGACAGGGAAGACAACAGCTCACTTAATAATAAAAAAAAATCATGGTAGGTGTGGCAAGAAAGTGGACAGGGGGAATTAGGTAAGCGCTGAAGGAGGGAAGGCAGGGGGTCCAGGGGAGGAGAATGCCCCAGGCAAGGGGTCTATGCTGTGTGTTTGAACAGCAGTGGTGGCTGGGTGGGTGGAGGGTTTGGGGAGAGGAGACAAGGATAGAACAGGCTCTGGGCCTGTAGTGCACTAGAGAACAGCAAACTGAGGAGCCTTTGAGCAATCTGCTCTCCCTGTCCGGTGTCTAGAAGGCTGGCTCCAAGGGGTATAGCTGACAGGGCTAGGCTTGAAGGCTGGACTCAGGTTCAGATGAAGACTCTAAACCAACAACCAAAGCTGGGATAGTGAATGAAGCTATTCAAACTTCTCTCTGTCAGTGTCCTCTGTGGTGAAACACCATGCCAGGTGGTGTGCCAGGTAGTGTGCCAGGTGGGTCCCTCTGGGCTCCCTGGGCTCCTTGTCTATAGTTATAAGTAGTCCTCATAGTAGGGAAACGCCATGCTTCCCACTGCCATGCCATAGGCTGGAGAGTCATCCAGGCCACCGACCTGTATGGCGTCCTTATTTTATAAACAATGTTATAATGTATTTACTCAACATGTGATGTGTCCAGCTTTTGATACTGTGGCATGATGTCATCTATGAATGAGTTGAGTCACATTCATAGCTATCCTGGGACACATTCAGCTCATGGGCTACTGATTGGACGTGCCTGAAAGAGTGCTGTAAGTGGCTGTGTTCTCACCAACATGTGAATCTGAGAAAATGTTATTATCAACTCAAAGAGAGGTCTTTTCTCTTCTCCAGGATTTCCTCTAGATTGCCCTACCCTGGGCTTGTGCATGAATGGGATTATGTAGTCTGTGGTTTTAGTGACTGACTTCCTTCACACTGCATGATGTGTTCAAGGTCCACTCAACTGTAGCCTCATCCCCTGGTCTTTTTAAATTTCCTGCCATTAGAAGGTCAGTCTTCCTCTTCCATTCCCTGATGTGTTTGCTTCTTGAAATTGTGGAGAATCTTGGCTCCTTAGTCTTGAGAGCAAGCACTTTGTGTAGTGAGACGGGATGTAACCAACCTGTGCTTGCATAGTTTCTCTTATTTACCAGAGAGAGTGAGGAAAGCGCCTGGGACTTCCCCAAAGGCACCAAGTCTGCAGCTGGTGAAGACTAGAGTCCCCCTTTCCAGGCCTTGGCCCTCAAGAACCTGAAGAAAGCTCTCAGACCCTGTCCTTCACCCTCTTTTCAGGCTCACCTCTAAGTCCTCCCACTATTCCTGGTCTTATAGCATCACAGGGTCAATAGCGTGGCTTAGCTAGTAAGGGTACTTGTCACCAAGCTTGGTGACTTGAGTTTGATCCCTGGGACCCACATGGTTAGAGAGGAAGAACCAAATCCTTTAGGTCGTCCCTGGACCCCCACACATGTGCTGTGGCTTCATGAACACACACATCGTGCACACACACATACAACAAACAAACAAACAAAATGGTGCACAGGTTCAAACATGGCCTCTACTTCAAATGGACAGGATGCCAAAGTCACCTGCGGTCACTTCTTCTCTGTTCTTTTCTCAGATGGCTTCTGGATCATTCAGTGTCATCTCTCTTTTAGCTCCCCTCCCTCAACTGCGACTCCCCTCTGTGGTCAGCCAGCCACTTCCTGTCCCCAAACCATTCCCCTCTCCTATAGCCAAACCTGTTCTTTGAGCTCTACAAGAACAAAGTCCCCTTTTCAGCTCTGCCAGGGTTTATGGACTCCTTGCTGGCTCATGCCTTGTTTCTCTTACTGAATAGGAAAAAGAGAGAAGTGATTTAGAATGGGGAGCAATGACTTCTGGGCTAAGGGAGGGAATTATTGGGGAAGAAAGGGCATTGGCACCACACAGGGAGAGCTGCTGAGGAAGCAGATAACCCCAGGCCAGGGAGGAACTTGAACTTCCACTTTGGACTTTTTTTTTACAGCTCCCCCAGCTTTTGGTTTCAGTGACCCTGAAGTCTTCCGGATGGTAAATTTAATTGCCATCATTTACACTGAGAGCAGATATTCCTCCATTTATGATATTGGTCGAAAGCACACCACACACACACCACATACACCACACACACACACACACAAACACGCCACACACACCACATACACCACACACACACACCCCACACACATACACCACACACACACACACACATACACCACACACACAAACACAAACACGCCACACACACCACATACACCACACACACACACCCCACACACATACACCACACACACAAACACATACACACACACACACATACACCACACACACAAACACAAATACGCCACATACACCACACATACACCACACACACACCACATACACCACACATACACCACACATACACCACACACACACCACATACACCACACACACACACCCCACACACACATCACACACATACTCCATACACACACACACAAAATACACACACTACACACACACACACACTACACCACACACAAACACAAACACGCCACACACACCTACACACACAACCACCACACACACACCACACACACAACCCACACACACATACACCACACACACAAACACAAACACGCCACATACACCACACATACACCACACACACACCACATACACCACACATACACCACACATACACCACACACACACCACATACACCACACACACACACCCCACACACACATCACACACATACTCCATACACACACCACAAAATACACACACTACACACACATACACACACATACACCACACACACAAACACGCCACACACACCACATACACCACACACACACACCCCACACACATACACCACACACACATACACAAACACGCCACACACACCACATATACCACACCCCCCACATACACCACACACACAAACACATACACCACACACACACCACACACACACACCACACACATACCACACACACATCACACACATACTCCATACACACACACACACAAAATACACACACTACACACACACACACACACACAAAAGAGAGAGAGAGAGAGAGAGAGAGAGAGAGAGAGAGAGAGAGAGAGACTAAGAGGTCATGATATTAAGTTGACTGACACACTACTTCCTTCTCAAATATTCTTGCTTAATGGGGGTTGGGTTCAAACTTTGAACCCCAGCAATAAGCCACTTTAAATGGCTGTTGTCTATATTCAATTGTGTTTTTAAATGAGCGTATTTCAGAACAGATTTAGATTTTCAGGAGTACGGCAAAAACCATTAGAGCAGCAGTTCCCAACCTGTGTGACATATGACCACTTTGGGGGTCAAATGACCCTTTCACAAGGGTCACCTAAGACCATTGGAAAACACAGATATTTACATTACGATTTGTAACAGTAGCAGAATTACAGTTATGAAGTAACAACGAAAATAATTGTATGGTTGTGGGGGTGTCACAATATGAGGAACTGTATTAAAGGGGTCATAGCATTAGGAAGGCTGAGAGCCACTGATAAAGAGAGTACCTACATATTCCAGGCCTTCCTTCTTATTTGGCAATTTACGTTAATATAATACATTTAATGAAATTAAGAATTGATAATTATTTTGGGTGGGGGATGCCTTTTAAGACAAGATGTCATCATACAGCTCAGGCTAGCCTGGATCTCACTGTATGTTGCAGGTTGGAGTCTATAACTCTTGCTTCCCCTGCATGTTTTGGGTGGTGAGCTATTTTTCAGTTCTACTCTTATTCAAGTCCTTCGGTTTGTACACAGTGTCCCAGGTTCCCATTCCAGACACTACACTTCGTTTACAAGCAATCCTTCTTTGGTGCCTCTCTGCTGTGATTTTATCATATTATCCTAGATTTTGATCACCTTTGACAATTCTTTTTTGAAGATTGATTTTATCAGTGTCTTGCCTGTGTGTGTGTGTGTGTGCATACACACGCGCGCGTGCGGGTACACCATATACATGCCTGATACCCGAGGAGATCAGAAGAGGGCATCAGTTGTCCTGGAACTGGAGTTACAGAAGGTGTGAGCCATCGTGTGGATGCTGGGCACTGAACCCTGGTCCTCTCTATAGCAACAAGTGCCCTTAGGTGCTGCGTCAACTCTCAGAACCCTTGACAGTCTTTGAAGACTGCAGTATTTTCACTGATTCTTTGAGAATTTCATATGCCCATTGATGTGTTTATAAAAAGATAAAGAGATAAGGAGTATGTTCTATGGGTGTGTGGTGAGGTATGGGGGAAGGGGATGTCTCAGCGGGCCCATACTGAGGTATCCCTTACCCCTGAGAGACCAGCCACACCCCAGTATAGTATAGAATAGGATTTATTCAGGGCATGGAGAGGGGAGTTAAGCGTGTAGTAGAGGCAGAGAAAGGCAGAGAGAGTGAGAAGAAGATCAAGAGAGCAAGAGAGAGCAAGAGGGAGCAAGCAGCCCTTTTTATAGTGGGCCAGGCCTACCTGGCTGTTGCCAGCTAACTGTGAGAATGGAGTTTAGACAGAATGCTAACACTGTGTTTTGATATTCATCCTCTACAACTTGTCCCAGAGTCCCTACTTTCTCCTCTCAACCTCATATCCCACTTTGAAAGTCTTGAGAAGCAGGAGTCAGTGAGTTTTGAGGAATGTCCCACGGTTGTATTTATCTGATGTTTTTCTATTGATTAGACTGGGAGGGTCCTCCGTGTGAGGTGCCACTCTTAGTTTAAGGAGCATAGATGATTGACACTGTTCCTGGTTGTCGCTGGTGATCTTGGTTATGGAGTGGAGGCGGTAATTGCGGAGTTCGTGCACAGTGAAGTGACTTTCTCTGTCTTTCCATATTGGGCCCTTTGAATAAAAAAAATCTCTAGGCGCAGCTCACACTTATGAGGAAACATATTGTGTTTCTTTGAGGGTGTGGCCCTCTTCAGAAATTATCTGGGATTTGTATGAGTAAGATAATCTGTGTTTCCCTCCAGCTTTAAATTATTATTGTCTTGCTATTTTTTGGTGCTGGAGATTGAAATAAGGACCTTGTGCTATGGCGCTGAGCTACAATACCCAGCCTCTCTTCAGTTTCCTTACCCAATTCTGTTACTATGCATGGATTCACCGGCATTTATTATACGCTCTGGCTTGCAGTGTCTTGTTGTATCATCTGTTTTCTTTCCCACACTGCTCCTGCTTGGGCTGTGGGAGCTTCTTCAGCTGCCTCGAATTTCTTCACTGTGTTATTTTTGCTTGAGAACATCCTTATTTATGGCCATACGAGATGTTGTGGGCTCATTGTACATTTCTTGCTGTCTGAAATGCATATTAATAGAATCTCCGACAGAACCAACCATTTCTCTAAGAATCACTGGCTCTTTTTTTTTTTTTTTTAAATTAGAAAATAGTATTTCAAACCAATGGCACTAGATGTGTTTTAGTTATATTTTCTGAATTATATTTTGCATTTCTTTGACCTTTAAAATAGAGTGCTTCTTAGAAATTCAGCGTGTGGGCTTCTGCACTCAATGGGGTCCATGCAGTCAGCACCTGGTACGGTCCTCATGGTTTGCTCTTGGCAGCAGTTCATGATGAATGAGTTTAAGTACTGTCTGTGAGGTGAGGATGTGCTCCTGGACTTATCTTGAGAACTGAGTGAGAGAGTGCACAGAGGTGCTTAGGAAACTGGCAGGTCAGTGCCCAGGAAAGAAAGATCAATTACACAGCCCGGGCTATACAGAGAAACCCTGTCTCGAAAAACCAAAAAAAAAAAGAAAGAAAGAAAGATTAATTACAGCATAAGAAGCCAAAGCTATAGAGGAATCTCCAGGCTTATGTGTGTACTCATTCTCTCAGTGATGCCAGTGCTAGGTGGAAAATCTTTCTCAGAAGACTGGAGACATGTCTCCATGGACATAGTCTTCAGGGCAGTTGTTCTCTTCTCCTAAGGCAGTATCTCACAGGACCTGTGCAACGACACCTTTTTTTTTTTTTTTTTTTTTTTTTTAAAAGATGGCTTCATGCAACTCAGGCCATCATTGACCTCTATACGGAAGCTTCCAAAGTTGGCTTTGAACTTTGGTGATGTAGATGAGAGGACGGTTTGTGGGAGGTGGCTCTCTTCTTCCACAATGTGAGTATTTAGACATTTAACTCAGGCCACCAGGCTTGTGCAAATGCCTTTACCTAAGCCATCTGGCTGGCTTCATCTTAAACTTCTCACCCTCCTGCCTCTACCAGTCAGGCTGTTCGTGCTAGGATTGCCTCTTCCCTCTCCTTCCTTCTCCTTCTCTTCTTCCTCCTCTCCCTCCTCTTCCTCCCTCCAAATGTCAGGCTGTCCAGTGCTAGAATTGTCTCCTCCCCTTCCTTCCTTCTCCTTCTCTAATTCTTGCTCCTCTTCCTCTTCCTCTCCTCCTCCCTCCAAATGTCAGGCTGTCCGGTGCTAGGATTACTAGCTTTGGTGCCACTTCCTCCTTCCCCTTCTAAATTTTTAAAAATTTAATTTTAAAAAATAAATTAATTATTTTTTAGAAGTTATTATTTTTCATGCATGTATGTGTGCATGTCTGTGTCTGTCTGTGCTGGCAAGGGTCAGAAGAAGACACTGGATTCCCTTAAGTCATAGTCACAGGGATTTGTGAGCTGCTTGACCTGGGTGCTTGGCATTTGTCCCTGTATCCTCTGGAAGAGCAACACATGTTCTTAACCACGGAGCCATCTCTCCAGCCGCTAATCTTGTGTTCTTAATGATGCTTCTTATGTTCAAGACAGTCCCCTCTTCTCCTTCACGTCTTTGCCCACTTGTTACTCTTTCTGAAAACATCACCAGTTGGCTTGGCATGGTGGCACATACCTCTAAATCCTGGCACTTGGGAGGTAGAGACAAAGGTTCAAACTGGCTAATTAGGGAGATGGCCAGAAAAAAAGGATTTCCTTTATGGTCTTTCCAGAGTTTAGAGCCTTAAGGACATAACTCTAATCCTGCCTCTGACCTTACCTGGAACCACTCAGTGACCGATGGACCAGAGATGACACTTATTTGCGCTTATTGTGTGTACATTCGTGTTGTGAGTACATGTGTACCATGGTGCGCGTGTGTGTGTATGGAGGTCAGAGGACAATTTTGTGGCATTGGTTCTGCCCCTCCCCCTTCTGGGAGTTGTACTTAGGTGGCCAAGGTGTTCAAAAGCACATTTACACACTGAGATATCTCAACAGCTCCAGTGCTGACATTCAATTGAAAACCTAAAACTTAGATTCCTATTTCACAAATAGTCCAGGTCCTTCTCCAAGGGGGAAGATGGACCTCTGCTTCCTTGTACGATGCATGGACACCTTGTGCTCATCGATTGTACTTCCCTTCCAGAAGAGGATGTCAAAGCAGTGGTGAGGTGAAGGCTTGGGACAGAGGTCACAGTAATGTCAGGAGCCTACCTACTTTCATCATTGGAAAATGTGACTTGACTCTTTTATAATATCCTCGGCATATTTCCTGTTAGGAGGAAGTATAGGGGGTAAGCCAAAGGGTTGAGCTGGGAGCCACCCTGAGTGTTGGTCCTGGCTCTGCTGTTAATTTACTGAGTGTGAACTTGTACGAGCCCCTTCATCTTCTCAAAGTGTTTCTTTCCTCTGCGCATGAGGGGTATAATGGACCAGGCAACCTTACCCCTGCCCTGTTTGTTTTGGCATCTGTGTGGGGTAGCTCAGGGCATTGATTCATCCTGTTTCCACGTACCTGACACATTGTCAGTGTGAGGATCATGACACCAGCTTCCAACTCTTGAGGGTTCGTTTTATACTTCAAGCTCTGTGATGAGTGCTTGACCTGAAGGACACATGAAAGTTGCCATTCTGTTTCTACTTCCAGATGAATAACTCAGGCACAGGAGATTTTAGTAGTTTTCCTAGAGCTGTGCATTGAGTTGGCAGAGCCAGATGTCTAACCCTCACAGTCTGATCCCACTCCTATACTTCTGACCACTGTATTTGAAATAGAACCATCTTTCAGGACCACATCAAACAGTCCAGCTACTGGCTACCACTGTGAGCCCTAAGTTACTCAATGTGCTACAGTGACACCTCCCCTTCCCCATCTTTTGAATGGGCTAATAACAGTACCTATGGTCCAAGGAAGCTTTAAGGATGAAGTGAATTTACCAGCAATGTGTGTGGAGGAAGACTTGAATAGCACAGGCTTTATATAAGTGCTTGTTGTTATGCTAGAGCAGACCAGCTATGGGGGATAACGGCTGGACAGCATGTGGGTGACCTAGTAGCTTCTATGATAGTCGGATGTGTTTGGGTGAAGAGTGTAGTATGTCTGGCACATTAATGGGCTATAAGTAGGGAAAAGGGCCGGACAAATGGTACAGGTAGACCTGGGAAATTGTGGGTGGCAGATGCCGTTGGATGATATATCTCCCGTGTTTCAGAGAGCCTCCTAGAAGGAGCAGGCGTTAATGAGCTTCTTTCTGTGTCCCTCTTGCAGGGTGGGGCCGGGGATGCGACATCCTCATCTTCTACAGCCCAGATGCCGAGGAGTGGTGCCAGTACCTGCAGGATCTTTTCGTGTCCTGCCGGCAGGTCCGTAGCCAGAAGATGCAGACATACCGGCTGGTCCCGGATGCCTCCTTCTCTGCCCAGGACCTGTGGGTCTTCAGGGATGCGCGATGTGTGCTGGTGCTACTCTCTGCCGGACTGGTGGGATGCTTCAGCCAGCCAGGACTGCTGCCAATGCTACAGCGTGCCTGCCACCCACCGCAGCGTGTGGTGCGCCTGCTGTGCGGAGTACAGCCAGGTGACGAGGACTTCCAGGCCTTCTTTCCCGACTGGGCCTACTGGCAGGAACTGACCTGTGATGATGAGCCAGAGACCTACCTGGCCGCCGTGAGGAAGGCCATTTCTGAAGGTAAGGGTTCTAACAAGGCAGAGAGAGGCGAGCTCAAGAGGAATTACAGAACCACGTTCTAGATCCAGGTATTTTTATTTGAACATTGGTCATCTTGCTATAAAATGAAGAAAGCTCTCTGAGAAGATCTCATGCCCACCAGGGCTCTAGCTCACAGATAATGTACTTCCTACCACGTGCAAGACCCTGGATTCAATCCCCAGACTTAGGCATATTTCTTGGTTTAGAGAAACCAGATTTCTAAGATGGGATGGGTTAAAGCTTCTTTCTAGAATTTTCTATGCTTTGGTGACATGAAATCCAGGTTTCCCACTGGAGAGCAGGGATAGGAGGGAGAATCTTTGGTGGTTGCAGGTGTGAAGAGTTTATCTGCCAGGCTTCCTGCTTGAGTCTTGCTTCTACTTCTTCTTTGCAGTGACCTTGATAGCTTGGTTGAAGTGATGTCAATGAAAGATAACTTGTTTATGGAGAAATGACCCTCTTTTTATCTGGCTAGGCCAGCTTCTGCTCTTTGCACTGCTTTAGACTGGTAACATTCTAGTCTTTTTTGGTAGGGCTCATGAGTTCAAATATGACACACACAGTCTGATTAACAGAAGCAGAAGATGGGAGCTTGGATGGACGCGGGTCATAGCTTTTCTTCGTCTAAGGCCTTTCCTTTTGGCCCTCATGTGTGCTGTAGGCAGGTTATGCATTTGCCTTCTGTCTTCTTACCATTTGAGTTCTTATAGACCTTGCACCAGCCAAGAAACCTGGACAATTCCCAGCCCCATTTCACTGTGCCTCTGTGGTCCCAGGTGCAACCTATGGATCAGGGATCTCATCCATTCCCTGTCCCTAGAATTTACCAACTTTAAGCTGGGCCTGGGGGGTGCATGCTTGAAATTCCAGCTGTTTGAGCAACAGTGGCAAGAAGACCAAAAGTTCAAAGTTGGCCTGGGATATACGGTGATTTCAAGGCCAGGAATGGGTAACTGAGTGAGACCCTGTCTTAGAATGGGGTGGGAGGAAGTTGAGGGCTGAGGATGCAGTGGAGTTCTGGAAAGCTTCCTCTCTCCTAATATGTGCAAGGCTGGAGATTCAGTCCCCAGTACTAAAGTAAGAACAATAATTTTGTGTTCTGGCTTGTTTTCTGTTGCTATGATAAAAGACTCAGACCAAAAGATTTATTTCAGCTTCCACGCTTTAGTCTATTACCAAGGAAAGCTAAGGCAGGGACTTAAGGCAGGCGCTGAAACCAATGGAAGATGCTGCTCACAGGCTTGTTCCCCATGGCTTGCTCAGCCTGTTCTCTTATACAATCCAGCCCACAGGTGGGCACTGCCTAGATACTCACGAGTCAAGAAGATGACCCAAAGACATACTCACGGTCAGTCTGATGGAGGCAATTCTTCTGTTGAGGTTTTCTTCTTTCTGGGTGATATAAGATATGATATAACCAGTGATTAGGACCAGGTCTCGGTGTAGTAGAGCCTTGCTCACTTTTTAATACAAACTGGTGTAAATGCAAGAGATGACTCACCTGAAATGCTTGGGCTTAGCAATTTTCTAGAGTTTGCTATCTTGACTTTACCAAAACAGAAAAAGCACAGCGGTCAAGTGTGCACGATCACGTTTCATTGCTTTTTGTGAGCTATGGGAAGCTTACAAAGAACCCTGACATACTAGTTGTTCATTGCAGAGGTCTGATGCAACTTCATTGCAGACCACCAAGGTTTGCCAACCAATCATTCAGAGCATCCAGGAGGCACTGTCACTTACACAGTGTATAATCATAAGTATGCTCTAAAGCAGCATGGTAGTGATGTTTTTTAAAATATTAAAGGGTTGAGAAGAAGCTCAATGGAAAAGCACTTGTCTAACATAGATGGGGGTCTATATATGGTTTAAGTCCCAAGATGCAGGGTGCTGGAGGCTAAGACTTATTCTGCTCTTACAAAGAACCTGAGTTTGATTCCAAGCACCCACTTCAGGTGGCTCACAACTACCAGTAACTTCAGCTCCAGGGGGATCCTACGCCTCCTGGGACACCTATACCCACACACACGTATGTGCACGAAAACACACATTTGCACACATAATCTTATAAAGTCAAAGGGATACTTGCAATATTATTCAGATGCGTCCAGTGATATGACATCTGCATATATGACATCTGCATACATGACATCTGCATACATGATGTCTGCATACATTGATCTTTTCTGGTATTTTATTTTACTTCAGACTCTGGCACAGCATACTGTGAGCCTTTACCTTCCAGTGTTTCAGAAAGATGAATTGTTTCACCCTAGTGTTTCTGTTCCAAGAACAAATAACCTGTGGTTAGATAGAGATTATTTTAATAAGCAATTAAAGCAAGCTGCTTAGCGGGAATCTGCAGCCGGGAGTCAGTGGGTACAGGGACATACAGAATTAACAAAACGGTGGGAGATAGACAGATTGTTGGTGGTCACACATTATCACTTAGACTTGAATTTGAATAAATGCTTCTCAAAGTTTCGTGTGCAAAGAAGAACCTGGGGACCTTATCAGCAATGTATGCTGCCTGAGAGCTGGTGGAACTCAAGAGTCTGTATTTCTAACAAGTTCCCATAGTGCTGACGTGGGGCCCCATGCTCATCATCGTCAGGCCAGTCACCGCTCCTCTGTGCACGAGCCATTTTCTCAAAGCTCCACTTCTCTGGAAACCAGGGCAGCTTCTGGATACCCACTGGTCTAGGTATTAGGCCAGTGTTTGATGGTAAAACCATTGTCTTCAGTGTGGGACACCAGAGTTCTCTTCTACTTACAAAGTAAGTAGAAGACTTTTAATCTTTTGCTTTTCTAAATAGAAATGATCCTGACTTTGGGACAGGAGGGTACTTCTGCTACAGTAATCCCTACTTTTTCTTTACTCAATAATTGGTAATTATTTCTATCTCACGAGAAGCTATTTCAGAGGTCTTATGTTGTCTCTAAGTTTGGCAAGGCCCTTACAACTGAGGAAATGTTTTAATTAGAGTCTGCAATGTGTTTGCTGGAATTTTTCTTCCAAGTTCTTCATTTGTAAAATGGTGAGGTTGGACCAGCTGACATGAAAGGCTTCCCTCAGCTCCCTGGGCTATAGCATATCATTATACATTTGCTAAGATGACAAATCACCCTAACTTTTCAACGGATCCTATTCAGTTCCCAGCAGCAATGCACGGCAGCGTACAGGAGGCTGCACTATTGTTCTGGATTCACTTTTGGATTTGTTGGGTGATTATTTTCAGATAGGGAAGTGAGAAAACCCAAGGTACAGCAGAGCAATCATTTCCTCTTTTTACTGAAGCTCTATTCTTTGCTGCAAATCTCACTGGAATACAAAAATAGATTCTGTGAGACTATGTGAGAAGGAGCTCGCCGGTTGATAGTGAGCTCGTTTCCGTGGTTCTCCTGTGTGCTTGCACATTGGTGCATATGCATGCTCACCCACAAACTGAGGCGCTAAAGCTTTTGCTTAGCACTGAAATAGTGAGCAAATCTGCTTTCGAAATTATCCATTTTTTTTCCTCTGTGTGTCTTCAGGTGTGCAGAGGCTGGAGATTGACCTCCAGTGTCTTTCTCTATTAGTCTCCACCTTGTTTTTTGAGATAGGTTCTCCCACTGAGCCAGGAGCTTACAGATTGGCTAGACTGACTGCACCCCACTCCAGCACTAAGACTACAGGCAAGCTCCACCATGCCTAGCTTTTAGGTGGATGCTGGGATTTGAACTCAGGTCCTTAGGCTTGCACAACTGGCACTGTACCATTTGAGAACCCAGCCTTTGTCTGTCTTATCCTTTTTCTGCTTCCCCTGCCTCACCAGACCTTCTGTGTTTCAGGAGTCTCATGTTACCCAAAATTATAATGTGTCTCCCCTTCAGTTCCCACAGGCAACTTTGAGAGCGTAGTGTATAAATCTGGTTTCCGTTCCATTGATTTTTACTTTTTTAGATTTATTGAAGTATAATTGGCCAATAAAAATTAAGTTTTCTCTAAGTGCAAAAATAAGGATTTGTAATACATATATCATGTAAAAATAATTAATCAAATTAGTTAACGTATCTCTTATCTCTGTCTTCCCCCCCTGTGTGTGTGTGTGTGTGTGTGTGTGTTGAGAGCTCTTTGCAAGCTCCAAGTAAATACTATGGTATTATTAACTCTAACTTCTGTATTACATAAGAGAGTTCGAACTTACTCATTTTAAGACTGCAGTTTGAACCTTTGGATGAGAGTGCCATCCCCAACCTCCGTCTCCTCCCATCCCTGACTACCACATGCCAGTACTTCTATAAGTCTGACTTCTTCAGACCCATATGTAAGGGAGCACATACACCGTCATCTCTGTGTCTGGCTCATGACACCATGGTGTCTTCTGGGTTCATTTGTGCTGTCAGTGACAGGATTTCTTACTGTTTTGTGGCTGAGTAATATTCCTTTATGCATTTTCTCAAATTAAAGCGAACATTTTCTCCACAGAAAGTAATAGATGCTTATCACAGCACATAAAAAAAACCTCTGTGGTTTCTTTATGATTTCCCCCTTTTTATAAATAAATGATGAGACTCTTCTCATGCTTCATGCCTGGTTTTGTGAATCTCTGTTGATTTCTTCCCATCCATTATTAGTGCTGGCATTCCCACAGACCCAGGGGAGAGCCTGCACTCCCCATTGACTCGATCCATGGCTTTACAGTAGGTTTGGTTGTTGTACTTTATTTTTTTTTTAAAAGATTTCCTTTTGTGCGCTGGTTCAGTTCAATATGTTGAATAGTAATAAGTTAAATGTGTGCATGTACATGTGTGTATGTGTGTGCATGTGCACATGCATGCGTGCCTGTGCATGTGTGTGTGTGCGTGTTTGTGTGTGTGTGTGTATGCATGTGCTTGTGCCCCCCCCCCCCCGTTTGTTCGTAGAGGTCAAAGGAGGTCATTGGGTGTTCTGATTTATTGCTTTCTGCCTTATTCATCTACAATAGGATATCTTACTGGACCTGGAGCTGTCGGTTCTGCTTCCTGTCTCGTTCCCCCTCCCACAGCACTATAGAATGGGTGCTGGCATCCTAACTCGGGCCCTCAGGCTGTGCAGCTGGTGCTCTACCCACTGAGCTATCACTAGCCTGGGTGATTTTTTTTCTTTTTTCTTTTTGACGGTTACTCAGTAAAATTCGTTGGACACTTTATGCATTTTTACAGGTGCAGATGGACAGATGGGTGGGGAAACTGAGGCTCAGGAGGTTCAATGAGCATGTGAAGATCAAGTAGCTCACATTGACACCAGAGGCCTTTGTGCTTTAGTGTGTTTCCGGCTTTGCCTTGCATTTTCCTGTCTTCTTCCCCCACTTTTCCCTTTTCTGTTTGGACTAGAAATAGAGCAAAAGCTTACAGGAGAAAGGGGCAGAGGAGACAGAGGCTGCCTTGAACTCTCCAGACCATAGGTTCCCAGGCCGGGCAGGGCCTTGGCATTGCCCTGGTGCTTTGTATACAGGACTCCACCCCTGAGCCACTGAACCACACACAGTCTCTGGGGTTAGCCCTGAAAATATGCATTTAAAAAAGTCTCAGCGGCAGGTTGGCTAGCCAGGTCTGGGCTCTGTTTTGGGCCTGGCGTTCCACCATTTGATTGTCCTTGTCAGAGGAAGGAGCAACCC
Source organism: Mastomys natalensis (assembly GCA_021653895.1). Taxonomy (NCBI): domain Eukaryota; kingdom Metazoa; phylum Chordata; class Mammalia; order Rodentia; family Muridae; genus Mastomys; species Mastomys natalensis. Next base: position 1,241,916 of record JAJTUV010000072.1, on the reverse strand, counting down.
GAGGGCTGTTCCGGGAAGTCACAGGACAGTAGTCCCAGGGGTTCGGAGGCAGACTGTAACAGGCACTTAGAGGAGCCAGATCCTTGCAGCGAAGGGGAAGTTTGCTGTGCTCGCTCTGTGTGGTGGCCTTGTGGACGGTGAGTTACCGATGACTCTTGGGGTCCCTTGCAGTGATCAAGGGAAGGAGTTGGCTTAAGATCTGTTGGACTGGACTCATTTTTCCCCCTACTGTCCTGTGTGGCCATGGACTTCCAGTCTTGCCCTCTCTGTGCCATGGTTTAGTTGGCTTTTCAGCCAGCTCCTTGGCCTGCCTTCACATATCCCCTACTACAGGGTACTTTCTTCATACTTTCCCTTTTGAAATGATCTATGCTTTGGGGAAGGAGGCACCTAGCAGGCATGGTGAAATCTTTCTGGTGTCACTGAAAAGCTAGAGCCTGTCCAAATATCATTAAGATTTCCCTTGCCAGATCCCCTGACCATCCTGTGAAAGGAGGGACTCAGTTTGCTCCCCTAACCGCATGGCTCGTTGCCAAATGCACCTGGGACAGTTAATAAAGACCAGTTCCCAATGAGAGACAAGTGCCCTGGACTTTTTCCACCCAAATCTCCAAGTCCCACCGGAATTCCAGATTTCTCCACAAAACTGTGAGCTCCAAACGACTAGAGGGGGCGGTGAGCGTGAAGCTACCCTCAATCCCCAACTGCTCCATCAGCTACCTGACCAATGGGCTTCACTTTTCCATTTGCTTGGACGGGCTATGTTCTCTCAGAGTGTCTGCACGTTCTTTGGTTGCGGGTGATTGGTGGGCTGCTTTGTGCTGTGGGAAGACAGTATGAAGTGCTGAGGCCCTCTGGGGGAAGAGTCAAGCTTCCACTGCTCTGTAAATCAACATCTGTGGGAATGGTGTCACCAGACAGGGATTTTGGCTTTTTTTTTTTTTGAGACAGGGTTCCTCTGTGTAGTGGTGGTTGGTCCAGAATTCACTCTGTACACCAGGCTGGCCTCTAATGCACAGAGATCAACCTGCCTCTGCCTCCTAAGTGCTTGGATTAAAGGTCTGCACTGTCACACTCCAGCTAGACTTTGACATTTTACTCATTTATTTCTGACTTGTTTTAGTATGGTTCCCCCCCGCACCCCCCCACATACCCCGAATCTTGTTTCCCCTGGGACCATTATTATTAGAAGTCAGGAGGGATCCACAGTCTCTTATTCCTGAGAAGACATTTCCTAGACATCACTTCATCCCGTGGTTTCCCTATAAGGCAAAGCCTCTGTTATCTCCATCTTCAAGATGGCAGAACCAAGGCCCACAAGCTCTGTGCCTTGCCCACGGTCTCAGCTTTTTCACTGAGGAAGCAGCAGGACTAGAGCCTCCTGATCTGTAGGCTGATGTCTGGTGACTTCTTTATCCAGATGACAGAGCCAGCCTTTCCTCTGATGGTGCTAACTAGGCTCCTGCTACTCTCAAGGCCCAATGTTGGGGTTGGGTTAGAGCTGCTGTCCTGTGTCTATGTCCCCGCACACTAGATATACACAGTGCATGCTACTTGGGAAACGTAAAATTTTCTAGTAGTTGCAGCTGGAAAAAAAATTGCAGTAAAAAGATAGGCAGAAATTAAATTTAGGATGTATTTAGCTCAATCGATTCCTATTTTAATAGACATTAAGTATAAAAGCTGCTGGGAGAATGAGTCACATGCCATATGCTTTAAAACACATCTATCATAGCTCTCTCATTTATTCATCAATGCAGTCAATCACTGGGGAGTTTTTGATGAACCCCTGCCAGGGGTTGGCATCTTGTTTACGGCCCTCTTCTTTTCTGACTAGTCTCTTATTCTTGTGTGTGTTCTTTTCGACTCTTGTTCTTGTTTTTGAAACTTTCTATATTTAAAAAAATATTTTAAATTATGTATTTACTTGTGTGTCTGTATATGTGCCTATGAGTGCTGTGTCTAAGGGGGCCAGAAGAGGGCGCTGGATCCCCTGAAGCCGGAAGTGGTTGTGAGCAGCCGGAAGTGGGTGCTGGGACTGAACCTGGGTCCTTTGGAATAGCTGTAAGTGCTCTCACCCATCTCCGAGCTCAGACTTCCTGTATTCATCCCCTGCTTAGTTGTGTTCCCAAGATCTAGAAGTTCAGGGTCTGTTAAGACAAATTATCTGTGCTGAACAATAGTTTCTGTCTTCGAAATAACCAGCTTACTGTCTAAAGTGGGGAGGCTGAGCTTTTGACAGCCTCAGTGACAACTGAGTCAGACTGGAAACATCCTGGGGTCAAGTCCTGGCCCAGTAGGTTATTGGCGTGTCAGTGCAGTGGAATGCCATAGACGCCACAGAGACCCAGACAGTCCTGTCATGCTGATATGGAAGGTCTGGAAAAGTGACTAAAAAGAAGAGACAAGAGATAAGCATGCCTCCTGTAATGTTAGTTAGGTATTTAAAGGAAATGCATCCATCCATGCTAATATATGTGTGTCTGTGCCCATATGCTTTTAGCTTTCTTAGGAAGATGCACAAGAAACTGTCATTGGAGGGCACTTTTGGGTGGATGGAAGTAATTTGTGCTTTCTTTGTAGAGGTTTTCTTAACGTTTTATTTTATTTATGCTTATGATTTTTTTCAGTTAGGAAATTTAGAGAAAAAACGATCTTGAGGATTTTCTGAATGTAGAGGGATGTGTTGGGTTTTTTTTTTTTTTTTTTTAATCCTCTATTTCAAGCAAGTTGAACTGAAAATTGAAGTCCTTGTGAAAACCCCTTTGACCTTTCCCCCCAAGACAGACCTTCTGGTAAGGGGAAGTGACGTCGCACTGGTTTACGCCATTGCTGCGAAGTCTGCTCTGTCACTTACCAGGTGTGGCCCCATGCCTGTGAAGAGGGAACTGCTGCTTCTCAGGGAGTCAGATAGAATTCCAGTCTTGTCACATCTGTACTGGTGACCTCGTAGGTCACTACAGTCTCCGTGGGGACCAGTAAGAGAATATGAGTGTGTATTTCGTAGACAGACACTAGCTGCAACCGGCAAGTCATTTGACTATTCTGGGTCTGTTCCTGCCCACTTTAACACACTGGGTGGGAACAGCATAGAGATAAGAGTTGACAGTTGACCCCGCAGATGCCTATAGCTATGAAGTCCCATGATTTTGGTGCCATAGGATTGTAAACTTTCCCTGTGCTGTGTCTCAGAGTGAGAACTTTCTAAATACTACCAGGTGTATTTATACTATATTTATTCCAGTTAGGATGTTAACTTTTACAATAGAAATTAAACAATGCCTGGACTGGCTTCTTAATAGTTTCTTTCAGTTTATGGACATTAGCTGACTTCAATCTTAGACTATAGCATCATGCTTTTATCCCCTCGAATGGTAGGGTGTATGCATCCAACATGTTATCTGTTTTTTTTTTTTTTTTTTTTTTTTTTCTGTTGTTGTTTGGTTTGGTTTTGCTATGGTCTCTACAGGAAGATTTACACATGTGGGTTCTGAGGAAGACAGTGGAGCCAGACTAAACGCAGGCAAGTGAGCATGACAGAGCAAGTCTGTTAATTCCCCTCCCCCCTTTACAGGTTTTCACAGCTTGTCAATTTAGTTTCCACTACTCAGTCACATGACCAAGAGGATGTCTGAGAGGCCCCCCAAATAGGATGGTTTAATACTGCGAATGACTCTTGATTTTCCCGTTAAGAGAAATCATTGAAGCCACTTGTCATATGGACTTCTGGGCTAGAAAACTATGTTAGCTGGTTTGTAAGATGTAGACTTGAACAAAAGACAGCTTGTTTACAGAAAAGTGAATGGAGTCTGTAATTGATGAAAATTGCTTCTTCTGTGTTGAGGATGAAAGACAGCTGGAGACTTTCTGATTTTACCTTTTCATGGTTAATAAAAACTAATCATTAAGCATCTAGAGATGATCCGTATAAGTGTCTGATAAGTGGTGAACGGATGGGTGACTGGATGGATGGGTAGTAAAAACCTGTCTGGGGCCATTCATGTACACCTGGTCTCGTTTTGAGTGTCCCAGCCGGAAAGGAAGACATCCCCACGAGCATCCCGCTGAGGGGTGTCAAACAGGTGTCCTTTGCACCGGGGACTGTTGCTATGGAATGGTTTATTTTGGGTCACACAGTTGGGGTGTTTTTAAGAGTTTATCCAAAGCAAAAACGTTCTGTAGAGTACACCCATTTACATTCTATGTCTACACGTAAGCATGTAGGGCTACTTATTCCACAAAAGAACTGAGGAAAACAGTCTGAGGCCCACTGGGATGTGTACAGATCCATCAGGAGCAGAAATTAAAATGTTTTTTTTTTTTAATTTTCCCTCCAAAAAAGTGATCACGAAAGTGAAGATACCTGTAACTTGGAATTGACTTAGTCTTTTCTGGAAAGGCCTTTTGGAATTCATGTCATCTGAATGTGTGATTTTTTTTTTCCCTATCACTTTCCCACAGTTATAGTAGAACTAGGCTCTTACATAAAATAATGTGGGAGAGCCTGCACATTCTGTCCAACAAGGTGCTAGTTTCACAAGCAGCCTGTGGGCTCTTTCTCGAACATCTGATAACACAGGAAACAGAGGAGGAGGCCAAGGATGAAATGAAAATGCTCTACTTTAAATTAGACTAGAATAACTTTCCACTTACATGTATAACCTAATGATGGAAACTGTACTTACAGCTAAATAGGACACGCATCAAACTAACGATATCTGCAAAAGCTGTTGATCTGGTTTTTTGTTTGTTTGATTTATTGTTTGTTTTTTAAGACAGGGTTTCTCTGTGTACCCTGGTTATCCTGGAACTCTGTAGACCAGGCTCACCTTGAACTCTGCCTGTCTCTGCCTCCCAAGTGCTGGGTTAAAAGCATATGCCACCACTACCTAGCTGTTGATCTGATTTTTGTTTTTGTTTTTGTTTTTTTCGATTCCATTACAGATGGTTATGAGCCACCATGTGGTTGCTGGGAATTGAACTCAGGACCTCTGGAAGAGCAGTCAGTGCTCTTAACCACTGAGCCATCTCTCCAGCTCAGTTTTTTGTTGTTGTTGTTGTTTGTTTGTTTTTTGAATGTGTAAAATGTGGGGAAGCATTTCTGGCTTAGGATATGGCATCTATTTTTCCCAAACTCGCCACCTTGTCACTTGTTCCAACCTAAGTCACATGGGTCATATTCCCCTTTCATATTCCATCATTCTAAGTAACATTTGTCAAATGCTTGGCTTGTTTCCAGAGATGTGATTATAATTTTGTGAGTTTTTTTTTTTAAGGGTAACATCCAATACTGAAACTTTTGTACAGTAATCTGGCAGCTTAAGGGTTTATTTTTGTTTCACAGTCATTTGGAATTCTATGTCCTGTGGGTTATACAAATCCTAAGAGTTGCTTTGCTGAAGTCTGTCAAGGTTGTTTGGGCAACTAGACTTTACCCACACTCTGGAAGCCATCAAACTTTAGAGTTTATAGTGGGGGAACTGAGACATGGAGGTGGAAAAACAAAATATGAAGAACAGAACAGAAAACCTTCGGGTCACCTGGGCCAGTCCTTTAGTTTAAAAATGAGCAAAGTGGGATGCAGAGGGGCAAATGTCCTTACTCTGAGAGTGAGGAGCAGACGGCTTATGTTTCTACCAAGTAGATAATCATTGAATGTTATGGAGTGCCTGTCATGGGAAAGGCCTTATGTAAGACTAAAGGAACTTGGTCAAAGAGTGAGATTCAAATCCTGTCTTTACGGAGTTCATGTGTCATACTATAAGAAGGACATTTAACAGCCACACTCACCAAAAGTCAGGAGCTTGGGCAGTTACCAGAGAGAAGCCAGGGGCTCCCTTTGTCTCATAAAGGGGCCCTGAGATTCCTGGGAACCCGTTAGGTGTAGTTCTTTACACCATCTTTTTCGAGAAGGATGCGTGTCCTGAGCATCCATCCTGGGGAAAAAAAAAAAAAGAGTAGCCCCAGCTTACAGTTACAGCTAATGGTTCATTCACATCACTAACGGTAACCCAAAGTTAATCCCAGCTCCCAGGGTAATCATTTTCTCAGAATAGTGATGACGATGGTGTTAAAATTTAGAGTAGCGTTACTCATGCACTCCATTTTAAATTAGTATCTTGCTTGTTTCTAGACTGCAGTGCTGCTGACGTGTGTACTGACATATCCCCACAACTTGAAAAATCACATCACAGTTCATCTACATGTGTGTTGTTTGGAAAGATGGACCAAAGATTAAGTTGAACATTAATAAACACAAAAGAGAAAATTGATTAGGGTCATTGTAAAACCCAAGAAAAATGCTGGAACTGTTATCTAGATGTAGAAGAAAGGAGTCTGTTTCCAGAGCAGTATTTATAGGACCTAGTGGTTTTAGTTGAAGGTAAACTAAGCAAGACTCCAGAGAATTAAGCAAAAAAACAAACAAACAAAAAAACCAAACCTAATCAACAACAAAAAAACCCAACCAGCCAACCAACCAACCAACCAAACAAAACAAACAAACAAACAAAAAAAAAAACCACAACAAACCCCCCAAAAAAACAAAAAACAAATCAAACCAAACAACAACAACAAAAACCAAGTCCACGCAGGCTCATGAGCAGAAAATTTGATATTAGAGAAGAGACTCTTCTGCCCTGAATTGGTTCCATTACCTGAAAAACTTTACCATTTCAGTGGGAAATAAAGGAAGAAGACTGTGTACAATTATTCATCCAGCCACCTAGCTATCCATGCATCTACCCATCCATCTACCTGTCCCATTACTTAGCTATCCACCCATTCACCTATCTGTTCACCTACCCATTTAGACACCTAGACATCTACTCATCTATATATCCATCTACCTACCCATTCATCCACTCATCTATCTACCCATCCATCCACCCACCCATCCATCCATTCATCCACCTATCATCCACCTACCATCCATCTACCTACCATACACTCATCTAGTCATCCATCCATCCACCTAATCATCTACTAATCCATCCATCCATCCATCCATCCATCCATCCATCCATCCATCTGTCCGTCCATCCATCTGTCCATTCATTCATACTTCTATTCACTTACTTATAAATTTTATTTTTTTATTTTATTTTATTTATTTTATTTTTTTTCGAGACAGGATTTCTCTGTATAGTCTTGGCTGTCCTGGAACTCACTCTGTAGACCAGGCTGGCCTCGAACTCAGAAATCCGCCTGCCTCTGCCTCCCAGGTGCTGGGATTAAAGGCGTGCGCCACCACCGCCCGGCAATGGTTTTTTTTTTTTTTCTTATAAATTTTAATATCTATGCTATTTATTAAGTAAATCTCAGGAGAGCAGAGGGCCAGGGCTTTGCTCACTAACTCCAGGAAGTAGAACAGTACTTGCTGCATAGCAAGCCCCCCATGAAGTGTTGACTGTATGACTGAATGGAATGAGTGGGGAGTTTCAAGTTCTGTCAGATGACAACTTATTGGAGGATATTACTTTGTTGTGGAAAACATCTTATTGGAACCATGAGAACTATCTTTAGAGTTTTGAAGGCCTGTCATAGGAACAGTCAGGGCAGAACCTGTCCTGTGTCTCTGCAGGAGACAGGACAGGAAGCATTAATAAATCTGCAGTGATGGTAATAATACAGAATTTGGGGTACTCATTTTGAAGCCAATTTTTTCTGGAGAGTGAGGAGTTAAAAGGGGTATGTTTAAATTTCATGGTAAAGGCTTGGCTCCATGGTAGGGACATTTTCTAGTGTGTATAAGGTCCTTGGTTTGACGTTTAACACCAGAAGAAAAAATAAAAGGTTAAAATTGCAATGTGATTGCTGGACATGGTGGCACATACCTTCAGAATCCCCAGCACCTAGGAAGCTGAAGCAGGAGGATTGAGAATTTGAGGTCAGCTTCGGCTCTATGGTGAGTAGTAGACCAGCCTGAGCTATATAATGAGACCCCCTCACAGAAAGCCAATAAACAAACAAAAAATAGTAAATTTGGAAATTTTTGATTTGGACTGGAGGTAGGGAGATGCCTTAGAGGGTGAAGAAGTTACTTGCTTGCTGGTGGGAGGGGCAGACACTGGAAGTTGTGTTCTGATATTAGGCAGTATGTGATATACATGCATGTATACACACACACACACACACACACACATGCATGTATACACACACACACACACACACACACACACACACACATACACACACATACACACACACACACACACTAAATGCGAAAGAATTTGACCAGAACTTTTGTTTCTTAAAGTAAACCAAAAAGTCAAGATCAACCTGGTCTTAGTTGTGTAAGGCCACACCAAGACTGAATCAACTCTTTGTTGTATCTCAGGCAGAGGGGCTTGGATATATCCTTCTGATTTTTTTTTTCTGATACAATTTTGTGCAAGAGCAATATGGTTTTCCTTAGATCAAATTCACTTTTTTGGAATAACTGTTGAAATACAATTCACAGAATATTCAATTTCCACAGGTTTTGGAGACCTCGCCTCTATCATTGTGTGTATTTTTGTCTTTTGCTTGTTTGTTTTGAGACAGCGCTGCTGGTCCTGAACTCTTGATCTTTCTTCCTCATTTTGCTAAAGGCTGGGATTAAAGACAGGTGCCACTTCGTTCAGTTCCTGTCTTCAACTTTTAATTATTAGAATGTGTTCCTATTAGTTCTGGCTTGCTCAGAAGGTACTGTCTCCAATGATAGTGTTTTATTATGGATCTACCAGTTTAACTTCTATTTTTTTCCCCAAGAGTGCGCATGTGCATGCGTACATATGTGTGTGTGCATGTACATGCATGCATGTATGAATGTTTGAAACAAAGACTCACATAGTCCATTTTGGCCTCAAACTCATGACACAGGAAAGAGTAACTCTGAGCTCTGGTCCTCCACGTGCTCTGGGCTGGGATGACAGGCGTACACCACTGCTCCTGGCTAGCTCTAGCAGTTTTCAAACATCATTTTCGTCAACTTTATACAACTCTGCGTTTTTTGCAACATCTAGAATTTTTCTATTTCTCTGTAAAGTCAAGTTGCATTGCATTTATAGTTTATTGTGGAAAAATTCTAAGTCTGGCAGAGTCCAAGCACCAAAAGTGTTATTTGATGCTTGAAAATAATGCATCAAAATCAACCAGCCAGGGCTATGGGATGGCTCAGTGGGTAAAGAGGCTCCCCACCAAGCCTGCCATCCTGTGTTTTACCCCTGGAACCCACCTGGTAGAAACAGAGAACTGACTCTTGTAGGTTGACCTCTGACCTCTGCATGCATGGCTTGGGATGTGTGCCATACACTGCTCCCAAATAAAGAAATGAATGATAATTTAAAAAATATCTACTTTTATTTATATTTAACTTTTTATTGATTTTCTGTGAATTTCAAACCATGCACTCCAGTCCCACTCATCTTCCCGTCCTGCAACCTCCCCCACTAAAGAAAAAAAGAATCTCCCCGTGGAAGCTATAGTGTGTCACAATGTGCCCCACAGAATACCCTTTTGTCCATACATTTACTTGCAGATATTCATTGCGGTGAATCATTGGCTTGGTTTGAGGCTTCTGGCTTGTGCTACTCTATCAATACTGGATCCTCACCAGGCGTCTTCTCAGATATCCCTGATATCCCATTGTTGCTCTGGGTCATAGAGATTCTGTCGCTTTGGATCTGCAGGACCTGCCCCTTTCCATTTCAGTTAATAGAACGGGTACATGGGGTGGGCCAATTCAGAGCCCTGGTCTGGGCCTGGGTGGTGTGTGAGCTGCTCAGCCTGGCAGCTCTTCCACACCCACATCACAGGATGAGCTCTCCAACACTGCCCCAGCTAGCTTACCTAATGATGTAGCTGGCAAGGGGCGGGGCCGACTATCCTGCTTTCATGCCCTCGGGGCTGGCTCACCCATGCCCCTGCCACCAGAGCCAGGTCTATTGTGCTGCCCAGGTGGAGCTTGCTCTTCTGAGTACTTCAGCAGGTGAGGGGCTGGGATAGTTCTCCAGCTCTCAAGACTCTCCTTCAACTGGCTCACCTGTAACTGCTGAAACAAAGACAAGCTCTATTGTGCTACCTGGGTGAGGTGTGGTGCCAGCTCTCCCAAGTGCTGCAGCTAGCGAGGGACCGGGCTAGCTCTTCCACTCCCATATGTTCTGAGCCAGCTGTCTCATAATGCACAGGTGAGGGATGGCTCTCAGACATCAAAGGCCCCAGGCAGCAGCCCAGACCAGGGATGTCTGCCTGGCCTTTGGAGGTAACAGACTCCTGCTGCTGCAGGTGCCCAGACAGAGACACAGCCCTCAATGGCAGTATGAGCCAGGACCTCATCATGGCCTTAGGTGGCATCACCAGCTACTCTATTAGGCTGTTCCTCACTACCCTCGAGTCTCCAGTTCTGCATCTCTTCATTGTACACACATCCTTCTGCTTCTCCTTCTCTTCCATTCCTTACTTGCTCATCTGAGTGGTGCCCAGGCCAAGGTTAAATGAGAGATATTTAAAGAGGGACCAGCTTTGAAAAGGAGTTGATTTTGCTACTAAATTCTTTCGTGTAACAAAAAGGTGGCTTCCTAATATTATGCTGACTACTAGACCTTGAAATAGAGATACTTAGGAAATGGCAAAGTTGCTAGAGTTGGTAGCCATGTGTATGGCTCAGCCCCAAACTTCATTCCATCGAGCAAAGAACCGAGGAACTGAACATTCTAGCACACGGGCAGTCCATTCCACTTGAGAGACCATTTGGGAAATAATTCTCATACTAATGGTGGAGTTCTAAGTAGAAACTGTCTCAACGGTTGAAACAGTGTCCCCAGTCCAACAGTTGAGGTTCCAGACTTCCTCTGACACTCCACTGAAAACCCCGAACAAACCCACTGCACCACTGTGGTAGGTGAAGGAAAGGCTGGCTTCCATGGTCTGCGTGAATTAGATCTGGAGGTTTGGGATGACCACAAGCTCAGTGCTACTCAGCAATGTGGTGTGCTGTGTGAAGAGGCAGTCTCCACTTGGTTTTCAGAACACTGGGCAGATGCTAAAAGTGACAGCATTATATACAGCTCCAGTATTACATACAGACTCTTGTAATCTATCTAGAGTGGCCATGGCCAGGAGGAGGGGACTGGAGAGTTAGATGCAGGGGTCCAGGGAGTTGTGTCCAGACCAGGACTGTCCTCTGTATGGTCTGCTTACCTACTCATTGTCTCATGGATTGTAATAGAACCTCCTAACTTGGTTTGAAAGAAAAACTAACAAAACTAAAGAAAGGATGGGGGTGCACCTGATTCTGGAACATCTGCAACTGAGGCCTTGAAGTCTGCGGTGCTACTCTGACTTTTGTCCCACGTCATGTCATCATCACTTTCTCTGGTGGACTGTCCTTGAGAGGAGGAATTAGGACTCAAGGATCACCTCAGCTCTCTGCCTTACTTCTTTAGCTCCAGCCCCAAGAGGAGTTGATGCTTATTCTTTCTGGTTCAGAACCTCGAATAGACTGGGCACGGGCCACATGATCCTAGTGAATTGGTGCTGATAGAAGAGCTGAGAGTTTCAGAACAGCTTGGGCTATATAGCAAGTTCCATACCAGCCTTGTCAACTGTCAAACTGTCAACATGACAAGAGACCCACCCTTCCTTCCTTCCTTCCTTCCTTCCTTCCTTCCTTCCTTCCTTCCTTCCTTCCTTCCTTCCTTCCCTTCTTCCTTCTTTCCTCCCTCCTTCCCTCCTTCCTTCCTTCCTTCCTTCCTTCCTTCCTTCCTTCCTTCCCTTCTTCCTTCTTTCCTCCCTCCTTCCCTCCTTCCCTCTGTCCCTCCCTCCCTTCATCCCTCCCTCCCTCCATCCCTCCCTCCATCCCTCCTTCCCTCTGTCCCTCCCTCCCTCTGTCCCTCCCTCTGTCCCTCCCTCCTTCCTCTTCTTCCAGCTCCTTCTTTCTTCTCCTCTTCCTCCTCCATCTTTTGGTTTTTCAAGACAGGGTTTCTTTATGTAGCTTTGGCTGTCCAGGAACTTACTATGCAGACCAGGCTGGCTTTGAACTCACAGCTATCTGCCTGCCTCTGCCTCCTGAGTGCTGGGATTAATTGCACCACCCATCACTTTTTTTTTTTTTACGAGGAAGAATAAGAAGAGAAAACTTGGTTCAGGATTTATGGACTACTTGGATCAGTGTCTGTGGGCTACTATCTGTGGCCTTGAGACTATAGGACACTGATTGGCTATTTTGGTAGTCTGGGGTGTGACATTTCTAAAATTTTGTCAGCCTCAATTCAGAGCATTTGGTCAATGTGGAGGAGCCAGGAGTTTTCCCACACAGGACTACTGTTCTTTTTAATCAATGCAGAAGACATTTGCCACTCTGGGGGATCCAGAAAACAGGAAAGAACTTGGATTGTTTGCCACAGAATTAGGCTGCAATATAGGAGCAGCTCAACAACTCAACCTTGTTGAGTGACTTGCCTGGGGACAGTGAGTTGAGTGGAAGCCAGACCTCCTATCCTGAGCTCAGTCTTCCCACTACGTTTCACTGTCTACACAGGGAGAGTGCAAGAAGATGAAATTCCCTTCAAGCATCTGCAGACGCTGGTGTAAGAGCAGGTACCGTGTGTCGGGCCAGGTTCCTAGGGTAAGTTAGAGATTATAGACAGAGGATGCTGTGAGATTAAAGGAAGAACATTTGTAGGGATTTTTTTGTTTATTATTATTAACTTTGGGGTATCATACAAAAGCAATAGATACAGGCTAAGATGGCATTTGGAGAAACTGTCAACTAGAGGACTGGCTCATGCTGTTCTGCTGTTCTGGAGTCTTTCAATATTAATTGCAGGAAGAGCTAAATGATCACACATCCGACTTAAATGAGAGGTGTACATCTGTTTTTAACTTGATGTAGCCCTTCCAGAATGATTAATGTTTTAGAACAGCATACTGTGTTTGATCACAAGAAGAAAATTTTGCTTGCCCATTAAAAATTCATTTAAAAAAAATAAATGGAATCCATATCAGATTTTCTGGTGAGGTACTACAGTATTGTCCGTGGGTTTCTGAACGCTTTATTGAGATAGCATCAGATGCTGAGTTCCTCTGACATCTTCTTCTAGCCCTTTGATTTCTATCAGTAACCCCCTTTCTGATCAGTGTTGATGTAGCTTGAAGATCTTGGAAGGTGTGTTTACCGGAGGCCTCATCTCCAGTGTGGGAGGGAAAGGGGCCAGCCGGAAGGAGCAAAAGCCCCTGACTCGCAGTGTTGTCTGTACAACGCACAGTGGAAATGCCCTGAGGTGTTTGGGGTCAAATGGTGGGTTGTGTTTCCCTTAGCCAGCAGTATCTGCCTGGCATATAAACACAGAGAAAATAATGTACTTGATCTGCAAGTTTTCCACCAGCAAACCCCTTATGTTGACCCACTCCTGCTTTCAGACAATGTGTGCTCCAAATAGCTCCGTGGATAAATCACCTCTCACTAGACCCCCAATCATTGCTTACTAAGATTAGCTCTCTCCAGGCCCAGGCTTTAGCATTAAGCAGAGATAGGGTGAAACAGGGGATAAGGGGTAGATTCAAGGTATGGTTTGGAAGGGAAGATGGAGCTGGAGAGATGGTTTAGCTTGGAAGGCACTGGCTGCCAAGCCTGACAACCTGAGTTCGGTCCTGGGGACCCACATGGCAGAAGGAGAGAATTTACTCTTGTGAGTTGTACACACACACACACAACACACACACACACACACACACACACAGAAATGAATGTAATACGCATTTAAAGAAACTAAGAAACGGTGGCTGCAAACAGTGAGTAGGTCTGCTTTTCAGAAAGGCTTGATGGTGACTAGCCTGTCTAGGTGGCTGTGCATTGCAAAGCAAGTGCTGTGAGTTCCAGATCCAAAAACAGATTCAGTGGGGAAAGAGCCAGGACAAGCAAGATATGGGCACAGATGTCACTCTGCTGAGGGGCCATTTCTGGGTCAGAAGGACATTCAGTCTCAGATCAGGCTCTGATCTTGTGCTAATGGTACCACAACCTGAAGCCACTGTGGAGCAGACTTTGCCAATCAGGGACTGGATTTTGGGAGATGAGCCTGGATGGACAGATTTGTCTCTTAATTTGCTATTTATCGAACATCTATCATGGACCAGCTTCTGGGCCAGGGATGCAGCATCAAAGAAGGCTCCAGTTCTCCCTCAACAAAAAGGGTTTTAGAGTCCTCTGATAGAAGGTGACAAAAGGAAGAAACATATTCAGACACTGGCTCTCCACCTTGTGGCCTGGATACACCCACAATACACTTCACAGGCCAGAGTGGCCCATCTAGGATCTATGTTTATGGACTGTGTTGACTTTGGTTTGTATTCTAGATGTTGAATGGAAGAGGCAGGAAGCCTGTTCCATACTGCTGAACTCTGTGAAAAACTAGCTCTGATATTTAAGAGATGGCTGTGAGACCATTCAGCTGGCCTTGATTGGGCAGCCAAGCTGTGCTAAGGAGTGGTCAGATGAATAGTATGAAAACTGTGTATATTTTTACAGGTATTGAAAAAATGGTACTATGTTGCTAAGAGGCTGGAGAGATGACTTAGCACCTAAGAGCACTTCCTGCTCTTTCGGAAAATCTGAATCCAATACCCAAGTACACACATGGCAGAGCTCACAACCACCTGTAACTCCACCATCAGGATACACACACACACACACACACACACACACACCCCACCCACCACCACCACCATAACCACCAAACAAACAAAAGTAAAAAATGAATCTGGAAAAAAATAGACAAGACTTGGCATTTTGTATCTTTTTTTTATTCTGCCCTTACCATACAGCTTAAACCCTTCTGATATGTGTGTGTGTATGTGTGTGTGTGTATATATATACACACATATACATATCTCCATTGCTAGTATTTGTGGTTCTGATCACAGAGCCTTACACATGCTAGACACACCCCTCAGCTAAGCCACCTCCCTAGCCCTGCTCCAGATTCTACTACCTGTGGTTTTTCTTTTTCTGGACTCCTATGGAGCTCCTCAGTGGGTACGGGTATCCTCAGGGATCAGTTGCTCACACTCGAATTTCCTGGATTCCAGTTTGGTTCCCCAGCTACACTGTACATTCCGGAGGAGCAGGACCAGTATGGCCTTCCATGGGGTTCTCTGGTGTGCCTACCTAGTGTGAGCACTCAGAGATCTTAGGAAGTACAGTTCAATTAGAGCACAGATACCCTAGATGCTTTCAGTTAAAGCTGCTTTCGAATAGTATGATTAAATTACTGTCTCCTTGGGGTTACAGTCATCATCTGTCACATTTGCTCCAATAGCCTGCATCCTGACTTGCTGAGAAAAGATGCCCTGGGGCCACCCACAATCTAAATAAAGAATCAGAAGGCCCTTCATGTGCGCTCCCATGATCCTGCTGCCCTCTTGTTAATATATATTTATCAAACACCCACGCAGAGAATCTAATGAAGATACGTGCAGTTCAGTGCTGAGGCAGGATTGCAGGTTCTTGATGGCACAGGGACTGCCTTCAAGAATCTTCAAACCCGGATTGGAGAGATGGCTCAGCATGTAAGAGTGCAAACCACTCTTGCAGAGGACCTGGGTTCAGTTCGCAACCACCTGTAAGTCGAGTTCCAGGGGATCCCATGTCCTCTGACCTTTGCAGGCTTCTGTACACATATGGCACATGCACTCAGGCACACACACATACGTTCATAAAAGTAAGTAAGTAATTTTTAAAAGGCTCCTGAGAGCTAAGCTATGATTTGGGCACATCTGTGGTCCAGTAGCCAGCTCAGCCCAGGGTACACATCTCACATCCTGCCTTGTGTTGTGTGTACTCGATGTGACAGTTCTGTCTGTGATGGGGACAAGGAGAATGCTATCGTTTTTTCAATGCTATAGCGGTGTCATCAGTGCAAGTTGGCATCAGGTGGCCTGTGTGCCTGGGTGGGCCTGACCACAGACCTCAGAGCTGGGGGGAAGGGCTGAGGAGGGCAGTCTCTGCTCAGCTCACAGCCTGTGATCAGTTTGTCTTACTGAATGACCAACTGGAGACCACACGGGGGTGGGGGTGGTTGCATTAGATCTGACACAGGTCATCTAAGAACTCTTGAGAAAAATCAAGATGTAAGTCAGTTGCATGCTGGCTTTTGTGGCTTTTGTGGAAATATTTATTTATGTTTTTCAAAAGCAGCCAAGTCTTCAGCTTTAAGATGCTCAATGTGACATTCTTTGCTTCTTTTGACCACAAAAGCCACACATCCGCATCCCTGCGAGCGAGGAGGCTACGACAGAAGGTTGTGATCTTCCTACAGATCTCGATGAAAGGAAAGCAAAGAGTGGAGGTGAAGTCTCCAGGGTAGGCTGCAGTGTGTACCTTCTTCAGACACTGTAGCTCTTACAAGAAGACTTTCCCCTCATCCTTGGATTGGCTTCTCTATCAGCTAAATGATATATGCCCAGCCACACAACCATAACCAGTTTCTCCTCTTTTTATGCTTCTTGATGCATGTTCCCCAAATATGGAATGTTTTGGGTTGGTTCTCATCTCTCCTGGTTATTTAGAAAGTGACTGTTTTTGTCTTGAATTCTGCCAGCTGTTTTCAGCTGCTGACACAGGTTTGTGGCTCTTCGAGTGCACTGGCATTTTCTTTCTGGTCACTTATTGGTCATATATGTTTCCCCTGACCCCTAAGCATGATCTAGAATATTGTATGGTAGACACACTATATGGGACATCCTGCTTGTCCCAGGTCAGATTTTATTAATGAATCAAGGTATCTTTTTCTCATTGAGCTGAGACTGAGCCTTGGCTCTGGCCTCAGTCTAGGTGCTAGGAATCCACTACTTAATAGTGTCCACAGTAAAGAGGAAAGAGCATCCATTTTATTTAATGAACAGGCTTTCTCATTTCCAGGCATAACAGATATTTTGGCGGATAATTGGAAACAAGGTCTTTCTCACTCACTTTGTCTAGTTGGTCATCTCTTGCATGAAAAGAGCATGTGGGACTCTTTAATAGCTGTCGTCCTGGATTCCCGACCTCTGACTGTCAAGTATTTGGGGGTGAAATACAGTCATTTTCTCTTAAGTGATGAAGGTTCAGTGAGACCAAACCAGTGTGTTTTCAGAAATCTCAAAGCCTTCTGTAGAGGTCTACTACATTTGATGAAGGAAAACATTAATACTAGGTTTGTTCTGGTGTCCAGGTTAAGGTTATTAAAATAGATGATATGGTGTAATTTAGCATTATTTCCTATGTATGGAGAAAATCTTAAATATTTACTCAGAGAGGATGTGTTAAATTTTCTGTGACATTTTAGTGCAAAATACTTGCCATGTGATGAGTTAGAAGGACAGATGGGGACCTTGACTGAAGTCTCTCTTCTTCCCTTAGATGTAGGTCTATTGCCCTCCAGTTCTCTGTAAATATTGAACAAGTGAACAACTGAGTTCTTTGGACACACTGCATGCCAGTTTGCTTTGTAAATAAGATAAAATTACTTGGCTTAGGAGAAATGACTGTTTCATTTTCTCAATTTTCAGGACAACAGCCTGGAGTTAGGTGACAAGATGGGTGGACACTCATTCATTTGCTAGAGATGTTAGTATTGGTAGAAGTATGTTTTTATTGGTCATGATTTATTTCTGAAAAGTGTCTTTCTATGTAAAGCATATATTCCTAGTATCTATGAATAGCCGTGTATTCTACTCACTTGTGAGAGTGTTAGATCTCTTGGATTGTCTTGCATGTTCCCACCAAGCCTTGTGCCATATTATCAATTGAATGGCTCCTCTTCTGAGAGTAGGCGAATATAAGATATTTCAAGGCATTTATTTCCCTACTACACACCAGCTAGTCAAACTGAACCTTCTGGGTTTTCTTTGCTTGCTTGCTTTTGTTGGTGTTTTTTGTTTGTTTTTGTTTCAACATGATAAACATAGCTCTGTGAATGACAAAATTTTCTACCCTACTTTGGAGTGTTTGCCTTGGGGCACCTTTGGGAGGATGGTTGTCACACTCTGAGTCTGGCTTGTTCGATCTCAGCAATTTTACAGCTAGACTATATCTTCATATATCACAGTGTACCTTCTTCTCCAGTCCAGGAATGATGACTGGTGCAGAGGACCTAGAAATCATGTATGTTTTTCAAACGAATTTCCATCCATTAAATGTGTTCTTTTCCAAATAATTTTAACTTTATCTTTTGAATAGCTTGGTTTTGTCATAGAAAGGAATACAGATTTTTTTTTTTTTTAAAGAAATGATTATATTGGAGGGGAACGTTGTATCTAATTCTGTATCATGTTCTATGGTGACAATTGAATGCAAATTTCAGCTTATGTATTTAAAACCAGTGTGTGCGTTTTGATTAGAGACAGGGCAAGGCTTGATGTCAGTTGGTGAATAGCTAAAAAACACTTATTAATGGGGAAAAAAAAAGATTTTTTAAAAGAACAAAAGGGTCACTGAGCCCCTCATCACCTGTGTAATTTGCACAGACTAACTCATTATGTGTGGCAGCAACAAAATAAACCAACAACCAAGAATGTCCTTCCTTCACAATTTCTTCATTGGGGAAAAGAAAGATTTAGGAAGAAGACGGCTCTTGTAAAGATGAAATTTCGTGTGCCAGGTTTCATTGAGTCTCAGAATGGATTTGTGCATGGGACAGGAGCCTGGAGCATCAGGTCAAGAGATGGATGGAGTGTCCTGACAGAGCCTTCAGCCTCAGAACCCCTTCTCTCACCGCAATAGGAAAATTCCAGGGAGAGGCTCAGTAACACCACCTACCACAGCCCAGTCATCGGAATCCTAAATCCTTGCAGGGAAAGCATGCTGCCTTACTGTTCACATTAAGATAGGCTACGCTTCAATGCTAAGATTAGAATTGACAGGCTCGACAAAAAATCTCTTCCTAATTCTCAACAGGTGTTCATTTAAATCCTGATCTTTAGTCAAAATGTGTGCTACAGAGCCTTCAAAACCAGTTCTTCACACTCGCAATTTAGAAATATTAATTAGAGCCAGACCAACAACTAGGCTTCAGATCCTACACCTTAAGTCGCATGCTAGTCACGAGATTATAGACTCTTATCCTCACAGGGTCATGTATTAGCCTCCTAGCTTCTGACTTCATACTTGGCAGCAATAGGCTGCCCACTTCGTATGCTTTATCCCACAAAGCCCTGACTGACCATCAAAGTCATGGACTGTGGACCATGGAAACACCCTAATATATTCCTTTTAGAGTTCACTTAGAAGTTTCCAGAATGTTGTTTCTCATCAATGCTCTCCTAAGAGTCAATATATCTACTCTAAAGAGATTGATCTTAGCACAGCCTGGGTAAGGAATCAACTGGATTGTCATCCCTGAAGGAGAGTCTAGAAGGACTCAGGAGGCTCTGGCCTTAGATCTTGTATTCAAGGTTACTCAGACTCTAAGACAGACCCGGATGTCAGACCTCACATTGTTATTGGCTGATCTGTGACTCCACTCTCCCTCTATGCACATGCTGGAGGCAACCCCCACCCCTCAGAACTTCAGAATGTGACGATGGAGTTGCATGGACAAATCCTTATCCATTGTGACCAGTGTCCCTTCAAGAAGAAGGAGTTATGGCATAACAGACATAAGTGCGTATGAAGGACACTGAGGCAATTGCCACCTGCAGACCAAGGAAAGAGGCTCTGAGGGGATCAGACTCCACTGACACCTTGCTTTTGGATTTCCAGCCTTGAGAGACATGAGAGACTACTTACTATTGTTTACAACACCCAAACCTATGGGTTTTACCGTGGCAGCCCAAAAAACTAGTGTGAATTTAAGGACGGCTCAATGTGTTAGGTGACTGTGTAGTTGCTGCCCCAAAGGACAGAAGTACTATTTAAGTGATCCTGATGTAGTTCAATAGAGTTGAGCCTAAGCTCTGCTCCCAGGTCCATAAAACCAGTTAAGCCAGTGAGGCCTGATTGAGATCTCACATGGCGCTCATCTATAAAAACAGACTGTGAGGTTAAGTACTTCTTACAAAGAAATGAAGAACATGATGTAATAAACATGTTTTACAAATCCTGTAATATTGTAATCTTAGAATATACTACCAAAATAATGGTGTTTTATTCTAGGTGCTATCATTTTAGGAGGAAACTGACTGACTCTAGAACATACCCAGAGAGGGACAAGCAGGGAGTGAGGACTGCTTTAAGGGAAGGAATGTGGCATTGTTCTCTGTCTGAGGTAGAGTTCTGGCATACTGAAAACCCCACTGACAATCTTCCACTATGGAAGCATGGAGTTGATGGCTGGTACACTCTGAGTATGGAGTTGATAGCTGCATGGAGTTCTCTTGTGACTGTTAGTGTATGTGATGCAGGAGCTGACGCAGAGTGAAGGAAGAGTCTGTGATTGTGGGGATGATCTCACTGTCAGCCTGAACATGAAGCTCATGCTGAAGATGATGGACTAGGGAGCCAGAAGGAACTTGGGACCTTGGTGAGGGTGTTGAGTTCTTAAAGCCCCCGAGTCTCCCAACTGCTGAACTCCATTCTGAGGGATGTGTGTCTTCAGTATTTAAGACATGTGCATTGAGATTTCTCTTACTTGCAGAACCATCTTCACAGAGTCCACAGGGGTGAACTGTAGATAAGGATGTGATCACAGGTAATTCGAAACGGACAGCAGCTGAGTAGACTTCTTGTTATAATATTCAAATAGAGGCTGACTCTGGCTTTTTAAAAAATCCTTTACTGAATGTAATTTGATTCTAAATGATTTGAAAGGTCTAAGGACTCAAAAATAATCCGTACTAAGGTATGAAAGAGAACGAAATGGAACCTTTCCCAAGCATTTGCATTATCTTTAGGGAAATAGCTGCGATAAAGCTTTTATTGGCAGAGTGTGGAGGTGGGGGAGTCCAGGCCAGCTTTGTGTGTGGGCTACTGTCTTCTTCCTCATTCATGGCTCTGTGTCTTGTGCCCTCACTGTTGGAAGATGCTGAGTTCTAACCACATAGGAAATAAGTGATGTTGTGACTGCTGGGCTGGTAGGACATGATGCACAAAGGACTGTAATATCACAGATACTAATATTGTGATATATTAATATCACAGTCGTGGTAGCCACTGAGCACAGAGGCTGAGGGAACTGGCAGACAGGCTGAAGGTGTCAGGGATCCCATGAGAAGAAGTTTCTGCTCAAGTCTACCTTAACTCAGAACGTCTCCTAGCTCACATGAAAAGATCTTTTTGTTTTTAAACGTGAGATTCTAGTGTGACGAAGGCAATGCTTTAGGAACTGCATGTCTTCACTGTCACTCACCCTGTGGTAGGACCTCTGCAGACACCCTTCCTCTTTGAGGAGACAGCTATCAGGGTAGATCCTCGTCTTAGTGTGGGTCCTGAGTTTTATATATAGGATGACATTTGAAACTCTTGTCTTCATGGTTGTGACCAGAAACCAAGACATGTGCTCTCTCACATTGTGTCTTGGACCACATATGACCTTACTGGGGCTGGGTGGAATGTTCACAGAGAGAGAACTCACGCTCATACTTAGTGGAATATGGTTAGCAAGGCCCCTGGACTCACTGCGTGGACTGAATATGGCCCAAGGAAGAGAATTTCATTGTCCACTCAGTCTCATTTTTGAGAAAGGCTTTCTCAAAAATATTTCTCTGTCTGTCCTGGGACTCACTATGTAGACCAGGCTGACCTCAAACTCACAGAAATCCACCTGCCTCTGCCTCCCAAGTGCTGAGATTAAAGGCGTGCACCTTGCTACTATCACCCAGCCAGGAGAACATCATCTCTTAAAGAATTTGAATTTGTAAAGAAACCAAATATAGTTGCTTTTTCCACTGGTGAGAGAGAACAGTACATACTGGAGACAGTAGTAACCAGGGTAATTGCTGACCTCAAACATGCTGTGTGTAAAGGGGCCCAAAGGTGGCAGAAGATGACTTAACTAGTGTTTCTCTCTGGTGATTTTCACTCTGTCTCCTGAACGCTGGATGAGTTTGCTGTCAGGTGCCCTAACACTTTTCCAGCTCTCATTTGAAGGGCCAATGTAGAGGAAATACCCGTGCATAGAGACAAACTCAGTGCTTATACTGGAGGCCGTAAGGCCAGTGGGCAGCTTCAAGGGGTTCCACTCAGCTTCAGAGGGTGACCTTGCTTTCCTCTGGCAGGAAGGTCACTGCGAGGCTTCGGCCAACCAATCCTTGGTGCTGTGCAGTGAGCTGCCTAACCCCAGGCAGAGACAAGGCAGGCGGAGTGGTGAAAAAGTCCCTGAACTGGAAATAGTTATTTTGGAAGAGAGAGTCTGATCAACTTTGTTGTTAATTATTAAACAAATCAATGCTCTTTTCAGTTTAGTTTGGGACTTTTCTGTCAGAAAAACTAAAAGTCATCCCTCCGAAGGCAAAAACCCCAGAGATTACTGTGCGTGATTTGGTGTGTGCTTTGTTGACCCTTTGGAGACCAGAGGCTGCTGGATCAACGCAAAGGCCTCTGAGGTGGTGACTGAGGAGACGAGTACACAGTGTTCACCTTACTGGGCTTTTCCTTGTTAGGCCTTGGTCATTGCTGCCCTCAACTCAGACTACACTCATGACTCTTTTAATAAAATCCCTCAGACATTTCCCCGCTCTCTGGTTGTTCTGGTGTGAGAATTGGCAAGGCTGGGAAGTCAGGGCCTTGAAACCTGTAATTGCATCCGGTTCACTGAGAAGACACTACATGGTCCTAATAAGACATAGCGATCAATGATCAGCAGTAACCAGGCAATCACAAATAAAAAATCCTTCCTCCAAACCAAGCAGGCATGCTTGTTCACTGCTTTAATCCCAGCATTGGGAAGGAGAGGCAGAGGGATTGCTATAAGTTGGAGTCCAGTCTGGTTCAGATAGTAAGTTATAAGAACCCAGAGTTATAGAGCAAGACTTTGCTTCAACCTTCTCACTAAAACAAACAAAAAGTACCAAACCATTACCCCTAAACCAGTTAGGGTCACTGGCACCCAGGTTAGCAAGACTTCCCCAGCAGATGTTCCTGATATGAAGAGCAGAGCAGAGTCTTGTCTTGTGTGGCCTAGGGACAATCTTATTCTAGTAAGAGGATTCTTGATAGCACTTCCTTGCAAAGACAGACAGTAAGTATCTCACTGAAGGTAAACACAGGCTTACTGGACCAAGCGGAAGTAGAGAGGGCACTGTGGTTGTAGGTAGGTTCTGGCAGTACAAATCATCCTGGTGTCCTTCCAGGAAATAGCCGAATCGGGAAAGTCCCTCTGACCTTTCATTTATTTGACAAACTGGTTTGGTTGTTTGAACTGCAATACTGCCAAGCCAGAGGTTTTTTTAGGCTTCCATCCATTCTTCTGTGGGAGCCTCATAAAACTCTAACATGAATTAAGAGGAGGGCCGCCCTCAGATCTCAATGGTTAATAGGAGTTCCTTGCTAACCATGAGTATGATAGTGATGATGTGTTAGATGCCTTAAACTGAGCACCCAGTTCATGGTGAAACAATGCTCAACAATAACAATCCTGAGACTTAGCAATTATAATCTCCCGTGTTAGAATCAAGGCTCCGAGAAACTAAGTAACTTACTCAAGGTGACCAGCTTGTAACCAGAATTCAGTCTAGTTTGTCTGGATACTGAATCCCATGCTTTAATGGACTGTCTCCTAAGTGGTGGCTTTGAGAGTGTGCCTTGCAGGCCTTCAGCCTCCCAAAGTAGAATTGCTTAAGGACCCAGTGTCACATTCCACATCCATTATGGCATTTGACCAAAGGCTGGCTTTTTCTGTCCAGTAACTGACCATATTGGGGTACATGCTACAACATGCCCTTTCTCAGAAAGCACAGGCGTCTTGATAGCCAGTGCCAGTCTGACCAGTCCTGACAGGATTGCTTTCCTAGGTGTAACAGTCTAGCACGAACTTCAACCTTTCCCGTCTCCATCTCCTTCATTCGGACTCAAGCTCAAGGCTCTCCCTGCCTCCTTCTCCTCCTCCATTCCCGGCAGCCTTTGCTTCTCAGAAGACCTGAGCTACCCTACAGTACCTTGCCAAATTTTCAGGGCATCTTGGTTCAACCTGCTGACGTAAATTAGGGGATCACACAGTTTCCTGTTTCTCTCCATAGTCGATCTTGAAAGCCTCAGGGCCCCAAGGCCCTACAGTCACCCTCCCTGAGGTGGAGGTGGGTGTTTTCCCTGCTAGTAATTCAAATGGTTCGTCTTACTTCATTCTTGATTCGTCCATTCATGCAAGAAGCATTTATTGATTTCTCACTATAGTCTTGGCTCTGGGGGATACAGAGATGAATGATGCCAGGGAATCTACTCTCAAAGAGGAGCAATTTGGACACCAGATAAAGCACACTAATTGTTTTAACTCTGTCAAGCACTGTTCAGTTTTCACAGGGCTCCCCGAGTTTATCACTCTGACTGTAGAAGGCTTGAGGTGGGCCAGGCAGGTATAGATAGCCTGCGAAAGAGAAAAAGCTACGGTTTAGGAAAACACCTGGCAAGTGACAGATGGGACTTGAGTCCAGGCTTCTGTGGCCTGAGGGGACTTGTTTTCCAGAGCCTCTCTATAAGAGTGTATGCTCTGGGAAATAGTAAGTCTTTAGAGTCTTGGTCTTGCCCAGGTTTTATTGAGGGTGGGAGGGGAGGGCACAGCTAAAAGATCTTGGGCTAAAGGAGTTACAGCTTTTAACTTAAAAATTTTGAAAATTTTTATTTGTTATTGGTTTTTTTTTGTTGGTGGTGATGGTAGTGGTTTGTGTGTGTGTGTGTGTGTGTGTGTGGTGTGTGTGTGTGAGAGAGAGAGAGAGGAGAGAGAGAGAGAGAGAGAGAGGCGATATCAGGACTGGGGGTGGGGACTTGTGCCACCATGTGCATGTGTCTCAGTCCAATTTCTAGGAGTCGTTTCTGCTGTGTAGGTCGTAGGGATTGAACTCGAGCTGTCAGGTTGATGGCAAGCACCGTTACCAGACAAGTATCTCACCAGCCCTTAGAACAGAATCTGGCTGGTTGTGGTGGCGCACGCCGGTAGGATTTGCTGAAGGAGGCAGAGGCAGGAGGATCACGAGTTCGAGGCCAGCCTGGGCTACACATTTTTGCCGGGCGTGGTGGCTCACGCCTTTAATCCCAGCACTTGGGAGGCAGAGGCAGGCGGATTTCTGAGTTCGAGGTCAGCCTGGTCTACCGAGTGAGTTCCAGGACAGCCAGCCAGGGCTATACAGAGAAACCCTGTCTCAAAAAAAAAAAAAAAAAAAAAAAAAAAAAAAAAAAAAGAACAGACTCTGAAGTGCTCAATCTGTGTTTCAATACTTTCCCAGGGAACATCATACTTTACCTCATCGTGATCATTCTGAGAAGCCAAGACAGCATTTCTCCCAAGGAGGAAGGACAGAAAGGCCCTCCTTAGAAATGGAAAGTGAAACCAGCCAACCAGTTCTCTGGCTTCAGCTGGCTGAAGGCTAGGAATCAGGGCAGTAGGGGTCAGCAGAATGGAAAAGTAAAGGCTGCCTGTGACTTTCTGGAAGTTTCTCCATTGGGCTGTGGAGGTGCAAAAAGAATAGGATTTTAATCTCGAGTTTCTTCTTTTTTTGGTTTTTCAAGACAAGGTTTCTCTGTATAGCCCTGGCTGTCCTGGAACTCACTCTGTAGACCAGATTGGCCTCGAACTCAGAAATCCGCCTGCCTCTGCCTCCCAAGTGCTGGGATTAAAGGGTGCGCCACCACTGCCCGGCTAATCTCGAGTTTCTAAGCTTGGTTTTATTATCAAAGCCAGCCTTTGGCCTTCAGTTGGCTGAGTAAAAATAAACCGTACAACCTGCCCCAAACAAAGCCCATTTGTCTGCCCTTCCATCAGTAAATCCAGACATCACTGTTTGTTTAGATTAGAATTGATTCTTGAATCAGGAAGCCAAGAAGTGCCTGTTAAAAGACCAGTTATTAATGGCCTCATTACAAGACTTCGCTGTGCAATTTAAACCAAATTACATAGAGAGAGGAAGCACATTTATAAGTGTCGGAAACAGATGAAGAAAGAGGAAGCCTCTAGGGTGGGGGCTGGGGGCGCCTGTGGTGCCTCTCGCTTTGTTAGCAACATTGGGGTTTCCTGAACAATGAAACAGGGGCCCAAAGGCCTCAAGTCCTTGCCTCTTTGGCGGGGCTTCTTCCCAGGACCTTGGCAAGGACCTTAAGGGCAGTGGAAGTTTTCCTGGGTCCTTTTGGGTTGTCTATGGCTGACGAAAGCAACCAGAGAGTCTGGGACAGAACCAGGCATTTATGAACCTGCTTAGAAACGGGAAGCAGCTTTTCCTTTCTCGCCTCCCAGGCTTACACCAGGACACATCTGTCTGCGGCTCAGCATCAGTCCCTCCACCTGTTGGGGTCCTGTTTTCTGAGCAACTGTGCCTCTTGCTTTTCTGTCAACCGGGCCTGAAGTTGAGATGCCTGACTTCCCAGTGAGGTCCTACTCTCCCACCAACAGCTCGGGACCAGCTTGAGCTGGCATGCCTCTGCCTCCCTTGGCCCATCTGCTAAGTAAAAATAGTCACCCCTGTCGCAAGTACCCGAGAACACTTTAAAGAACACATATAAAAAAGTTCAGAGGTACTGCATGGGGAGAGAACTCTGGATAACTCTCAGCTCTCAGATGAGGAGGGAGCAACTCGACCCTACTACTCTGGAGTGCTACCCGGGGCTGAATTTGGGAGGTTGGAGAACCCTGGCCACAACTCCAAAGAGCAAAGGGCAGGGAGAGCCGTAGGCATATCAGCGGACAGGGCTGGCATACTCTCTGGTTGTCATAGTAGCCTGGTGCTATTTTTGTTCAAGTTGAAGAGCAGGTAGGGCCGGTGGAGAAGAGAAGAGCTGTCATACTTTGCTTGAAAAAGCAAGCAAACAAACAAACAAAATCCAAACCTAACACTTTGAACAGTTTCTGTAGACTGATTATGTGGGGTCGGTGTAAAGGCCACAGAGCCCTGAGGTCCCCACTCCTCCTGTCTGATCCCTTGATTTTGAACCTTAAGTACCTTGAAGAAGACCAAATGGATTACCTGGAAAGTGTAGTTAATAAACTCTTTTTTTTTTTTTTTTTTTTGGTTTTTCGAGACAGGGTTTCTCTGTGTAGCCCTAGCTGTCCTGGAAGTCACTCTGTAGACCAGGCTGGCCTCGAACTCAGAAATCTGCCTGCCTCTGCCTCCCAAGTGCTGGGATTAAAGGCGTGCGCCACCACTGCCGGCTGGAAAGTGTAGTTAAAACAGTTAATCATCTGTGTGTGCTGAAAAAGACCAGGTCAGTTGTGCAGAGATTTTACCAGAACGTTTGCCAAATAGAAAATACAGATATGCTGTGAAGCCGTACAGTCTCAGGAATCTGCAGAACACCCGATGGTGAAGCAGGGTGGAATGACAGGTGAGCCAACCAGGTTTAAGAGTCAGTAACACTGCCGACCTGAAGACTGGAGAAAAAAATGGATTCCTTCCTTCCTCCCTCCTTCCCTTCCTTCCTTCCTCTTCCTTCCTTCCTTCCTCCTCCTCCCTCCCTCCCTCCCTCCCTCCCTCCCTCCCTCCCTCCTTCCCTCCCTTCCTTCCTTTCTCCTTTCCTCTCCTCTTATTCTTCATCTTCCTTCTCCTTTTCTTCCTCTTCTTCCTCCTCCTCCTTTCTTTTCTTTCTCCTTGTCTCCAGGGAGGTACATTGGCTACCCTTATTTATTTAAAGCTGGAGTTGAGAATGTGTCCTTAGGATTCTACTCAGTAGTTTGGCATCTTGGGTATGAGGGGGTGATGGAGATGAATGATAGGTATCACCATAGTTAACTTACTCTAATACCATTACATAATCCACACCTCCTCCCTTCCCCGACTTTAATCCCATATTTAGTGGTAAGAGCCTGGCAGCCACCGGCCCCTCCCACCAAGTGTGAAAATTGCTGACAACTGGAAGTAGCTGCCCACTTAGCCAGTGGTGTACATGATTACTCTTTTGGGGAGTTCTATAAGTGAAAGGGGTTGGTTGGATGGGAAATTGAACATTCATTAACCAAGATGGGTGAGCAGACTAAGAAAGTCCTGTGGGCAACAACGAAAATGGCAAGATATCTCAGTGCTTGCCAGGAAGCTATGGGGAGGAGACTGAAACTCTGTATTTATAGAGTGTCACCGATGCCAACCACTCCCCTTCTGCCTCAGCTAACTAAGGTGAACAACTTCACTTGAGTCTGTACATATAGGAACTGGGGTCAGAGCCAGGCTTGAGGGCTTTTGTGCTCTCCAAGGACACAATGGCCAGGACGCCACAGTTCTAAGCTACCAGCAAATTCACACAAGATGAAGGTAGTGTAAACAGGAGGAATGTTTACAGCCTGATTCAGAATCATTTTCTAAGCAAGCTCAGACCATGCTTGTGGGGTCGTTCTCAGACACTGGTTAATTATAGCATCTTATTTGTTCCTGAAGCAGATAGGGCAGGATGTTGACTTGGTGACACCGTTGGCCGCCAGTTTGTGTTGTTGCATGCATTTGAAGGCAACGTTTGCAGGGGTGTGATGGGGTGGCCAGCCACTCCCCTTCTCAGTTCTGACCAGACTGTAAGAGTGCTGGCATATTCTCCTTGAGCGTCTGAGTTATTTAACTCAGTGATGACAGCACTCAGGAGGCAGAGACAAGAGGATCGCTTTGAATTCAAGGCCAGCCAAAGCTACAGAGGGAGACCCTGTTTTAGAAAACCAAACCAAACCAAACCAAACCAACAAAACAAAACCAACTAAACCAAACAAACAAATAAGAAAAACAAACCATGTAAACAAAAGAAAACCTTTAACTTTTTTTTTTAAGCAACATACAATTGTATTTTGAATATTGATATTCAGTACAGTCTCTTCAATATGGAGACCAAACTCTTGTACATGATTTTCTGGGAACTCTGGCTTTCCTTTCCTCACAGCCTCCCATGTGGAAGGCACCCCACACTACTTCCTGCAGCAGCTGCACATCACCTGCCTGCCACACCTTTCTCCCTCCAGTCACACCTCACACTGGCCAGCACAGTCCTTCCTGCCCTCAGATATGGAGGTCCATCGCTAGCAAGGACACACATTTTCTTACCCTTGTATGTCTTGGTGGATCTGCATAGGCTTTGAATGACCACTGATAGCAGTATTCAGTGGTGAAATAAAAGGATTTATGACGTTTATTATTAACATCATTGAACAATGCCGCACCCTTTCTTCAGAAGGGTGAGCTTGGCCTCCTGGAACTCTGTGACTTATACTAACCAAGTACGATGTTCACTCTCTGTTCACTGATGCCCTTTTCATTTTATTTAAACTTCTTTAAGCTTTGGTGGTCCCATTCGTAACGTGTCCACACGTCTCATAGCAGTTTGGGACATTAAACTCACCTAATTTAGCTATATTCGTAGTCTTACTGTGCAAAAAGATTTCACCATTTTTCACAGAGCCTTATCTTCCCACTCAACTAAGCTCCTTAAGGGCCAAGACAACAGAAGCCTCACCCTCAGCATTCTCCCATGGGGCCCAGGTCAGTGCCAGAACAGGACAGTTCACTGGACACCTGATCTGGCCTTAGGACATTGTGGAACTGGCCCCCACAACCCCTTTCCAGCACACAGACAGACACAGATATGTTCAGCCTGGCCCCAACCCCTTTCTGCCTGATTCTTGTTTTGACTAGGTCGACAGAAAGTTCTAGTTCTGTTGAAGGTCATCATTTTGGCTTCCTTCTCTGCTGACTTTCTTTTTCTTCATCATCAACCACTTAGGATAATTTAACGAGCTCTTGCTTGGAGCCTTCTTCCTAAACCACTGAGCCATCTCTCCACTCAGAGCCTTCTTCCTGCCTTCACATCTTGACTTTATCTTATTTCAGCTTTTTACAAATGGCTGGGCACCGTGCTGCATGTTATCACAGCACTTGGGAGGCTGGAGCAGGAGGGATTTGAATTTGAGGCCAGCCTGGGTCACAAGGCATAGCAAATCTCCAAGTAATAAATGTTAGCAAAATGGGAGAATTCTATCATACGCAGCTTCCCTTGACCCTCCAGTGATCTGTGAATCAATGATGGGATTTTGGCCTTATTTTTATGTCATAGTCCTAGTGTTTTGAAGAACAAGTTTTGTTGAGCTTTAATACACAGAACATCCAGTGAACCCTTTACAGTGTGCAATTCAGTGGTTAATATGCCCTTTGTTCTACTTTAGATTTTATTTACTTATATTATTTTAATTTTGCCTGAATGTATGTATCATATGTATCACAGTTCTTGTCATTTAAATCAATTTTGAGCATAAAATTCAGTGACCTTGATTATGTTCACAAGAATGTGTGAGCCATCCCAACTATTCTTGCCCTGAACGTGTTTATTATACTTAATGGTTTCTTAAGACAATTCATGTTTATAATCCAAGTAGGCTTAAAGTAAACCTTGCTACTGTAAATGAAAGAAAAACTACTGGTTTTTTTTTATGTAGAGAGGTGCATAAAATAATAAGATAATAAAACCAAATGTTAGCACTAAACTCTCCATCTGGACGCCTAGGGAAGGCTGTGAGCTTACGGACGGCCCCTCCTGGGGCAGAGGGAGCTAAGCACGTCAGAGGAGTGTGACGTTGTCTTCTTACCGGAATTAAAAACGGCTTCCCCCATTGTTCTACTTTAGATTTTATTTACTTATATTAATTTAATTTTGCCTGAATATATGCCTGTGTGCTTTGTGCGTGCAGAGCCTTAAGAAGCCAGAAGAGGGCATTGAACCCCACTCCCCTAGCCCCGAGAACTGGAGTGACAACAATTGTGAGGTGTCATGTGGGTGCTGGGAATTGAACTCAGGTCCTTTGGAAGATCAACCAGTGCCTTACCGCTGACCCATGCTCCAGCCCCAAGGCTTTCTTCTTGGCATAGGAGAATCAAAAGACATGAAACTGAATGTTATTTACAATTTTGTATTACATTAATAATGTGCGTGAGAGAGAGAGAGAGAGAGAGAGAGAGAGAGAGAGAGAGGAGAGAGAGAGAGAGAGTAGGGCAGAGATAACTTGTGGGATTCAGTTCTCTCCTTTCATCACATAGGGCCCGGAGATCGAACTTGAGTCACCAGTGTGGCATCAGCCATCTAGGTCAATATCTAAAGCAATGGCTGTAGCAGATGCAAGGCATGCGAGGGCATGAGCCCCGAAAGATGGATAGATGGATAGAGTGTGGAAGTTGAGGTTACATTTCCAAATAGCATTCACTGTGTGACTTGGACAACTTACTTAGTTTAATCTGTGAAATGGGCATAATCACACCCATCTCCCAGCTATGATAAAATGGAATAATCTAGATTATATTTTGTGTGGTCCTGGGCATAGCATGAATGCACAACAGTGGCATTTGTAGTTGGTTTTGAGAGCAGTATTTGCTTATACTTCCCCAAGGGACAGCTTCCTGTCACATTAGAATGTAGCTTGCGTAGTCTGAGAGAGGCCCTCCCAGATCAGTAGTACCATTCTTCTTTGCCCCTTGCTCTGGTGTACAGACTAAGAATGCCGGGGTTCATGAAAGAGGCCATCCGTGCTGTGTGGGAAAACTTAATGAGAAAGAGAGAGTAGAGCTGTGGGCCAGAGTCCTCGTGCACATGAAGGATCCTGGTTGGTCCAGCTGGTATACACTGCCTCTTGACTTAAACCCCTGACTGTGGAATGTACCCTTGGCCCTGGCAGGAGGTCACAGAACTTCAAACAGCAGTGTCCACAACACCATGGCACCACCAGGCCTCTGAGACAGTAGAGGTGCAAGTCATGTCTCATGGTCTGCACAGTCACAGCCCAGCTGAGGAAGCCACGTGACACGGACTTCTACCCACAGGGAAGGAAGCGCAGAGCCACTGGCCCTGCTCACCGCTCCACCTTAGCCCTGCTATTTCCTCCCTTCCAGGCACAGAATGCTTATCTTTAAAAACGAATAGAGGATGCTGATTCTCATCTCACAGGATGGTGGGGAGGATGACATGGAGACTAGTGAGTAGTCACCTTGCCACTCAGTGAAAGGTAACTTTCATTGTTATGGTGATTAGTAATAGTAGTGAATGTGTCCGCAGCCCTCTTGCCTAGGGTAAGCTACTCAGTGTGGTTCAATCGTGGGTCTGACTACCCATGCTGACTATGTCCAAAAATAAAATCATAGTCCTCCCCGGAAGTCAGTAAGAAATAGTCTCCCTTTTACAGGAAGGAAAGAAGTACTGCGAATTTTCCATGTGGAAGGGTTGGTTGTGATGCTGCTATCTAGATCTGTGTAGACACATGGTGCTTCTCGTTCTGTCTCAATTCTGAAAGCAAAACAAATGGACAAGAGACAAATTCGAGTTAAAAAAACATGAAAGTTACATTGATTAGATTCGCTTAGTCAGACGTGATGTGGTTTGTTGAGTAGGTAAGGTCTTTGTGAGTGTGGCACAAGGGCTGTCTTGCAGAGGTTGTTGGGGGATTTGTGGCATCAAAGGATCCGGATCTCCCGTCTGATTTCTTTACTGCATGCAATATGCGCAGAACTTCTTGTGTCTGCCTTAACACACAGCGTAGCCACAGAGCAGTTGCATACCCAAACAGTACCAACATCCTGTGGCCGGGCCGTGTTTCAGCCTGATGAACTCCAGTGTGCTCCAGTCCTGTTCTAAAGGCATTCTCATCTGAACAAACAGCTCAAGCACAAATTCACAGAAGGGATGTAGGTGAGGGCTTTTGTTAGCGAAACAGTGACTCCCACACTGGCTGACACCACAAAGGATTTGAGGTAGCCCCCAAAATTTAACACAATGTGGAAATGAGAAAGAGCTGAGCTCAGGGACCTGGACAAGAAGGTAAAAGAGGTTAAGGCACTCGAATACTGCATGTCTGTAATCCTATCATTCAGGAGGCTGAGGCACGCGAATTGGGAATTTGAAGCCATTTTGGATTACAGTCAGACAGATCCAGCCTTTACAAAGATCCCAGGAAAACAAAACAAAACAAAACAAAACAAAACAAAACAAACAAAACAAACAAAACAAACAACAAAAAGAACCCTAGAACTCCCCAAGACTGTGGAAGTGCTTGAGAATCAAGTCGGTTTTCCCATGAGCTAGGCAGAAAATGAAACACACCATTTGGTTGTTCTCGTTGAATAAGAGAATTTGGGCTAATTGTTTCCTGAATATAAGTAGCTATCACATGAATCTCCTGCAGATGAGGTTTGGGGAAACTGGCTGTGCAGTGTATATAGTTTCCCAATGTGCTGTAGACTTCCTGAAAGCCATTACATTTTAAACAGCGAAGTGTCTCCGGGCATCTTAGTACTTTCTACACTGTTGTGGGTGCTGAGCTTTACAGGGACCTTTAACGTTTGATTCATGCAGAAGCAACATCATCTTCAGGTAGGGATGGAAGAGGGACCGCCTTGATCAGGCAGGGAAGTTTGGGGTCATTGCACTGGATGGGGTGGTTTAAGGTGGTGATTGTGTTAGCCGAGTTGGCTTTTCTTTGGCCGGAAACTTTGAATCTGCAGAAGCAGCCCCATTCAGACACAGCTTCTCTGTCTGTAGTGTACAGAGACAGAGATCTCTATGGCTTTCAGTCTCCAGCAGCAGCAGCATGATAGAGTGAATGACTTCCTGTCTGACTTGCCAAACCCACACCGCTTGTGGCTGTTGCTTGCTAAAGCAGCACTGGTGGACCTATTGGAGGGCTGGCCTTAGGGGTCAGTCTCGTTAGGTTTCACTGGCCTTAAGTCAGGCTAACGAGTCAGGAGAGTCATCACCCGATTCAGAATCTAAGCAGGGCTTTCTCACTATGGAACATGTAAAAGTACAAGCAAAGATGGATGGATGGATGGATGGATGGATGGATGGATGATGTAAGTAAGTAAGGAAGGAAAAATATCACACAGATTTTCTTCTGACTTTCGAAGATGAATTTAGTTAAAATGGAAAACCTGTAGTATGAAACACATAATTCTATATTCTTTCTTAATGTGCCTCTTGAAAGTATTTGAAAATAACGTGGTTTTTTTTTTTTGTTTGTTGCTGGTTTTTGCTTTTGGGAACAGGGTCTCACTGTGTATCCCTGGCTGGCCTGGAGCTTGATATGTAGAATCAGGCTAGCCTCGAACTCACACAGATGCTCTTGTCCTCTGCCTCCCTGAGTTACAGGATTAAAGATGTATACTGACATACCCAGCCAAAAGAAATGCTTTTAATATTCTCTCAGACAGATTGTTTTCTGTTTTTTTCTTTCTAATACAAAGACTGGAGGTGGAATGACATGATCTCAAACACCTATGTCCAGGATAGACAAACCTATAAAGGCAGAAGAAAGCAGGTTAGTTCTTGCTTCATCCTGAAGAGTCTGGGATGACTGCAGGCAAATAACTGAAAGGTATAGAATTTCTTTCCTGGGGTGATGAAATCTTAAGAATTTATTGAGACAATGGACAGCTCATTGAATATACTAAAACTGTTGAACTGAAAATAGGGATTCATATATAACATGTGAAGTGTTGTGTGTGGTGTGTGTGTGTGTGTGTGCCGCGCGCGCCGCGCGCAATTCAATGCCTTTCTCTTCTGCTAGATCTGGGCCTGTCGCCGAGTGACGGGAACCATCACACACAAAGTCTTTTAGTTTGGGAAAGTGAAACAGGGGCAAAGGTTTTTCTCTTGCATTTCCTGATGACTGGTCAGAATGAGTGACACTAAGCATTTCAAGTGGGGAAGTCATTTGTATTTCTATCCTGTCATTTACTGAACATGGGACATTTTAAAAGAGATTTTTACATCCTCTTCTTTGGCGTATCAGACCTTGGTATGAGTACTTGAAAACGTTTTAACTGTTTGGATTTCATTACTGGCAGTTTTTGGATAACAGTGTTATGAGAATAATCACGTGCCAACTTCCTTTTAAAGATATCATTCAACGGTCCCATTGGATGTTGCATCGTGTTGTGCTGTGTTGCCTCAATTCAATACTCTAGTTTTCCTTCCCTACTCTCCAGTCACTCCATCTTCTTCGGAAGTAACGTGGCAAGCTTTCTTCTGCTTTCCTCTAGTTGCTCTCATGTGATCATCAGCTTTTATGGAGTCATTGTATTTCTGTCTTTTCTACTCTTTAAGATTTTACATCTCTATATACATACTTATGATACATTTAATTCAATGATTCTTACGGGTTTACGTAGATATCTGCCATAATCCTTTTTCTCACTCTTTGTAGTCAGTTTCATGCCATCATAAATACTTAATTCCATCCATTACTTTTGTCATCTACTCTTCAATCTTAGAATAACCTTCATTCTCTGTCTTCATTGTGTCCATTCTGATGTGTTGGGATCATTGTCTTTCTGTCACTTCTTCACTTACATGTATCTTCAAGATTACCAGATTGCTTTATGACTCACTCTTTCTCATTGCTATTTCCATAATCTCATCTTATTTGTTTATCTTCTTTCTTGTTATGTGTTGGCTTTCTTTGAGTCCTTCTGTGTTCTTCTCCCATTTTTTATATATATGATTATTTTATATTATTGAGATCTTAAAGATTTTAGAGCACTCTAGGTTTCCAACAAAAATTAAGTGGAAAGAACAAAGGTTTGCTATACTCTGGCCCCGTAGACATGCAACCTCCAACATGACCAACACCCAACACCGCGACAGGGCCTGGGTTACAATGGCTGAGCCTGCACATAACCCCGTCAATACCATACACTCTTGGTGTTTTCTAGTCTGTGGATTTGGACAAATGTATGATAGCATATATTCATCTTATAGCATCATACAGAGTACAACCTAACACCCTGACAAACAAATCTATGCGGCCTGACTCTTTATCCGTCTCTCCTCGTAACCATGTATTTCCCTCTCAATAGTTTTGCCTTTCTCAGAGTGTCATAAAGATGGAACCACACAGTCCATGCCTTCTTTTCACTCAGTGTCCTCCCCTATGTACTGTTACTGTAATGAACTCCACCACCAAAGCAACCTGGAGAGGAGGACTTTATTTTAGCTTACAGTTAGTTCATCACAGTTCATCATGAAAAAACAGAAACCTGGAGACAAGCACGGAAGAGGGATAAGGAAGTCAAGCTCACTGGTGCTCTCTGCATGCCTTGTCAGCTCTTCTACACCTCCTGAGACCATGTTACCCTGGGGTGGCCCCACCCAGAGTGGGTTAGACCTTCTCACATCAATTCATGAATCAAGAAAATGCCCCCGCAAGCATGCCCACGGGTCCACCTGGTGGAGGCATTTTCTCAGTTGAGGTTCCGTCTCTCCAGATGTCCCTAGCTGGTGTCCAGTGGACAAAAACTAACCCTTTTGTTTCTCCCATGAGCTCAATGTTGTCTACTGCTGCCTTCCACGATTGCTTGCTTACGCTGCTATTTGTTTATCCGTTCAGCTGCTAGAGGATATCTCTGCTTCCGACTCTTGGCAGCTATGGAGAAAGCTGCTGTAAACATCTGTGTGCAGGTTTTTCAGTGTACATACATTTTCAACAGCTTTGGGAAAACACCAAAAGAGTATGGTTGTAGGATTGAGTGGTAAAGTAAATTTGATCTTCTAAGATGTTGCCAAAGCGCCTTCCAAAGGGGCTCCTCTGCGTTCCATTCCCACTAGCAAAGGGTTTCTCGTGTTGTGTGTCCTTGAAGATATTTGGTGTCATCTCTGTTCTGGATCTTGGCCATTCTAATAGATGTGCCATGGTATATCCTTGTTGCTTTGATTGGCATTTTTTTTTTCTGAAAGCATAGGTGTGGATCTTTTCATGTGTGGATTTGTCACCTGTATATACATGATCTTGGGCATCACTTCACCAGGAGGCTTGTCGATCACTAGATGCTGGTTAAGAACCCCGCTGAAGAGGTCTTATAGGTTCTCACTGTTGTCTGTCCATCTTTGCCACACTCTTGGTCTTCACCTTCACACCTCTGCCCCCTGCTCAGAGGCTGCATCTTAAGTTTCATTTCTGGTGCTGTGATTAAACACCCAGACCAAAAGCAGATTAGAGAAGAAGAGAGTATCTGGCTTACGATTTCTAGTTACCATCACAGAAGGGAAAGCCAAGGTAGGAACTCAAGTAGTCCGTCACATCACATGGCATAGCATCCAGCCACAGTCAAGGGCAGAGAGAAAACATAGACTCAGGCTTCCTGCTTCCTCTCCTCTGGCTTTCTGTATAAATCAGGACTCTTTGCTTAGCAGATGGCACTGCCACAGTGGGCTGGATCTTCCTACACCAGTTAGCAATCAAGACAGCCCCCATCAGCTCTGTCCGTAGACCAACTTCATCTGGATAATTCCAGTCAAAGCTAACTTCTCAGGTGCTTGTAGGTAGTGGCAAGTTGGCAATTAAAAACCCATCCTCGTTTCCGTCCTGACTTTTCTAGCTCTTGTATGGCCATGGTACTAATCTGGAACCCAGGGGTTCTGACTCTAGACATGTTAAAAGTGATTGCTTCTTCCTGCTGCTGACAGAGAGACATTGGGTAGATGTAACCCTAGTTCCTGTGACTGTCTGCAGAGTTTCTTACTCTGATGTAGACAATCTCTTTCTGATTTCATTTTTCTTGCCACCCTTCAGGGAGGTGAAGCTTTCAGAAGCCTGTTAGTTGAGCCTAGACTTGCCTGCCTCAAACTTTTTGGTCTCTTCCCTCCCACCCGCCCCCCAACATTGCTCTTTTTCTGTCACTCGATGGCCTACAAAGTGGTTGGCTTTTCCCCATTAGGTCCTCTTTTGTGACTTTAGTGATTCAGTCCTTTCAGCTCGTATTTGTGTGATACTCACAGCCGCTTCCTGCACGGTGACGTGAAGCATGTCTATCAGTTCTCCTTTTTCTGCTTCTATTCAGTCATGTCCTGTGTCCCATAGACTCTGGCTGTGACTCAGTAACCGACACGGAGCCCGAGGACGAGAGAGCTCTTCCTTTCTCAAAGCAGACAAACCTGCCTCCGGAGAAATCACCTGGAACCTGATGGTGGTACAGCCGGACCGAATTCGCTGTGGGGTAGGTATCCATCCGGGACCTGGTACATCCCTATCCGAGGATTGACTTTTCTAGTAGATGCCTTTGCTTCAGTAAAGGGTGCCAGGGCGTCGTGATGCATCTTATTATAACCACCGCCTTCCCTTGGACTCCCATCACCACGACATTGGACACCTGTAGTTCCTTTAAGACAGAGAACCTGGGAGTGTATGTGTCATCCGTGTAAGAACTCTGTTTCATGAATGTGTAACATAGGGCAGACAGAACACCAGCAGACATGAACATTGTTGGATACCACAGAGTTAGAGAGAGGCCTGCATATCTTCCAGCTGGCCCAGCCCTGGGAGGAGAAGGTGACACATTCTGGGAGCCTGCTTCTTCATTAACTGGTCACCACCCTGGCCTCAGGAGGGCTTTAAGGTTTGATGAAGGAAACTTGCTAGACAATATTACTTGCTGAAAAGATTGTCTAAATTCCTAAGCCATGTGTGGCTAGCATTTTAGAGTGGTCATATAATCATAAGGGAGCCGTGTGTGAGACTTCATGATAGTCATTTAAGTCCTATCATAATATCTGATAGTCTTTCCTTCCCTGGTTTAACATGTGAGGCATTTGAGATAGGTTAGGGACCCAGCATGCTTTCTTCATGAATACATGCTCTTGCTAAGCTTGCCACTGTGGCTTCTCAGAACCTCAGGGCCTGAGAACATTGGAAATGGGGTGAGGGGGTCTGACTTTCCCCTCAGCAGTTGAGGCCACAAGATGCTGGGCACGGGCTCCTGGCATTGGAGTTGCCCAGCTGTGTTTCAGGCTGGATTCGACTCGTAGACATGATCTGGACTTCAGAGTGTTTTAAAAATCAGGCATAAAATTGGTGTTTCTAAAAAGAAAAAAGTTGCTGTTTCCTCGTGTCTCATGAGTCAGAATCTGTGGTATTAGGCTTTGACTTTCTGTTTTTGTTTTCCCATGGGACTTGCATACTGTAGCTTGGTCCCCAACATTCTCTGATCTTCATCGTTTATTTTTACTTTTGAGGTTTTTGAGATAGTCTTTCTACATAGCCCAGGTTGGCCTTGAACTCCTGAACCTCTTTTCTCATCCTTCCCACAGCTGGGGTCACAGTGTGTATCACCACACCTGTTTTTTTAATCCCAGCCTGTTGTACTCTTTGCAGTCATGGCTGGGCCTATGTGGATATTTTCGGCTCACTCTCTTAGTGCAATGTCTTCCATGAGTGTGTGGTTGGACTGCCAGGTGCAGTGGGAAGGGTGTTTGGCACCCACGAGTGCTTCGTCCCACTCTCCTGCATCCGAGGCTCTCCTTCCTGGTTGCTTTCTGCTGCCCTCTGATTTAGGATTATCCTAGTTGCCTATACCAAGTCTGTGAGCCCTGGGGTATCTGGGCTGGGGGTGGGTCCTGACTGCCAGCAGAACTGACAGTCTTTTGGGCTCCTCATGCTACTGGGATGAGATGCAAGACCAGGAGTGTGGCAGTAACGACGACAGCCACAGGACATGTGTTTGGTTATAGCGGTCGTCAGGAGCCTGGGCCACAGCCACAGGGACATGTGCTTGGTTATAGCGGTTGTCAGCAGCGTGGGACACAGCCCTCTCCTGTCACAAAGTCCACACCTGGCACACCCTTCTGCAGGCCTTTGTAAAGGGTTGCTATGATGACTATATAACAGTCATGGGATGAATGACTGAGGATGAGTCCTGGCCACAGACCTCACCTTGCCTTTCTGGTTCGGGGGGAGGGCCCAGCCCTACTGGCTTTGTCTAAAATGACCATTGCCAAGTTCAGTAAAACAAGAGACAGGTTAAGTGTCCCTTATCTAAAATGCTAAGGACCTGAAGTGTCTCAGATTTTGAATTTTGAGGGTTAGGGCGATGTTGAGTTATTTCTGTATGCATAAGGGGATATGTTTTAAAACAGAGCGTGTTTATATTTTATATACACGCTATACACAGCCTGACAGTAGTTTTACAGAACACATTGCTTCCCTTGCATTGGTCTTTGACTTGAATGCAAAGTATAGAACTTTCCACTTGTGGTATCAGGTCAGAACATTTTGGATTTTGGAGTTTTGTCAAAGGCATACTTTGGAAGGCTCAATGTGAGGTCTTCCAGTCCCCTGGGCATTTTATTAAAATGTAGACTCTGGGTCTGGGGCTCACATGGTAAAGCACTTGCTTAGTGTACATGAAACCCTGGGTTTGATTCCCAGCACCACATAAAAAGTGGGCATCATGGCACATGCCTGTCATCCTGGGAGGTGGATATGGAGGATCAGGTCATCAATATATTGCAAGCCCGAGGCTAGCCTGGGCTTTATGATACCCTGCTTCCAAAAATGCAGACTCTGATTCAGTGGCAGGAGGTGCCTCATAGGTCGCCTGTCTAACTTGCTCTCAGGGTAGCGATGCTGTTTATGATTTGGCTATGCTTGTGATAGCAAAGTTTGTCTAGAGCAGAGCATCTCATATTCCAGGGAAGGACTTAAAAAAATAAATAAAAGTCTGCCGGGCATGATAGCACATGCCTTTGATTCCAGCACTTGGGAGGCAGAGGCAGCTGGGTCTCTGAATGCAAAGCTAGCAAGTTCAAGAAAGCCAGGGCTACACAGTGAGACATTGTCTCATAAACTAAATAGTCAATTATCTGATGCTATAGAGATTTTGAAAAAAAAAAAAAAAAACCAAAAACCAAAAAACAAAAAAACACCATTTTTTTCTGTTTAAAATTTTTGAAACATTTCATACAATATATTTTGTTCATATTCTTTCCCTTCCTCCAACTCCTCCTAGATTCTTCCTCCAAACTTCATGTTCTTTCTCTTCTTCAAAAAGAAAAAAGAAAAAAGAAATCCTATTGAACCAAACCAACCAAACAAGCACATTAAAAACCATAGAGTCAATCTTCTGTTGGCCAGCTACTGAGTGTGAGGCCAGCCCTGGCGTGTGGCCGATGTGCCTCCCTAGTCACATTCTGTTGGACAAACTAGTTTTCCCCTTCCCAGAAGGTATCAGTTGCAAATAACTTCTTGGTGATTTGTTGGACTTTGTGCTGATTTGTGCTTCTCTGTGTTGGGGTGTCTGGCTTGAGCCTGTTCAAGTCTTGTGACTGCTGTTATAGTCTCTGTGACTACATATGTGCATCAACCCTGTTGTGTCTAGAAGACATTGTGTCCTTGGAGGGGCCCACCCCTGGCTCTTAGAACCATTCTGCTTCTTCTGCACAGATCCCTAAGCCTTGAGAGGAGAGGTGTGATAAAGATATCCCATTTAGGGCAGAATGCTTCAAGGTTTTGCTCACTCTCTGCTTGTCCAGTTGTGCATCTCAGTGTCGATCATCATCTACTACAGGAAGATGTTTCTCTAATGAAGGTTGAACAATGTACTGATCTATAGGTATAGCAAAATGTCATTAGGAGTCATTTTATTGGTATGCTCATTTAGCAGAGTAGTAATAGTAACTTTTACTCTAGTACCAACGATTTATGTAATCTTCAGTTCTTGGCCTCATTAACAATGTCAGGTATGGATTCTGTCACATGGCGTGGGTCTTAAAACCCATTTTTTTTAGAGGTTGGTTACACTTATAACATTTATGCCACTATCACACCAGGATGTCTTGCAGGCAGGTGACTGTTGCACATCACAGGGTTCACAACAGGGTGAGATTGATTGGTGATTCCTTTTCTCCTCCAGTAGTGAGGGGAACATCTTCCATCACTGTGGCTGCTTGTCAATAGGAGTGAAGCTTCCAGTTGTGCACCAGCTTGACCTCTCTGTGTCTGATGACATACGTGTATGTTGTCTTCAGCAATAGGGTCTTAGTGTCAGGTTGTGCATGGTAACCAATAGCATT
The DNA here is from genome assembly GCA_021653895.1 of Mastomys natalensis. Taxonomy (NCBI): domain Eukaryota; kingdom Metazoa; phylum Chordata; class Mammalia; order Rodentia; family Muridae; genus Mastomys; species Mastomys natalensis. The sequence goes on along the minus strand of JAJTUV010000072.1, from coordinate 1,200,032 downwards.
AACAATAGCCTGTAATGGTTTTTTTTTTTTTT